>CM035117.1:161007186-161393508 GCA_020205555.1 Panax stipuleanatus
CTCTCTCTCTCTATATATATATATATATATATATATATATATATATATATATATATATATATATATATATATATAGTTTTATCTCACGGCTAAGCAATAGAGGATACAAGAAGCTAATTCACGTTGCTATGCAGAGAAGAATTCTATTGAGAGCTTTCATTGTTTATTTCCAACTATTCATTGTATTGTATTTAATTCTTTGTGGCAGGAAAATAAGAAGTCTATTGTAATTTCTTCTATTATATTCAAAGTGTAAGCCGTGTGTGGCTTGGTCTATCTCGTAGTAGATAGGATCTGTTCAAAGGAAGCTTTCAAGGTTGCAGAAATGCAAAGGTCTCAATGGTGAGAAAGGTTGCAGTGGTGCAAAGGGGGCAGAGGTGTCCATTACAGCGAAAAGCTTATTTGAACAGGGAGTCTTTTTATTGTATTTAATTGAATATTAAGTTTAATAAAAAGAGTCTCCAATACTAGTTGGTATTGGACATGGATTAGGCTACTAGACTAGAGGATAGGGGCTGAACCACGTAAAAATCTCGGTGTCTTTTACTATTCTGCACTTCTATTTTCTGTTTGATTAATTTCTGGATATCTTGCTTTATTAGTTTGAAGATATACTAAAGCAAACAGGTGAAACTGTCTGGATTAGACATGTAGCAGAAAACTTTAAAAAGAATTCATAGTTTATCACTTGTAGCTTAAACACCTATTCACCCCCTTCTAGGTGTGCTATTTACGAAATTACAGTAGAGAGAGAGTAATACGTATACAAAGGGAGAGAGAGACTAAAGACAATGGTAAGTGGGTATTGGAAAAAAAAAATTCTACCTTGGAAAAAAAATAATAAATTCCAGCCTTGGGAAAAAAGGAGAATAAATTTCATCCTTCCGTTAGAGAGAGAAAAAAATATCTTGTATGATTGTACTTGTAGCTACTGCTTTGTTGGGGAAAAATTTAGGCTCTTTTACTTGGCTCTAACATATATGGATTATTAAAATTTGGGAGCCTTCTCAATTTTAGGGGCTTCAAGTCATTACTTAAATGGCTTAACATATGGGTCAGTCCTGACTACATGACTGCGTAAATCGTTATTTACATAGCTTGCTAACGGGTGACTTTGTGATGAATGTGAATTTTGGTAAATAAATAAGCATGGAAGATTGGAGGAGAAACATATACCAAATAAGATAATTAAACGATTAAACGGTCCAACCATTCAACAATGCACCAGTGGTCTAGTGGTAGAATAGTACCCTGCCACGGTACAGACCCGGGTTCGATTCCCGGCTGGTGCAAATAATATGCAAAGCTGTGATGATATTTGCTCCTAATGGGGTTGAAGGGTCAACTCCTTCGTCAGATTATTCTGACGAAAATAGGGCGCTGCTGAGCTCTGCTTTTTTTTTTTACATTACCACCTTTTATTTTTTAAATTTCCACACATTATGTTATTTTCTACTTCAAGATTTTTTCAAAATTATAATAATATTTTTATTATAATATCCACACAATATGTTCAGTGAACTTATATTAATATTTTTACAAAATTATACAATTCCCTTCGATATAAAAATTTTGATTAGAAGGTTGAAAAAAGAATCAAATATTTTTAAATTAAAATGATCAATTTAAATTTTAAAATATAATTTTATAATTATTAGTACTTTTTAGATATCTTCTAATAAACCTAATTGTGCTGAGAAAAACTAAATAATTTATTAATTTACATTTAAAAATATTTAAGTAAATTATTAAAAAATTAATGTTAATCTTATATTCTGAAACGACTGGAATTACGTTTATATTGTGTTTTCACGTTTGAAATTATGTGCATTCAACATAACAATGTTTACAAATATGTTTGCAATTTCTAAATAAAATTATGAGAAATATGTAAAATAAATTAATTTTGTGTACATTAAAAATGTATATTAAATTCCACATTAATCGGTTTCGTTACACATGGTGGTCAACACAATCTCATTTAATTTGTAAAAAATGGACCCCATCATTGGTGAAACGGGTTCAAGTAGTTTTCTAATTCTCATCTAGAAACACTTAACTAATGTTTTTAGTTTTCATGTAGAACACTAAGAATATATTGTACAACAAATTTGTAAATCAAGATTGACCATATTTAAAATAGTAATTGAGTACGTGAAAGCAAACTTCAATAAATATATATATATATATATATATATATATATATATATATATATATATATATATATAGGGTTCTCATCCGTGGCAACCGGTTGCCACCGGTTGCCACGGTACTGTTCCAGCAACCATAATCTACACCGTTAATCACAATATTCAATGGTATAGATTAAAACAATTTTTCACCTGCCGCTACAGCTTGTAGCGACAGCAAAATCACTTGTTTTATTGACACTTTATTGACCAAATCCAAATGCTACACTGCCTGCCGCAAGATGCTCTGGCGGCAATGTAGCTTGTTCACCTTTTGCTGTATAGCACAAGCCCTCCCTTATTTTCATGATGGTGGTTATTCACACTTTAGCTTATTCACACTTAATTTATACTGTAGAGACATTATTTTGCAAAAAAAAAAACTAAAATGTTTTTGTGCTATGAAAAAACTAAAATATATAACGATATTTTTATAGCACAATATTTTTTATATAAAAATAAAATAATATATATATATATATGGTTAAAAAATATTGTTCTATTTATAGCACAATATAGCAACTATAATAATTTTTTAATTGTTCCATTTATATATTTTAGTTATATATTTTCGTTATATAATATTATAGCAACTATAATAATTATAAATAAAACATATTGTTCCATTTATAGCAACTATAATAATTTTTTAATTGTTCCATTTATATATTTTAGTTATATAAATAATTTTATATAGATTTTAGATATTTTTACGGTTAAAAAATATTGTTCCATTTACAGCAACTATAATAATTTTTTAATCGTTCCATTTATATATTTTAGTTATAACTAAAATATATAAACGGAACAATTAAAAAATTATTATAAATAAAAAACTAAAATAAAATTTTAAAAAAATAGCACAAAATAAAATATATTTTTTATTTTAGTTTTTTATTTATAATATTTTTTATTTATAATGCTATAACAAAAATAAAAAACTAAAATATATAACGAAAATATATAACAATATTTTTATAGCACAATATTTTTTATATAAAAATAAAATAATATATATATATATATATGGTTAAAAAATATTGTTCCATTTATAGCACAATATAGCAACTATAATAATTTTTTAATTGTTCCATTTATATATTTTAGTTATATATTATTATAGCAACTATAATAATTATAAATAAAAAATATTGTTCCATTTATAGCAACTATAATAATTTTTTAATTGTTCCATTTATATATTTTAGTTATATAAATAATTTTATATATATTTTAGATATTTTTATGGTTAAAAAATATTGTTCCATTTATAGCAACTATAATAATTTTTTAATTGTTCCATTTATATATTTTAGTTATAACTAAAATATATAAACGGAACAATTAAAAAAATATTATAAATAAAAAAAATAAAATAAAATATAAAAAAATAGCACAAAATAAAATATATTTTTTATTTTAGTTTTTTATTTATAATGCTATAACAAAAATAAAAAACTAAAATATATAACGAAAATATATAACAATATATTTATAGCACAATATTTTTTATATAAAAATAAAATAATATATATATATATGGTTAAAAAATATTGTTCCATTTATAGCACAATATAGCAACTATAATAATTTTTTAATTGTTCCATTTATATATTTTAGTTATAAATATTGTGCTATAAATTGAACAATATTTTTTAACCATATATATATATATATAATTTTATTTTTATATAAAAAATATTGTGCTATAAAAAAACGTTATATATTTTAGTTTTTTCATAGCACAAACATTTTAGTTTTTTTTTTTTGCAAAATAATGTCTCTACAGTTTAAAATAAGTGTGAATAAGCTAAAGTGTGAATAAGTGTGAATAAGCTAAAGTGTAAATAACCACCATCATGAAAATAAGGGAGGGCTTGTGCTATACAACAAAAGGTTAAGAAGCTACACTGCCGTCAGAGCCTCTAGCGGCAGGCAGTGTAGCACTTGGATTTGGTCAATAAAGTGTCAATAAAGCAGGGGTATTCTAGTAATTTTATGTGCCGCAACAAGTGATTTTGCTGCCGCTACAAGCTGTAGCGGCAGGTGAAAAATTGTTTTAATCTATGTCATCCAATATTGAGATTAACGGTGTAGATTATGGTTGCTGGAACAGTACCGTGGCAACCGGTTGCCACGGATGGAAACCCATATATATATATATATATATATGGGAAAAATGTAAGTACACACCTGTGTAGTGCACAGTAGGCTATAGCGACGGTTTTCCAGGGCTATAGCAATGGTTTGTCTGTTGCTATAGACAGAATACCTATAACGACAGAAAACCGGTCGCTATAGCCCTAGAAAACCGTCGCTATAGCCTACTGTGTAGCTACATATAGCCCTATATATATATATATATATATATATATATATATATATATATATATATATATATACGGTCCAAATCTTAAGCTCACCCTTTATCTAACATACCTTGCTCACCATTTATCTAATATAGTTTTATTATATATATACAGTCCGTCGTCTATATGTTGTCCGTCGCTATATGTTGTCCGTCGCTAAAACCTAAGACGACGGTTGTATATATAGCGACGGACCGAATCGCCGCCCGGTCCGTAGCTAAAGTGGGATGAGCAAGGGTATGTTGGATAAAGGATAAGCTTAAGATCCGGACAGTGTATATATATATATATATTAATAAGGTTTTAATATTTTAATAATATTTTAATTTTGTAAGCAAACAATTTCATAACTACTGCTCCATGCTAACTTATATTTGGAGTATTTTTGTTCTCAAAATCTCTACTATTGAAACACTTTAATTATTTCACTGCACACTCTTAAGCATAATTTTCCCCATTTTGTTCTCTAAAATAAAATTCTACAATATATTATATATATATATATATATATATACACACACACACACAAAAAAAAAATGATTCTAGGATGTATTTGTTATAAATTAAAAATGGACATACATAATTTCTATTGTTCAATATAAAAGCCAACGGTAAAGATTAATTACGTCAACTGTAATTAATATCCCGACTTTTAATAAATAGAATTTAATTGTTCTTCTAATTATTATTTTAAACAGTAAGTTGTTAGATTGATAAAATGGTAGAGTTAAGAGTAATATGTGCAAATTATAAGATAAAAAGTATGTCGGAGAATATTTGTTCTGTCGGGAAATATTAGGTAAAGTACGACGATGCCAAAACAACCAATCATTGGTGGGTCCCCACAACAACATAACTGTCGGATACCAAAAAATGACAGAAATAATATTTTTTAATAAAAAAAATTTATGAACGGTACTAACACTTTTAACTGTTGAAATACCCAGTAATAAAAGAATAGTAGCACGCGCAATTTCACAGTAGCACGCGCTACTCTACAGTAGCACATGGTATTGCACAGTATTTCATAGTTATTGATTCAATAATTGTTACAGTAGTAATTGTATAGTATTTTAACTCAATAATTGTAACAGTAATATCTGCAATAGTATTTCATAGTATTAAATCAATAATTATCACGGAACAGTAACTCATATTATTTGATATAATACTATTAGGCCAATTAGTATTATTAACAATATTTAGAGAGTTCTGACGAAGAAATGGGTTGTCTAATTGCGCGTCGTTTCTACGAAAGACTCCCTCTTTTTTGGGAACGATTTGGTTGTCACTATTGTGAGTTTATAATATTAATAATGAATAATTGTTGAAAGATTGAAAATGTGTAAATTATATTATTATTTTTAATAAAGAAAAGTGTAAATAATTGACTAATAAAAATGTGTTGATTAAATATAAATATAATAAGTAATGTGTGGTAGATATTTACTCAATTTTTGATATAAATAGGGGGATTTAGCATGAGGCGTTTGTTGTAAGTTTGACTTATTTTTTCTTATAACCCACAACTTTATTTCTTCTGAGACCTACAATTATTTTCTCCAACAATAATTCAAATATATCATACAAGAACTTCGCTACCTTTCTGGCCATGTCTCACCGCCCTTGTTTCAACTCATTTGACTCAGTTACAAGATAAGATAGGGGTGGGAAAAATTATCTGATTTATTATAATATATTATAATATAAAGTTATTTGTTTTGTTATTATATATATATATATATATATATATAAAGTTATTTGTTTTATTATTATATATTATAATATATATTAAAAGTTATTTATTTTATTATAATATTATATTATTATAATAAAAATCGGATGAACGATTTTCAAACTTGGCGTGCCAAGTTTTGTTTGACGAATTTTTTTTCAAACATGGTATGCTACCATTCTCCTATTAATAGGTTGTTCAGTTGAACAACGAGGAACACACCAGAAACACACAAAAAAAAATTTATACTACAATATTATGAGTATTTTTTTTGAGTATAAGGATACTCTGAATATTGCTAACGTGCAATGTGACGCCCCCAAAATAGGTTATACACAACCCACCTATTCTGGGTCGCCAAGAAATATATTGTATAGAATTCAAATACAAATATTTTATATCCAATTATCGTACACAATACGACCACACATAAAGTGTGAGTTTTTATACGAATACAATACCCATACTCCTTATCAAAGATACGTTATATAAAGGTACAGTCAATAACTGTTTTAGGAATTAAAATCTTTGAAAAATGTTCAAGGAAACCTTCGTACATAGGAGGCCATGCTTCTAAGTTATCATAGATATCATAGGACTTGAGAATTAACCTTGGTTGGCCCAATAGACCCCAAAGAAGAACGAGAAGATTACTATCATGTTCATTCCAATTGTGGGTATTCTCTTGTCATATAATTATCTTCATTGTCTCAAATTGAGGATTATATTCTAACCAAACTCCAAAATTATATAAGTAGTGCTCATAGATATAATCAGCAAGTGGATGCGCACAACCATGTCTTATAATAACATGAAGTTGTATGTGGTTAGACATCTTGTATGATAGTGGCAACACACCCTTCCAAAGACGGGTTCACCTCACCTAAGTCGGGTCACCAAAATCAACTGTTAAATTACGTATAAAATACAACACATTTAAAGTTCTCAATACAATTATTTCCATACTGTTTTATGGGAGACTTCAACAGTTATAGACCATCGTTCTATTTCCCTGTTATCTCCGCTCGACCTAGCTACACTCTTATTACCTGAAAAGAATTGTGAAGCAAAAGGGTGAGCACAAATAGCCCAGTAAAGAATATTATGACTAAACATAATCAAATTATCAATAGCATTCGTCAGTAATAACTCAGAGATTTAGAACATATGGTAGATGATAAAACTTTTCAACCATAGTTGCAGCGGAACGAACAATCCATTAGAAGAGTCAAATAGACCATAATGTTTATTATCTTCTCCATGTTAAAAGTCCACCAACAATATTTTATCCTTGTAACATCAATCAACAGTTCCTGTCCACAATCATGTGAATAATTCATAATCATAATTGTGTTGCTAAATTCCTCTTTGCACCTAGGACGAAGATAACTTTCATCACCTGTCTTTACCTGAAACACCAAAGATCATGGTTATACCAAATCATAGTTCCTGTTCATAATCATGCTAATCAATTCATCTTTGCACTACGGGCCAAAGATATTCAACAATTAATCATTCATCTTTGCACTACAGGCCAAAGATATTCATCAATAGCTCATCTTTGCACTACAGGCCAAAGATATTCACAAATCAACCGCTCATCTTTGCACTATAGGCCAAAGATATTCATCAATAGTTCATCTTTGCACTATAGACCAAAGATATTCATAAATCAACAACTCATTTTCGCACTACAGGCCAAATATATTCATTAATAGTTCATTTTTGCACTACAGGCCAAAAATATTCATAAATCAACAGCTCATCTTTCCACTACGGGCCAAAGATATTCAAATCTCAAAGAAATATCTAATCATTTCAGAATTTATAGAAACAACATTTACAACCATGTTGATCAATTCACCTTTGCACTTAAGCTAAAGATATCCAATTGTAAACTCAATGGTCACGATCATACCAGTCAACAATTTATCTTTACTCTACTGGCCAAAGAGAACCCATAGTCATGCTCATACCAATAATCTACCCATCTTTACACTCAAGTAAAAGTGAACTTCCATCACTATGATTATAAAAATGTTATATATAATGAATAAACATAGTAAGAATAATATGATCAATACATGGATCTAATTTCAAGAGTAAGATTCATAAATCAAAGATAATTTGGACAGAAAAAAAATATATTATTTTTTTACCGTGAATAGTTCTCCGTGAATAGTAACTCGTGAATAGTAATTTATGAATAGTAACTCGTGAATAATAGCCCATGAATAGTAACTTGTGAATAGTAATCTATGAATAGTAACTCGTGAATAGTAACTCATAAATAGTAACTCATGAATAGTAACTCCGACATGAAAAGGTAAAATTTTTATAATAAAGTTCAGACCAATATTCCGGTGAAATGATATTTGATGAAGCGCAAAACTCAAGAAATTTCTAATCATCTCAGAAATTATAGAAGCAATACTTACTATAGTAAGTTTAAATTTAGAAATCTGAAAAGAAATATTATTACTTACATACTATAAAGTATGGAAGAAAATAATATTCCTTATAAATATAAAACGAAAACAACATCCTTTATGAGAAAAATAATATCATTTACCTTAGTAGAATACTAGATCTGATAGAAATATCGGATATTATGTTGAGAAAAATCTTGCACCGTAATCCACACTCAAACTATCATTATACTCATAAGAAATACGCTCACTATTATAGAGAGAAATTTTGTTGATTCTGGTGTGATTTTCAATTCTAACTAAGCAACCTATTTATAGAAAAATGTCAAAACACCAATGTTGACAAAATGAACCTATGGAGGCTTTCCAAGCACCACACTTTTCAGCACACCACACTTGAAAGTACACCATATTTGAAAAAAAAACTTCCTCCACCAACCACATGTATATATATATATATATATATATATATATATATATTAAAACATTATTAAAGAATTTCAATTTCATTTTTTTTCTCTCCCACCTCATCTTATTTTTATACCATGAATTTATTATAATAATGTTACCATTTAAATTATAAAATTATATTATTATATTATCACATTATACTATTATATGTAATATTATAATAATATATTTGAATAAATATTTTATCGGAGAAGATAAAATGTCAACTTTCAACAAATGTCTCTTGCTAAAAAATTCCTCCATTTATATCAAAATTGAACAAATATTTACTTATCATATTTATCAATAATTTTTATTTTATTCATCAATTATTATAATTAATATTATAGAATAACAATATTGACAATCAGGTCGTTCCTAGGAAAGAGGGGGCTTTCAATAAGAATTTATCTTCATTGACGCAATTATATAACCTAACCTCTTTGTTCGACAGAACTTTCTAAACATTTCCAATAATGTTATCTAATAATATCATTTAAATAATATGAGTTATTGATTTGATAATGTGAAATACTGTGCAGTGGTTATTGTGACAATTATTGAATCAATAATATAAAATACCAACGTAGCAATTATTGAATCAATAATATAAAATATTATGCAATTATCAATGTAGCAATTATTGAGTCAATAATATAAGATATTGAGCAGTAATTACTGTAACAATTATTGAATGAGTGACTTCTTACGTAATAATCAATAATTAAAAATTACTGCGCAATACCATGTGCTACTGTGCAACAACGCGTATTATTATATTTTTAACCACCGAGTATTTCAACAGTTTAACGGTAAAAAAGTTTTGTCGTTATTTTTAAAAATATTATTTCTGTCGCTTTCTATATCCGACAGTTATTCCGTTGTGGGGTCCACCAATGACTGCACCGTCGTACGAATATTCTCCGACAAAAAGAATATTCCCCGACCAAACGAATATTTCCGACACAACGAATATTTTATGCCAACTTGCTTACTTTGTAAAATTTGCACATATCACCCTTGACTTTAATCTTTTATCAATTTAACCATTTACTGAATATAATAATAATTATAAGAAAATTGAATACTTTTATTTCATAAAATTCGGGGTCTTACATGCAAGAATCGCTCAAATTAATCTCCTACATAACAGGCAGTATCTAGTTTACTACTAAGGTAAGAGATATCATTTTCTTTCATACTCGTAAGGGATATCATTTTTTTCATACTCGTAAGGGATATCATTTTCTTTCATACTGTTATTTTTCAGAGGCACGATAAGAATCTAGAAGGGGGGTTGAACATATCTTTATAACTTTTCAATTCATTATAGAAATATTGTCAAGTGATTAATTGGTTAATCAAGATTGGTTATGCACAGCGAAATATGAGATTGAAAATTACCCTTAAAGATTTACAAGAAATCACAGTTCTGAATTTAGCTTATGTGGAAGTTAACCATTTATTAGAGATAATAAGCATAACAGATATATAACGGAATATAAATTGCTGAAAGTAAATGACACAAGATATTTTAAGTTGTTCGAAGACTGAATAACTTCAAGTCCACTCTTCTACTCCATGAATAGGATATCCACTAAGGATATAGACCCATCAGACCATTTACAACCAAACCACAAAGGTTACTTTGAGTCACAAAATCTCGGCATCGAGTCACTTAGACTAGGCACTTCGGTCGCTAAGACCAAGATCCTCTTACCCCAATTTGGTCACATAGACTAGAATCCACATACCCCAATTCGGTTACAAAGACGAGAATCCTCTGACCCCAAATCCTATTTTGTTGATGTGTGTTGGAGGTGTTGCTAAGCTTTGCGTTGAGGATCATCTTTCTTAGATGCTAAGTAGCATTTAATATAATCATCTTCGAGTTGTTGCTGAGTGTTGCATTGAGGCTTGACTTTTTTTAGTACTCAGCAACTTCTCATGATCTTCAATTATGCTGCCAAGATGACATTTTGATCTCTTTCTGTTTGTACTTTGCAGCCTTGAACATATCTCCAATCGTAGCGTGGAACTTACTCTACGTTTTCACTTATTCTGCTCTATGTTCTTTTCTAATGATGATCATTTTCTTTTATTGGTCGTTTAGTGTCTATCATCATCATCTTCACTTTGAAATATATTGACTTATATAGTCTTTTTGAAATCTTCCCGTTGAAATAATTCTGTTAATGCATTTTAGGCTTTAAATAGTCTGGGACCCTTGATGTTGACGTTTAAGTCCACGTGTCAGTTGCTTTTTGACTTTCTTTTCACGTCAATCTGCTATCTCACCTAACTCCATTGAGATATCGCTTTCAGCAAACTAGCCAGTAAACACATTATCCAATCTTCTATTCTATCAAGAATCTTGAGGAATGCATCGGGATCTTGATTAGCACTACTCCATGTCAGTCTTTATGTCAGACATGACTTTGACCTACGATATACTATCTTAGAGCATAATGTGTGACGAACGAGAATTTTGTAAAGATATTTGAATATTTATTGAAATAAATAAATATTTTTAATGATTTAATTATTGAGTTAAATAATTAAGTCGTGAATTTATGGTAGATTAATTTAATTATATGTGTTACATTAATTAAATTAATGTGTAGTGATTTAGTAGTTCAAAGTATTTAATTAATTGAGTTTATTTGATTAATTGAATTAATTAAATAAGCATATGTTACTTTAATTAATTAAAAAATTAGTGAATTAACATAATTAATAAATAAAAATATTAATTATGTGACAATGTGATTTAAATGTGAATTATATTATTTTATTTAATTGATTTAAATAAAATTAATTGATTAATTAAAGTGTTATAATTAACTATATACTAAATTAGTTAATTAAAATAAATGAAAAAGGAATTAGGAGGGTTGCCAAACAGGGCCCTTGTGGGAGTTAGTAGTTGTTATACAACGGTAATATTATATATACGTATATCTTGTATTGCCTAAGTTATTTTTATCAAAAGAAAATTTAGAGATTGTCAGAGAGAAAAAGGGAAGAAGGAATTGAGAAGAGATTGAGAGAAAGAGATTTGAGAAATCCTAAGTATTATCTGTGATTGTGTTATCTTCACACAAAAAGGGTAATCTTTCTTTTTAATTTTAAAAAAAATCTATTTTTCTCAAAGTCTTCATTACGTATATTTTTAAGTTCTGTGAAAATTGGGTTTCCCAATTGGGTTACGATATGGCTTTATCTATATGGGTATGGAATCATAACGTATTTTTCTAATGTATAAACTTGTTTTAAAGTAATCAATTTGATTTAATTGGTCTTAATTTGGTTGTTAAGGATTTACAGAGTTTTCATATACGTGTTTTGTAAAAGTCCTCTGTGAATGGAGAAAGTTGACAATTGATTGATTTCATGGATATATATATATAGTAACATATGTCCATGATATAATTTAGGCTATCCATTCATGATTCACAGTGATCACACCAAGTAATTTTGTTAATAATTGGGTTTATGAAATTACAGAGTATTGAATATGGGTGAATAACCCATATGGGTTAAATTAATGATTAAATCATATGTTTATATTTAAATTGATACATGGATATGATTGTATATGTTAAAACAAAGGAAATGGAATTGAAATGAATGGATTTGGTGTAGTAACGAATCCGTAAGGAGATTTTTTTTATGTTTTTCATTAAACTCTTGAAAGTTTTGAAGAACAGTGAAAATTAATATTTTGATTTGTGTAATTACATGACTTGGAATGTTAAGAACATGTTATAAGTGATATATAATGTTCATGTGAAGTTTATACTTCATGGATGACATTATAAATCAGTGTAATGATGTGAATTGGGAGAAAATGGGAGAAAATCTGTGTTCGTTCGCGAACTTCAGATTCTGAAATTCCGCAGCCGCGCCGGCTGCAAGGAAAAATGGCGCGCGGCCGCGCCTGTCCGAAAATTTTGAAAAAAATTGCTAAGTGTTGGAAAATTTTGAAATGTGTTTTGAGTCTAATGAACATGAACACATGTTGTATAAATATGATAGAATTTTGATATGAGTTTAATAATTTATGTTATGTGATTAATTAATAAATTAATTACGTGACTTAAACTATTATTTGTAAAGGTTAAATAATGTGATATAAATATGAAGACATTATTTTAAGTCTAATAAATATGAAGGCATGTGATGTAAGTAATAAGTTATTAATACAAGTTAATAACTTAAGTTATGTGATTAATTAACAAGTTAATTAATCAACGTAAACCATTATTTGAAAAAAATCTAATAATGAGTTTGAAGATTATAATTGTAAATCAATAATCATATCGAACCTGTGATTAATTGATATTGTAAATGTGTGATAGGTAAGAGTAATTAAAGAAGTGAGTAATAACTGTAGCTTGCGCACGAGGCAAGTTTTCTATCCCTAACTTACTATTATTGTTGGGCAAGTTTCCTAAACTAAACTCTTTAAATTGAGCAATTGATATGCTTGATTACTATTGTTGAGAAAATTCTTACTCTTGAATATCCAAGTTTAGAATTTCACATGAGATGCCATGATTATTTTAAAAGTATCATTTAAGTGTACAATACTCATTTGATTGTATACCTTGAGAAGTTAATATTCAATTTGAATATCATTTATTGAGTTATCCAAACCAACTTTATTTGGTACGGATTCTGATGTCAAACTGAGATGAACAACCATAATATAGGGAATTAATGAAGATGCTTTAAGCGTTAAGATAGTGTGCACAGTATCAGTACGAAGGGCTGATCTCCCTAAGTACGAGAAGTAAAGTCTATAGTCTTATGACGGTTAAAGGTTGGAAAGGTTAATATACTTGACAACCTAAGACTCGGTAATGACCCTCGGAAGTAATTTGACTCTCGATTAATATTCTTGATTCAAAAGTTGAGAAGTAATTTGACTCTTGATTAATATTCTTGATTCAAATGTTGAGCTTTCTGTTATTCAGAATTCTTTCACTCGCATGTTATTATTCTGTCATATTTTTATACTTGCGGGCATTCGTGCTCACTCTTGCATAATAACATTGCAGCTAATAATGAACGAAGTGATGTACCTTCTAGTAGCAAGGGCAAAGGAAAAGTTAACAAGTGATGAAGACTTGTGTTGTCATGAATAATGTTAAAGTTCAAGACTTATGTGTGATGATTTAAGACTTATTTATTTACGTTTCCGCAACAGAGATTTAAGGTTAAGTATAACCTGGGATTTATGATGTATTTTTTTATTTCAGATGATGTAAGATGATGATTTATTTATCTAATAAATGAATTTCATTATTTATGGGTAGATAGTTGTATGATATTGGACAGTGAACACCAAATCCTGTGGAAATTAAGATACTGGATTTGGGGGTGTCACATAATGAGACTTGTAGAGTTGAATTCTTCATGTTGCTCTACTATCTGCTCTATTGATAAGTACTCTATGATGTTTGGGCAGATCTAGTAGGCTTCTCTTACATTCTCTGAATTCTTCAACAGCTTTACGATGTTGAGAATAACTCTACTAACTTGTTGTCTCTTTGTAGCCTTACAATACCAGTTGTTGCTCAACGAACTTTAGATTATTCTGCTGACTGACTTAACCTTCATGAACTGGCAAAATACCTTTACGAATTAATCTTTACTTGCTCAGTTTTCAACTTATCTTCATGTCTCGCAAGTGATCTTTATGATCGCCTTTAAGTTTAGCTCTATTATTAGCACTGTCAGCATTATGAATATTGCTTTTACGATTCTGAGGCTGACTTTACGATCTTCAATTTACTAAACGACCTTAGAGTTACATTACGATATGTCTTTCATTCAGCGTCTACTTGGAGTATTCTACGTTCAGCTTTTACTAAACGAGCTTTCCTTGACTTTACGATTCACTGATCACTTTATAAGTTATTCATGTCTTTGTAAAGTGATCTTTACGATAAGTAAAACATCTATGCAACTTCTCCTTTAACTCTTGGGATAGCCTTGCAACTTTGTGATCATTTGTTCACGAGATGGAGTGAACTTTACGACTTGTGCAGCTGTTCTACAATCATCTGATGTGTTGCGAACAGGAGTCGACTCTTCTTTCCATCTTGGCTTTACGATCTTGCAAAGTAGATTTGCGAACACGAAACTCCTAATAACTATACATCTGATAAACTCGATAAGATCAACTAAACATGGTTAATCTTTCTAATCAAAGTTCTTGTGCATATATTTCATTTAAGGACTTTAAAAAACATACTTATACCAACATACATTTATCATTTTATTTTCTAAACATTTAGATTACTCTGCTTGAACATATGCACAACGAATATGCAGAGTAACTCTACGATTAGATCAACCTAACAATCTTGATCTTTTTAATCCAAGTTCTTGTAAAATATGTTTCTTAGATAAGGACTTTACAAAACTTATTGATTATAAATATACTTCAATTTGATTTATCATCGCTTCCATCAATTTTCATCAAACTTCATTCAACAATGATAAGTAAACTAATTAACATCTAGTTTCATAAATAAATTTGCATTCAATAAACAAATCACATATATTTATATTCATCATCACACCATCACATTTATCATATAACCACATAATTACATAATCACATAAACACATATGAGCACATAAACACTGTCATATCATCACATTCATCATCAACCCATGAAATCACATAAGCATATATAGATACACAATTACACATAAGCACATAAACATTTCCACAATCATAGTAGTCATCATCAAAGCAAACAGACATCAACAATCTCTCCCTATTTGATGATTACAAAACAAACAAGATCATAATAACCAATGCATTTATTGAAAGATTGAATTGGATCTTAAAATACTGTGACGCCCCCAGAATAGGTCCAATCCAACCAACCCATTTTAGGTCGCCAAACACATGGTACAGAATCTAAATACAAACTTTTATATCACACGGTCGTGCAAAATACGACCACACAACTTTGAGTGTCAATTCAAATATGTAAAAAATATACACATTCAAACTAAAACCTCATTACAATTATTATCACACTATTTTACAAAAATAGTGAGGACATCTACTGCTCTAAATTGAACCATCACTCTGTCCCCCGACTAGTCCCTACCACATTCTCATTTCCTAAAGAGGACAAAAGATAAAAAGGGTGATCTCAAATAACCCAGTAAAAAATATTATGACTAAGATAATGCAGAATAATTTATCGTTAGTCTTCAACAAATCAGATAAAATATTATGGACAATAAGTTTTAGATAAACAACTGCAGTGGAGATAACAATGCATCAGAAGAGTTAAGTAGGAAATAATGTCTACTATCTTCCATGATTTAAAAGTCCATAATCAATATTTTATTCATGTAACATCAATCAATATATATCTTGAATCAAATATTCATCTTTACACTACGGCCAAATATATTCATTTGTATCACCGGTTAGTCATGTTCATCTCAACACCTATCCATCTTTGCACTACGGCCAAAAATATTCATCAGGTAATCATTCATCTTTGCACTACAGACCAAAGATATTCATCAAATAATCATCCATCTTTGCACTACAGGTCAAATATATTCTTTTGTAACACCATTTAAACTGAAGATGATGAAAAATATTTTAAAGAACGAATCTAGTGAGATAAAAGACAAAAATTAGGGATTCGTAATTTAGTTTATCCAAGTTCAAGAATACTCTATAATAATCAATTATGGAGCAAAATTAAAGAATGAAGATCAAAACTTGGATCCAATCAAAGATAGGAACCATAATAGCCAACTTGGACAAAGAAAAGAAAATTTAATTTTTCTGTGAATAGTACCGTATTCGTAAATAGTGTCGTATACGTGAATAGTAACCCCGATATGAAAAGGTAAAGATTTTATAAGAAAAATCATACTTCGTGAATAGTACTCGTGAATAGTACCGTATTTGTGAATAGTGTCGTATACGTGAATAGTAACCCCGACATGAAAAGGTAAAAATTTCACAATAAAATTCATACCAATATTTCGGTATAATGATATTAAAAGAAATAACATCATTTTTAAAAAAAATAACATCCCTTACCTTAAAAGAACAGTACTTCTGACTGGAATATCGGATATAATATTGAAGAAAACTTGCACTGAATAGTAACACTCAAAGTATCTAAATACTCAGAAAAATACGCTCGATATTATAGATAGAAAACTTCTAGGTTCTGGTGTGATTTTTAATTCTAACCTAAGCACCCTATTTATAGAAAAATGCTTAGAACGCCAAAGCAGAAAATTTAATAAAATATAATATTTATAAAAAAAAAATTCTGCACACCTCCTTGGCCATTTCATCAGCCCACACAACTGGGGCCCACCATCAAAAAAAATATTTTTATTAAAAAAATATTTATAACCCCAAAAATTAATTATTTCAGAACTTTAATAATTCATAATAAATAGCCCTTTTATCAGAAAAATACGAATCTTATATCCATTCCATAGGAAATTTAATTCTCTACAAATTTGTAGAAGAACAATTTTCCAAATTCGGAACGAAAAATGACCGAAATTCACATACGGATGATTTTTCACACCAAAATACTGATAAAAACACATCAGCACTAATTCCTTGATTTATATACATAATTAATAAATATTTTCTTATCATATAAATCAATAATTAATTATTCACAAATAATATTACAGAACTACAATATTGACAACAAGGTCTTTCCTAGGAAAGAGAGGGCTTTCCGATAAGGATTTCTCCTTACTGGCGCGCAATTAGGTGACCAAACCCCTTTTTTAGACAGAACTTCCTTAGACATTGTCAATAATACTATCTAATAATATTATTCAAATAATATAAATTATTGATATGATAATGGAAAATACTATGCAATGACAATTACTGAAACAACAATAATATAAAATACTATGCAATACCGTGTGCTACTGTGCAACAACGCGTATTACTTTACTTTAACCACCGAGTATTCCAACAGTGTTAACGGTAATAACTACGTCGTTATTTTTAAAAAAACTCGTTCGTGTCGTTTTCTTCATCCGACAGTTTTTCGTTACGGGGCCCATAAATAGCTGCGTCGTCGTACGAATATTCCCCGACAGCAAGAATATTCCACGATCAAACGAAAATTCCAAGACAACAATGAATATTTTATAACCACTTGCTTATTTAAAATATTTGCGCATTTTACACATAACTAACCACATTAATCAAAACAATCCCTTACTATTTTAAAATAATAAATAGATGAAATTCAATTTTATTCATAAAATTTGGGGTCTTACAACCTCCCCTCCTTATGAAATTTTGTCTTCGAAATTGACGTACGTACCTGGTATGTCGAAAAGGTGAGAATACCTCATTTTCATTTCCGATTTTAACTCTCAGGTCATTTCTTTAATTCCAATTGTGACTCTCATGGTGCTTCAACCATAGTACCTCACAATACTACCTATTAGTTTCCCACCGCACAAAAACAGCGTCCCCTACGGAGAGTCTGGCTTCGGTGCATCCCACACAAGAAGTCACCAGCGAGAGGCTCGGGGCTCTTCACAACTTATGACTCATAATGCTTTGTCTTGACACGTTGACACGTTAAACACCTCGAGATTAACTCCGCGATCTCTCTCTTCGTATTGCTCCACCAAAATATATGTCAAAGATCACCATACGCTTTGGTACTATTGCGAACGGTTTGTTGTGTGCTTCCATCATGATTTTATACTTCAAATCAGCATCGTTTGGAACACAAAGTCTGACGTTAACTCGAAGTATTACTTCTTCATCAATTCTCGCCTCTGGAGTAGCACCTTCTTGCACCTTCTTCTTCATCTTCATCAGCTCCGGGTCTGTAGCTTGAGCAGCTTTAACTTTATCAATTAAAGTTCGCGTATACTTGACATCATCACGTGGGTCTCCGGAGACTTTAACTCTATCTCCATCCTTTGTAAGTCACACAAAATGGGCCTTTGTGTTGACAGCATCGCACTCGTTCCCGCATGTGATATTCTACTCAACGCGTCAACTACCACGTTCGCTTTTCTAGGATGGTATTGAATGGTATTTTCGTAATCTTTCAACAGTTCGAGCCAACGTCGTTGTCGCATGTTGAGTTCTTTTTGAAAAAATATTTGAGGCTTTTGGTGTATATTAAGATGTCATTAATAATGGCAACCACGAAATGATCCAAGCAAAGAGATAAGATCAACAGGTAGGGTGAGGGTACCAATCTAAATCAAGCAAGATTTGTAAACTGTAGATGTAACAAAAGTTTCACCCAACGGAGTTTTAACAGATAAGTCAAAGTCTAATTTCTCATGAGTCAAGTTCAAAGGTTGAGCACAAGCAGATAAAATAAAAGAATGGGTAGAACCGGTATCTAATAAGATATAGACTTCGCAAGAGTTTATGATTAACTTACCCATAAAAATCTTGTTCGGGTTCCTCGCTTCTTGGGTAGTCACGACAAACGCTTTTCCAGGATCCACCGACTTTGACTTGTCTGGAACAACCTCTGGTGTCACCGTTCCAGCTAGACTTAACTTTGTTATAATGCACATTCCACCCTCAACTAATTCGTCGCACTCCTGATCCATGATTTGAATCATTACTCTTCGATCCATATCGAATTGGGGTTGACCGCTCTGCACAGGGTAATTCCAAACGCGATGTTGGATTCTCCCAATTGCTGTCCAAAAAGTAAAATCCATGTCGTCTATTTTGGCCTTCTTGGATCGGACGTCTCTTTCTAAAATATCAACACGTCGTGCGGCTTTTACCCATGCATCCTCCATTCTCATTCGTTCAGTTATTTCTGCTTTCATCAGAATTTCGAAAATTGCATTCTCAGCTTCCAGCTCTAATATCATATGCTCTGTCAGAGAGAGCTTCTGTTCAAGCCTCGTATATAGAGTAGCAAAATCTTGAATTGTTGTATCCCTTTGTTCCACGGCCGCCTGCCGTTCTTCACCCTGCTCTTCTAACTCATGAATACGATTTTACAGTTCTACATTCCGATCATAAAATTCTCCTAATAAATCTTCCTCAGGTTCCTCTTATTCCTCACTCTCAGCTGTTACTTCTGCTACTAGCTCGGGTGCAACTATTAATTCTTCAATCACTACATAGATAACTACCGCTAAAAGTAAGACTACGAGTAGCGGTGCCGCAAAGGTCTCAAATGCTCCATTGCTTAAATTTTCTGATGTCATTCTCAAATACTGCCATAAAACAAGGGTTAATTAGACAAATTAACATATCATATGTTAACCCTATGCTACGACTGACCAATTAAATACCACAAAATCTTTGGTAGGACATACTAGAAAAAGATTTACTCGTCTCTTCCCTCCTAGTTCTATTTCCCGATCTCCGCCAGAGATCATATCCCTAAGCTCTGATACCAACTGTGACGCCCTCAGAATAGGGTCAATCCAACCAACCCATTTTGGGTCGCCAAATATATGGTTCATAATTCAAATACAAACTTTTATATCACACGGTCGTGCAAAATACGACCACACAACTGTGAGTGTCAATACAAATATGTAAAAAATATAAACATTCAAACTAAGTCCTCATTATAATTATTATCACACTATTTTACAAAAATAGTGAGGACTTCTACTGCTCTAAATTGAACCATCACTCTGTCCCCCGACTAGTCCCTGCCACATTCTCATTTTCTGAAGAGGACAATAGATGAAAAGGGTGAGCTCAACTAACCCAATAAAGAATATTATGACTAAGATAATGCAGAATAATTTATCGTTAGTCTTCAACAAATCAGTTAAAATATTATGGACAACAAGTTTTAGATCAACAACTGCAGCAGAATTAACAATGCATCAGAAGAGTTAAGTAGGAAATAATGTCTACTATCTTCCATGATTTAAAAGTCCATAATCAATATTTTATCCCTGTAACATCAATTAATATATATCTTGAATTAAATATTCATCTTTGCACTACGGCCAAAGATATTCATTTGTATCACCGATTGGTCATGTTCATCTCAACACCGGTCCATCTTTGCACTACGGCCAAAAATATTCATCAGGTAATCATTCATCTTTGCACTACAGACCAAAGATATTCATCAAATAATCATCCATCTTTGCACTACAGGTCAAAGATATTCTTTTGTATCACCATTTAAGACTGAAGATGATAAAAAATATTTTAAAGAACGAATCTAATGAGATAAAGGACAAAAATTAGGGATTCATAATTTAGTTTATCCAAGTTCAAGAATACTCCATAATAATCAATTGTAGAGCAAAATTAAAGAATGAAGATCAAAACTTGGATCCAATCAAAGATAGGAACCATAATAGCCAACTTGGACAAAGAAAAGAAAATTTAATTTTTCTGTGAATAGTACCGTATTCTTAAATAGTGCCGTATACGTGAATAGTAACCCCGATATAAAAAGGTAAAGATTTCATAAGAAAAATCATACTACGTGAATAGTACTGGTGAATAGTACCATATTTGTGAATAGTGTCGTATACGTGAATAGTAACCCCAACATGAAAAGATAAAAATTTCACAATAAAATTCATACCAATATTTCGGTATAATGATATTAAAAGAAATAACATCATTTTTAAAAAAATTAACATCTATTACATCAAAAGAACAGTACTTCTGACTGGAATATCGGATATAATACTGAAGGAAACTTGCACTGAATAGTAACACTCAAAGTATCTAAATACTCACAAAAATACGCTCTATATTATAGAGAGAGAAAACTTCTGTTTCTGGTGTGATTTTCAATTCTAACCTAAGCACCCTATTTATAGAAAAATGCTTAGAACGCCAAGGCAGAAAATTTAAAAAAATATTATATTTATAAAAAAAACTTCTGCACACCTCCTTGACCATTTCATCAGCCCACACAAGGGGGCCCACCATCAAAAAAAATATTTTTATTAAAAAAATATTTATAACCCCAAAAATCAATTATTCCGGAACTTCAATAATTCATAATATATAGCCTATTTATCAGAAAAATACGAATCTTCTGTTCATGCCATAAGAAATTTAATTCTCTACAACTTTGTAGAAGAACGTTTTTCCAAATTCCGAACGAAAAATGACCGAAAGCCACATACGGATGATTTTTCACACCAAAATACTGATAAAAACACATCAGCACTAATTCCTTCATTTATATCCATAATGAATAAATATTTTCTTGTCATATAAATCAATAATTAATTATTCACAAATAATATTACAGAACTACAATATTGACAACCAAGTCGTTCCCAAGAAAGAGGGGCTTTTCAATAAGAATTTTTCCTTACTGCCACGCAATTAGGTGACCAAACCCCTTTTTTAGACAGAACTTCCTTAGACATTGTCAATATGCTATCTAATAATATTATTCAAATAATATAAATTATTGATCTGATAATAGAAAATATTGTGTAGTGAAAATTATTGAAACAACAATAATATAAAATACTGTGCAATACCGTGTGCTACTGTGCAACAACGCGTATTACTTTATTTTAATCACCGGGTATTCTAACAGTGTTAACGGTAACAACTACGCCGTTATTTTTAAAAAACTCATTCGTGTCATTTTCTTAATCCGACAGTTTTCCGTTACGGGGCCCACAAATGACTGCACCGTCGTATGAATATTCTCCGACAACAAGAATATTTCACGACCAAACGAATATTTCCCGACAACAATGAATATTTTATAACCACTTGCTTATTTAAAATATTTGCGCATTTTACCCATAACTAATCACATTAATCAGATCAACCCATTACTATTTTAAAATAATAAATAGAGGAAAATCAATTTTATTCATAAAAGTTGGAGTCTTACAAATACAGTAATGTACTACTAATGCATAATGATCAGTTTATTGATTTAACGATAAAGCTTACAAAATATGACAAAGTTTCACTTATATATACTTACGCATATATATTTATAAAAGTTCAAAGACTTTTATACTTGAGGAAATATGCTTCTTTGTAAGTAGATAATAATTTATGCTTTGATCAAATAATGCTTATGTGTAAGCAAATATATAAATTATGCACTGTTATAAAAGTTTAAATAACTTTTATATTTTGTGTGAAAAAATGCTTCTTGAATAAGCATATGTAAATTTATGCACGATTATAAAAGTTTATATAACTTTTATATTTTTGTAAATATGCTTCTTGATTAAGCAAATAGATCAATTTTAGCTTTAGCTCAAAAATACTTATGTATAAGCAGATATATAGTTTAATGCAAATTTATAAAGAGTTATTTATTCTTTATGGATTAAAAAAATGTAACTTTAAGTTCAAATATAAAAGTTTAAATAACTTTTATATTTAGAGTGAAAATGCTTCTGAGTAAGCAGATAAGTTATTTTAAGTTTTGAATCAAATAAGCTTCTATTTAAGTAGATATATTCACTTAAGTTTGTGATATAAAAGTTTAAATAACTTTTCTATTATGCAACAAGTATTTTATGAATTAATGAATTTATGATCAAATACTTGTGATGACAGATATTAAGTATAATAAATAAATCAGTTAAGCAATACTTGATATATCAAATATATTTTTTTAACTCAAAGAATATATAATAATATTTTATCTATTATGTGACTGGTTATAAATAAAGTCACTTAGTACTATAAGGAATAGTATGGTTTGATTCCCTCACTTAAGAGGAATATCTCCGTAGCCTTCGGCGTCTAAGTATGACAGAATTTATAGTTTCACAATTAATATTTATATAAATATTTTCGATAGATCACTTAGATTTTCAAATTCGGTTCGGATGATTCACTTTTTTCAGAAGAATATCTCAGTGTTGTTTTGAACCATCAAGTGTAGATTTATTTTACGATATTTATATAAATAATATCAATAAAAGGTCACTTAGTTACTATAAGGAATCATACGGTTCGATTTTCTCACTTAAGAGAAATATCTCCGTAGCCTTCGGCGTCTAAGTATGACTTTTTATTTGATAAATAGATGAAATATATATATATATATATATATATATATATATATAATTGTGTAGAACAATTTATATTCGTATACCTATAAATATAAACAAGTAAGAGATAATTCAAATAAACTAAATCAAATAACTTATCTCAATTACTTAGACCAATTTCCTCTTCTCAAATAATCAGAACTTTGGCAAGAAGAGATAAAAAGCTTTTAGAGAGAGAGTATGTAGGAAAGGAGTATAAGCTTTTCTTTAATAGTGAATTGGCAAATTGGAATGAATGAAAACACCTCCTATTTATGGAATTTTCAAGTTGGGGGCAAAATGGTAATTTTAAAAATCTATTTTGAAATGAATGGCTAGGATTGTTCATTTTAAAATCAATGATCCGGATGAAAAAATTTTGCACTACATCACACGGATTGCCAACTTGCCGCCCTCCAAAAATTTTGTCAATTTGGTTTATTAAATGCATATGTAATCAATTCGGTCAAAGAGGAAGATTTTAAGCATATGCTCCTTTAATAATTCAAAAAGTTCCAACTAGCAACAATTGTCCCAAAAAGATTGGCACAAATTAAAACTCCCAGCACATGTGTATACTAATTTAAGCCATTTTCAGTCAAAGCTTCTTTAATGCTCACAAAATACATATATGTGCATATAAGCAATGTACTCATTAAATGCTTTTTAATAGATCACATAATGTCACTTATATTTTAGTGAGAGAAATTATAAATTCAAAAGTAGGTGAATTTTCACCCAATCTTGGGTATTGTTTCTTAGATGAGTAAGAAACAAATGAGTATTTCTCATTTATTAATCTTTCATAATTGGTTGTGATCTTGATTAATTAAGAAAGAAAATATTCACAAGTAGGTGAATATATTCTTATACTTCCACAAGTAGGTGGATATATTCTTACTCTTTGTGAAGGGTATAATTTACTTGGAGTAGCAAGTAACATTATTGCTTTATATGATGTAGAAAGCAATTGGAATCGAAATTTGTTGGTGAAACATCAAATTGTGGCCACTTCCAAAATTGTTTTGTTCATTATGTTGTGATAATGAAATTATTTTTGTATAGAGCATATGAGATTACCTTTAAAGGTAAGTCTTGACATGTTGGTCATAGACATAATTTTTGTTAAACAATTGATATAATATGGTATCATATTTTTTGTCTATGAGAAAGTCAAGTGACGACTTGACTTATCTTTTTATTAAGACTTTGACGAGAGCTTAGTAAGTTTAACTACTTGCGATATGGAACTTAAACCACTTTGAGTCAGGGGTGATGGAAACCCAACCTATTCCTAGGTTACTCCTAGTTTATAGGTTCAATGGAAAAAACAAGTCACAGTTGTTGACTGTGTTACTATCGATGTGGTTCCATATGTAGTCTAAGATAGTAACGTCTGTTGCACGACCGAGGTTGAGTTATACTCTTAACAAAGTTGTTGTGTTCTTAGCAACAGAAACACATGTGAAACACTTTGCCTATATTAACTAGAAGTTGAGCCGCTTCTTATAGAGGATTGTGGTTTACTCTCATAGAGGTTCATGAAATAGGGTATTGCGCATGGCCATATTAGCGCAAAGCAATTGAGAATTCTCATTGTGGTATGAGGATTTTGTGTGTGACAATTCTGATCATATCATATAGAAGTAGAGGTTCAATCTACGGACACCATCAACTTCGATGTGACTTTGAGTTGTTTACACTAAAGGAAGGTTCAATGTTCGTCACACCTTCTTTTATGCACACATGCCTTGGAGTTGTTTGATAGAAAGTTGTTTGGATGAAAAATAGTTTTTCCAAACAAGTAGGGGATTGTTAGAAATTGCACCTTATTTTATATTTTGGAGACTTAATTATTGTCAAGTTTGGGCTTGAATAAAACCCATTAGTGGACATAATTTAAGTAAATATAAAAGTGTAATTCGTTTTCCTTAATTGTAGAGAATAAAAGAGAACATCATTTGATTTGTGCCTATAGTGAGACATTTAATAAAGTACAAAATTATTTGATAAAAACTTTTTTTCCTTAGTTCCATTTAATAGAAGTCTATTTTATTTTGGAACAAAAGGAAAATATTGAGTGCTATTTAAATTCTAATTAACCATTATATTAATACTAGCTAGTATGTAACTTAATTACATATTTAGTATTAATAAGTATGGTTAAATATAGAATTAAATAGTATATTATGTAACTTACATATATGTATATATACATATATGTATATATACATATATATATATATATATATATATATATATATATATATATATTAGATTAGATATATGCATATGTAAGACATATGTTTACATATAAGATTTTGCACATGAATTTTCTCTTTTGTCTATCTTCTCCTATTCTTCTTACAAACAAATAACTACTACAAAGTAGTGTTCTATTGGAGTTTTCTATGAATTGCTATCACAGATAATTCACCAAAGGCTTGACATATATATCTTGAAGGTATATCGTCTGAAACCCTTAGCAAACCGATTGTGGTGATCGGTGGGGGCGATAAAGACCTTAAGGACAGGGATCACCCATGTCTTATCTTCTACTACAATTTTGACTTTACGAAAGTATGGTTCTGTCAGTAACGGTGGGTGGTGATAGGATGATATAATTAACACATCCATCCAATCCATTAGAATGCTCGTGTTATAATCTATCCCATGGAATGAAAATTGAAAAAATAAAAATGATTACCAAATACATTATTTTTCAATTCATTCTTTCCTTTATTTTATTCTTTCAATCCAAATATAATATAATAGTACAATTGGATTTAAGTGATGGAATGAAAAATAGTGTATTTAATTGGTGATCATTTCGCTAGATAAACTATTCAAATGGATTAAAAATTCGTTTTATTCCCTTGATTTTCATTCCATGGGTTGTATTCTATGGGGCAGATTAGAAATGAGATTCATTCCAATGGAATGAATGAATGTGACTAATATGTCATTCTATCATACCCACCACCACCACCACCACCAACAACAACAACAACACTAACAACTAAACATACACTTAAAGATGTTAAAAATTATTTTTGCGACGCCCCTAAATTCGGGGACAAGGATTCTCTCCATTTCAATTTAAAATGGAAAGTCTCCATTTAAGGGTTCAAATTTAAAATTGTTAGATCTAAAGCCCAGAAGCTGCCATCTCATTTAAAAACCAATAATCTAACTCTAACCACCTCATTTAAAAACCACCAACCTAACTCTAGTCACCTCATTTAAAAACCACTAACCTAACTCTAGCCATTAATTTAATATAACACTAATATATTATTATTATTATTATTATTATTATTATTTTGTATTCTGTTTTTTTCTTCTTTTTTGGTGCGAAAGTTATGTACCTATTTTGTCTAAATATTTATTGAATACAAAACATAATACAAAATAATAATAATAATAGTACTAATAATAAAATAATAATAATTATATTTTATTATTCTTGTTTGATATAAAATAAAGCTATATTCCCAAATTTTTATCCTAACTTTATAATATCATCACTTGTTACCACTACTTAACTGCATACATACTACTTGTATATCTATAATATAAAACAGAGCGGCTTCAACATCCAACGGTTAAGATCTTTCCAACTTGAATTGAATGGCCTTGATGTGAATTCTTTTCCCACTTTAATTTCCTTACAGATTCCCCCCACAAAAAAAGTGACGCTCTCAAAACTTCTCAAGTCAGCCCCCAAAAACTCACGCTCTCAAAACTCTCTCAAGTCTCAGAATATCTCTCTCAACTCCCTAAATCTGTCGTACCCAGCCCTAAAAAATTTCTACACAATCGATCAAACTCACCCCCTACACTAAGATGCAAGACTTCATCGGCTCAATCCGCCGATCTCTTGTGTTCAAGCCTTCTGGAGACGATTGCAGTAGTTTCAGCGGATTCGTCGAGAAGATCGGCTCCAGCATCCGGAAATCTTGCAAAGCCCACAGCTCCAGCACTGCCTCCGATTGAAACCTTAAAGGTACAAATTCACTTCCGATCTTCTCTTTCAAGGTTTGTGTATTAAAATCAATGTTGGTATGAGCCCTCAATTTTCTCTTTCAGGGTTCTCTTCCAATTTTCTCTTTCAGGCACTGCCTCTGATTTTCTCTTTCAGAGTTCTCTTCCGATTTGTATGAGCCCTCAATTTCTCTCTCACATACAGCGTAGGCAAAACAGTGTTCCCGAAGCTAAGAGCGTAGCGAATTTCGAAATTGAGAACGTAGCAAACTTCATACGCAGCCAAAACTTCAGCAGAGTTGCTTTGCAAGTAAATTTCTTCAACTTTCTTTTCGGATCGATATAGTTCATTTACATAAACCCTACTTTTTTATATCCATTTGTATATTCTCTGTAAAATAGGAAAGCAAATGAAGATTGCCCACTCAAGGAAACAGATTCACGTTGAAGGGGCATTAGAACCAAGTGTTGCCCAGATAAGACTTCAAGACAATTTGGAGTAATCAAGTGAACTGATGTAGCCGTGAGTTTTGTTATGTTCATAAAAAATTACTTAAATTATGTCTTGAATTGCTATAGTTGTTATGTTGGTTGTGAGAAATTGTTGTGAATTGTTAAGGAGGTTTTTATGTCGGGCATTTGGAGTGATAAGGGTGGAAAATTTTGGTTAGAACCATGGCCCAACATCTATGAAATTCTGGAAATTATGGGTTGCGTGTAAGGTGTTCGAAAAATTTCCTCAAAAAGATTAAAGTATACAAAATTGAGAATTAGCTTATGAATGCAACCAAGTGATGTGTATATATAATTTATAAGATGATTGGTGTCATGTAGGTAGTATGTTCATCTTATAAAAAAATCGAGTGTTCATAAAACATACAACATAAAATCGAGGAGGCATATTGGAGCCTCTGGAAATGCATTTTACAATCGAGTGTTCAATATGCCTTCTCACAAAGATGATTGGAGTCATGTAGTTTATGTTGTATGTTCCTCTTACAGTTCTGTTCAGTACCTTCAGTCATTTGTAATTTTGAGTTTCATTCTTCATATTTTATGATTTTAGGTGTGATGGATTGTTCGATTCATATCTAATAGGAAATGTTTATGAGATTTTATTACAAATGCCTTTCAGTCTTGCACTCATGAAATGTTTTAGAGTAAATAGGTTTTTTTAAAATAATCACGTATGATAAGGTAACATGTTCATGTGAGAATTTGTTGTTGGGTCATTAATCTTTGATTCACTTGGAGATGGAATTGGGATTTTGGAGTTTCTAAGGCAAAGAGTTGGCACTGGAGCTGGAGCTAGATTTTGGGGGTTTCATTTTTTCTCTCTTTCTTTCTCTTTTATTTTTGCTTGGTATGGTGTGGGGTTTGGAAAGGAATTGGCCGCAAAATTTAGAATTTTAATTTGTTCCTCTCTCAGATACTTCTAGCTCTAATACATTTACATTTGAAATTTACTTTTGTCTTGGTGCATTCTCCTTCCTGTTGTTGAAGAAGCTTTTAGTCTAATGAATCAGCTGACAATCTCGCAATGCTCATATTGTACACTAACCCATTAACTTTACAAATGCCATCATTAGGCAGACAAACAAGGACTCTCCTATAGTAAGGGATAAACTTCGGCGTGATATAGATGCACATGTTGCTGCAGTTCGTTTTGCCAAGCTCTCTTAGGTTACTTAATCATATGAGGTATATCACTGTGATCTAACCTTGGTAGTTAGCAGTTATCAAGCTTTAGGTAGATTTGAAATCATTTCTTGACAAGTCTTTGTGGAAATTTAAGGAGATTTCGTTATTTTACCCTTCAACATAAATTTTTGAATTTTGCCAAGTTGTTCCTCGGAAATATAACTATGTAAATAGCAAGCTTAGTGCAGAAAAGAGCATATGTTTCTATTGTTCAGTTGAAATATGTTTGTCATGTTTTTTGAATCATGATCTTGGAATTTTACTTTGATTGCTATTTGGTGGGTAGTTGGTCTGTTTATTGATTGAAAATGACTGTGTATATTGAGAAAGTTAATGGCTTTAGCTTTTGAATTGTGAAGGTTTTCAAGTTGCAAAATTGTTATGTTTATTTATTTATTTATCATTTTTATAGTATTTTTTATTTTATTTTAAAAAAAGCAAAAAAATAAAGTAAGATTAATGTTTAGCTAGATCACAATTAGGAGCAAAATGTCCCGAATCCGATCACACTCGGCCCGTCTACCTTTGGTTCGGGGTATGACAAATTGATATTGTGTTCTTTCTTGTGTTCGGTTTTCAACTTTTAGTTGTTTATGCTTGGTAAATATGTTTATAATTATTATTGTGAGGATTCAATTAATTTGTAATGAAAGAGTATTTCTGCACACACCAACATGTTTGTAGTGAGAAACAACAGTATAACCTTTGCTATTGATGATTTAGCTGGAAATTTTTGGCAACTACATAGTCTGCATTTAGTAATCATTGGTAATTTTTGAATGAATTAATTACCTTATTTAAAACTTCGCTGAATTCTTTAATAGTTTAATATTTTAGTTTCACATTTTTTTAGCCAATGCTAATCGTCAATATCTATTTTTTATTTGATTCTTAGTTGTTGTCTAATATGGTCCTTCTGTACATCAACAATGACAAAATCAATTGTGTTTCTACATCAAGATAATATATATTGATGTAAAATAAACAAAAACAAGAAAATCTTATCTTTCTTTTCTGATGATAACAGAATACTTACAGTAAAACTACATCCAAGCATAGTCTGTAGCATTTACTCTTACCTATAGAATAAGGAAATCTATAGGGGCCAAAGCGTGTTTTCTCCTTATTTTACATTTTTGTAGTGTTATTTTCTTTGATGAAATTGTGGAAGAACCGTTTTTCATGTACTATTTCTGCCTCAATTCTGCCTCAATTCCCAGTACATAGTTGAGCTGAAAATTCATCTCTCTTTAATTCATGTAAATAATTTAAAAAGTCGCTATATGTACATAGTTGCTATATGTACTATTTCTGCCTCAATTCAGCTCAACTATAAAAATAATTGAAAGCACTAAAGCAAATTGTGTTATTCTCTAAATAATTGAAAGCACTAAAGCAAATTGTATTATGCAGTTCAAATAATTCATCTCTGAAAAGTCATTATATCTACTATTTCTGCCTCAATTCCATATAAATAATTAAAAAATTGGATTTTCCTTTGATTCTCAATTAATTCCTTCGGGTATGTATTATTTATGCCTCAATTCTATGAGTACTTCATTAGCATTGATGTCAGTGGTTGATATGCTGCTATGCTATATAGTTATTGCTTCTATATTCTGATCTTTTTTTTGTCAATATTTGCTTTAGTTGCTTTTGTCTTTTGTTCAGCCTCTACTATGTGAACTTTTGTTCAGCTGATGCTCTTTTGGTGAGGTACTATCATTTTGAAATTAAGTGCACTTTGAAACTCTGATTTGCTTATATTGTTTACAGTATTGCTAAAATTATTTTAGAGAGTGTATTCTTTTTGCAGTGTTGGAGTGGAGGGAATGTCAGTTCAGTGTCATGGCTGTTTTTGAAATGTTGCAGAAAATGACTCCTGTGGTTGAATTGAATTGAATTCAATTGTGGTTTATAACATTATCTTATCTCTTTTGGTTCTATTTAATTTATTTTGCCATTCATTTTATAAATTTGTTGTATATAAAAAATAAAAAAGATCATTTCACATTCCATTCATAATGTAATTCCTGTAAACCAACCACCTAAAGTAGAATGTTAATTTTATTCATGCCTTAAATAGTACCCAAAAAAACAGCGGTACCAGGCATGATGGAATAGTCTCAATCAAATTTCAATATTAGTGAATTGAGATTTTTGTGTGCAATTTGTTGCAGATTTATGATAGTTGGAGGTGCAACTCGGACTTTTGTCGAACATGGAATGGCCAATGGAAAGCTTCGTATTGTATCCAAATAAGTAATCTTTTCTCCCCTTAAACACTCAATTTGAATCTATTGTTTGATTAGGTGATGTATGAAATTGAATGATGGTATACTTTTGAACTATTTTGATGGAGATTGTTTAAATTTTGATGAAAGTTATGTTTTTTAATTTATTAATCTACTATATGCAGGCATATGCGCCTTATGTACGACCTGCTTTGACAAAAGCTCATCTGTTTTCTCCTGATAAAAAGCCAGCACGTTTGCCCGTAAGTTCAATTTACTCCTATTCAGTGAACTCAATTTGTGAACTTTATTTGCTTCCTCCTCGGAAGGAATCTGACAATGCATATTACTCATGCTTTATTATCTCATTAAGCATGAATAATTTCGTATGGTATGGAATATGGAGGTTATACGTAGGCAAGTGTTTTAGGCTCAATGAGTGTTTGAGACCTTGCTTTACTGCAATATCTATTTCTCTTATTAATGTCCAATGCCATAGATTGTTACTAACTAATTTCAATTCAATTTCTCTTATTGCTTTACTGCAATAACTAATTTCTCTAAGAGTGAGTCAACCTAATCTTTATACGCAGCTTAGTGTGTGATTGGAAAAGAGGTTTTAGGCAAACAAGTCCATTTTTTTAGATGTTTTCGTGCATGTATACATGTAACATGCTTGCAGATAAAGAATTTTTATCTCCATATGATATCCATGTTGTTAAAGGAATTATTATTGCTTTACTTTTGTAACCTCTAAATTCTCCTACAGCATTCTGTAGTGCAATATCTATTATTAAATTTTAAAATGATTTAAACGGACAGAACATAACATATGTGATGTTACTATGAGAGGCGTAACTGCTTAAGATTTAACTGAAGCCGTGGTGACAAAAACTGTTTAATGGCAAGAGCAAATTATAGTGGTTCCTCATGAGGTGTAGTATAAAAACTTTTCCGCCCCTTAAGTGATGCTATTTTTAGACTACCTGCATTCTTAATCTTAGTTGATACATTCTCTGCCTCACATCATGACTTTGCATAAAGAAAAGAAGAAAAGTAAAAAAGCTTACACACAAAGACCCCCCTCCTCCCCCCCCCCCCCCCCCCCCGACCTTTCACTTTATGAGAGTTGACACAATTACATTCTTACTTATATCAATCTAAATCATTCCCCCCCCCCCCACCCGCCCCCCCCACCCCCCACTACATACAAATGTGTGTGCTCATTTGTTTTTTAGATAATTCAAGTTAAAGTAAGGGTTCTTATGTTTCGAATTTACAATTGTTTTATTTTGATTTACATATTTCAATAATTTTTATATTTCAAATATTTTCAGGTATACATTGACTGATACTTGATATAAGCTGTAAAGTAAGGGGTCTTATGCTCAACATGTTGTTTCTCTATTTTCTGCATGTTTGTATTTTTTTGTGTTCCGTCTTTTGTAAAGTTAACTAATTATACATGGTTATGATAATTTTTGGGTATGAAATGATGGTTTTTTTGGTGGTTTGGATATGTATTGATGATTATAATTTTTGTAGACAGGTTTAGAATTTTCTAGATATCTACTTTTAAAGGAAACTCAGCCGAAATTTCTTGAAATTAGTATCGACTAGGTTGATGTTTTGGTGTTTAGATATGTGCTGATGATTGAGTATGTAATAATTATTGTGATGGTATATGTCTTTAAGTAATATAATATTTTTTGAATTTTAATATATTTTTTCATTAAACCGTGCCTTCAGGCACAGACAATTATTAGTTTAATAATAATTAACTGCATACATATTATTTATGAGAGAGAGAGAGAGCTCATCCATGAAACAAACACAAAGCCATAAGTCAAAGCTGACACTCCCAGAAGTACACGGTGAGTGATAAAAGAGGTGCAAGGGAATTGAGGGTATTTGGAAAAAATAGGTAAATAATAATAATAATAATAATAATAATAAATTAATTATTTTATTATTAGTATTATTATTTTGTATTCTGTTTTGTATTCAATAAATATTTAGACAAAATAGATACATAATTTTCACACCAAAAAAAAACAGAATATAAAATAATAGTAATAATAATTATTATTATTATTATTATTAAAATAATGAGGGACATAACAAAGTGCTTATAATAATAATAATAATAATAATAATAATAATAATAATAATAATATAGTGTTATATTAAATTAATGGCTAGAGTTAAGCTAGTAATTTTTAAATAAAATGATTAGAGTTAGGTTAGTGACTTTTAAATGAAGTAGTTAGAGTTAGATAAATGGCTTTTAAATGAGATGGCAGTTTCTAGGCCTTAAATCTAACAATTTTAAATCTGAACCTTTAAATGAAGACTTTCCATTTCAAATTGAAATGGAAAGGATTCGGATCCCAAATTCGGGTCTATACCATCCGGCAAAATACATATTACAAACACAAATTCTCTCACCAAAAATCAATTATTAAAATGTCGCAAACATACAACATGCATACTTTAAGTTCTCAATACATTTATTGTGTCGTATATAGTACAACAGTATTGACATCCAAATTAAGTTCTCAATACAATTATTGTCACCCAATTTTATAATTTGATGAAGACAAACACTAATCCGGGACATCACTCTATTCCTCTGCTCTCCCTATAAGACCCAATTATATTTTTTTATTCTCTGAAATGAATTATGAAACAAAAGGATAAGCTCAAATAACCCAGTAAAGAATATCGTTATTAGGATAACGAAGAATAAGTTATCATTAGACGTCAACAGTGATAAATTAGATATTCAGAACATATAATAGATTATATAATTAAGCTATCAATAAATAACTGCAGCAGAGAATGAGTAATCTATTAAAAGAGTCAAAAAATAAAATATAATGTCTACTATCTTCTCCAATTGAAAAATTCACCATCAATATTGTATTCGTGTAACACTTGAGAACAATTTCTCTTTGCACCCAGGTCAAAGAGAATTTTCACCACGTATCCTTGTCACAAAGGCTAAAGACACTCAGCAATCATACTGGCTTTGCACCCACACCCAAAGACAGTCGATTGTAACACTGATGGTCATAATCATGCAAATTCACAGTTATTGGTCATAATCATGTCAATTAACAGTTGCTAGATAATCATGTTGATCAATTCATCAATACAAAGCTATTCAACTATAACACTAGTGGTCATAATCATACAAATCAACAATTCATCTTTGCACTCAGGCCAAATATATTCAATTGTAACACCAATGATCATAATCATGTCAATTCACAATTCATCTTTGCACTCAGGCCAAAGAGAAATTTCACTACAATGATTATAAAAATGATATAATGGATGAATAGAAATAATAATGACAATAAGATCAAGAATAAACATTAGAGATTTGCAATTTAATTTATCTAAAGTCCAATAATGTTCAAATTGTCAACAAAATTTTTAGAAAATCAATTAGAGTTATTGATAAAATATAAAGTTCAAGAAATGTACAGTTCATAAATCAAATATAACGATTAAAATTTAATCGGAAGATTCAAGTCAAAAGATAATTGGTGAAACACAAACTATATATTCTAACCAGTTCAGAAATTTTCACCAGTTTAATGGTAAGATTCTAGAAACGAATAATAATTTATTGCCATAAATTTAAGAGTATGAAATAAAATGATATCCCTTACAAGTATGAAAGAAAATGATACTCTTTACGAGTATGAAAGAAAATGATACCCCTTACGAATTTGAAATAAAATGATACCCCTTACGAATTTGAAAAAAAAATGATACCCCTTACGAGTATGAAAGAAAATGATATTCTTTACGAGTATGAAAGAAAATGATACTCATTACCTTGATATTGTGAAACACTAAATTAATAGTCGAACAAATACTTCCTTGTTCGTCTTTGTAGCAATAAAAAATCTGACTTTTTGATTTTCTAAAGTTTTCAAAATCTCTTTATGTTTTCACAAAAATTGCAACTCTCGAAAAGATATACGAAATAGACTCCAGAATCACTACATTCGAAGTTAATGATTGAGTTACGAATTTTCAAAATTTGGGCTAAAAATAGTGACGAAAATCAGGACAGGTTGCGGTTTTCAGCATTTTCAGATATGAAGATGACATCAGATAATTTTTCTTCCTTCTCCAAAGTTGTAGAGGACGAAAAACTGAAAAAACAAGATTTAGATTCACTCAATTCCAACAAAGGATGAATTAACTATGATTTTTCTAAGGTGTTGCAGTTCACAAGAAAATTTCACTCTAGAATTCAAACAAAAATGCAGCAAAAGATTTCATAACTTGGAATGGCTTGAAATACAAATGTAGCACTTCTATTTATAGCCAAAACTTAACCAACATTTATCAATATATTATTTATCCATTATCATTATCTTTAATTTATTTATTCATAATGATTTACACATTTTAATCTATTATCATTATCTTTAATATATTTATCATAATAATTTACACATATTTATTCATTATCACTATTTATTCATAATGATTTACACATATTAATTCATTATCATTATCTTTAATTTATTAATCATAATGAGTTACGCATATTCATCCATTATCATTATTTATTAATAATGATTTACACATTTTAATCCATTAACATTATTTATAATTTATTGATCATTATTCACAATTTTTCAAGATTATTTTTAATCTATATCATTCATCAATTATTATATTATTATCCGTCTTCTATATTATTGACTTAATGTATTAATATCACGGGTATTAATGTTCTTCAAATAATGAGTGTCTAACTACTTAATAACCGTGACTATCATTTATGCAACTTTACATTACTACCCTTGCTACAATGACAATTATTAGTTCAAAAATATGAGATATGACAATTATTGAGACATTCCCAAATTCATGTATTTGCTATAGTGGACTAGTGCTCACTATCTAACATAATAGTACTCGTTTCTTCTCGTGTATGCCATAAAGAACTGGCATGTCAATACATACTCTATTACTTATTTTATTTTATTTTAAAAAAAATAAGTACATAATCTAATGAAAGTCTCACTTTAGAACCTAACTGATTACTAACTAGTAACCAACATAGCATACAATATTACCTTTTATGTCATCCTGTAATTCACAAGACCAGGCTCTAAACCTTGGTAATAAGCCTTCCCATTATTATATATAGACAGATTGTAATTGATGTTATAATTCATCCTGTAATTGAATTATAATATCATGAAAAATCGACTTTTGAAACTCAACTTGAGATAATATCAAACTCGAAATTAATATGATTTACAATATTCTTAATTATATTAACTAAAATTAAATGGATGTATGTCGATTTCGAGTTCAAATTAATTTCAAAAAGTTAATAATCAGTGGATATATTAAAATTTTACACCTACAGTACACCAGTTATACCACACCTAAAAAAACATCCTAATTACTCGGTCTCTCGCATGATATCCAGTGTTCTAAAAATCCCCGCCTAGGCGCTATGCCCCATATGGCTCCCCACCTAGGCGCTAGACCCCCGCCTGGCGCCTCGCCTAGGCACTAGGCTCCCCTGGCGCCTTGCCTAAGCCTAAGGCGGCAAAAAAATCCCTCTAGAAAATTAGGCAGAGCCTAGACGGAAAGATTTTTTATTTTAATAACTACTCAAAACCAGATCTTGATATATTTATTTTTCTAATGATTTACCATATTCATAATGCAGTTTGTAGCATATCAAATCACAACAAGAAGTGAACAAGATCAAGTTAAAATGAATAATTTTATTATAGTTGTCATTTTTTGAACTTGTATCAACTTCAAATTATATAAATGATGATACATTTGTAATATTTAGTTTAATTCAATATAATTCTTAAATTTATATTTAGTTTCTTAAGTTTTACTATTGAAATGAATTCTTGAAATTTTAAATTTTATTATTTAATAACAATCTTGTTTATGAATAAAACTAATACATTATAGATATGTTTGAACTTTGAATAATTACATATTTGTGTTTGAACTTTGACATTGACAATATAGATATTTGTTTGAACTTTAAGTAAAGACCTTTATTATCTTTATTATAGATTGTTTTGCTTTATATTATTGTTTTATTTGGATAAATGTAAGATAAAATATTAAAATTGGCTTAAAATAAAAAATCCCGCCTAGGCCCCCTAGGCGCTAGGCCCCTTTGGCCGCCCGCCTAGCGCCTTTTAGAACATTGATGATATCTATTGTTTAGTATATAATACCCATCTCAGGGTGTTGAGCATTTTAGCGAAAGAATACCTTCCATTGCTCAAACTCCTCGGATCTTAGCATAAATGAACTGGCATTTCGATGACCACCACCTCCGAATACCTGAAAGAACCAAAAAAGACGTTAAAACCTTCAACTGAGATTCACAAGGAAAAAAGGGTAAAGAATAACCTGTGATATGGGTGTTGTATCTTCATTGTCGATGCTCCTAAGGCTTATTTTTAACAACCGGTCATTTTTAAGCTCGGGTACTCCATAAACAACAGCTCCAATGCCCCTAAGAATATCGTAAAATGTTCATGATGTTAACGATGACTAGCAGGGATGAAAAATGACCCTCTGGCACTTCACATATACAATACCGATCAAACTAGTTATGAATTTGCATATCACACAGCTAGCAAAGGTTCATATTTGAGTGCAATAAAAATAGACTAGTAATTTAGTATGCAAGTACAGATACTCCGGTTTCAAGGCCTCCATATTTCCCAATAAGTAGTATATTGTAGATAAAAATGGATAAAGAAAGAATACTGAAAACACAAGCAAAAATAGACAAGAAAAAACCCCTCTAGGAAGAGAAAAGAAACTGTCATTTGGTAATTGTGATATACATGTAAACCAAATACAAGAAATACCGTTAATGAGATTGTAGCAAAAAGTGGAAACCTCTGGCCTTACTCATCAACCTTGAGTTAGTAAGGTATGATGCACCGAGAACTGTTCAACGCTGAAACAGGTTGTTGTTGGCCTGAATGATCACTTTGTAGGACAACCCAACCTTAATATCCCAATAGGTACATGTCCAAGACCATGCATCAAATTCTTAACTTACATTCATATCGTGGCACTCTATTTTCAAAATTTCATAAACTAATGAGGTACCTAGACTAATAGGACATGAAACTGAAACATCTGCCAGATAAATTCAGTGTTAATCTTGCTAATGAGGTCCTAATGAGGTCATCTGCCAAAATTTCAAAAACTAATGAGGTCCTTGTGCGCAGTGTTTTTTTTTGTTTTTTGCAACTGGAAAATTATAGTGCAAAGAGCTATAGGCATGAACCATCAATTAACGTGATCTAAAATGTTAGGTTTAATCAGATATGAAAACAATTTTAACCAAATTTGCAGAGTAATCACTATTGAGTGTTTAAAAAGGTTATAGTACATCCGTCTCACTTTATTTGTTACATTTTTTTTCGTGTCACAGATTTTTATAATTTTATCATATTGTAATATAGTAGGAAATACAACATTTACATAATTAACAAAATAATAATGAAACATTTTCAGCACAAAGGAATCAGTACAAATTAAAGAAGAATAGAATCAGAGGGGTAAAATTCAGAAAATACAAGATGTGTCAATCTTATGATATAGAATAAAGTATAACATACCTCAAGTTCATTCTGCAGCTTTTGTTAGCTAGCTGGTGCCCAAGCTCACTCCTCAGCTCAGAAACAGAATCCGCATTAACAGCCTGCAAGTAAGAGAAACAAATTAGAATTTATTCTTCATTGAAAAGAAGCTCTGGAAAGTATAAGAATACCAATCCCAGGCGCTGGTGAACTATAATTTTGAACAATATCAGAAACTTCGCCTGCATGATAACTTTTAGCCTATGAAGCACGGATACGAATACGAGATACGGATACGAATACGCGGATACGTGATTTTTCCAAAAATTCGGATACGATACGTTGGGGGATACGTTGAATATAAAAATATAAAAATAAAAATATTATATATTTAATTCCTAAAATTTCATTACACAAGTTCACCATTTCAAAAACAAAAGAGCAATTAACATCATCAAAAGTCAAAAGATCGGCCTTATCCATCCAAAATATTGCCCAAGTGCCAACTACCAGCCATCAATAAGAGCAAAATGGATCTAATTTTTACAATACAGTAAAAATAACACTTAAAAAACATATCCGTAACGTATCGGAGCGTATCCGTAACGTATCGGAGCGTATCCAAAACGTATTCGATTAATAAAAATTAAATTTAAATTACGGATACTCTAAATCCGTATCCGATACGTATCCGAAGCGTATCGGAGCGTATCCGTATCCGATACGCGTACAGTACGCGATACGGAGCCCAAAATAAAGTATTTGTGCTTCATAGCTTTTAGCATATAATGTTATTGGAACAAGTCAACTACTTCCACCTCTTGACTGTAGTATACTATGAAACAAAGTGTTAATGAAAAGTTGTAGAGGACATAGTTTTTGTCTTTTCGATAAAATGCCCCTAAATAATAAGATAATACTGCCAACATTTCTTTTTCCTGGATAGTCAAGCCTGAAATGTTCTTCAGGGGCTAAAAATCTTGAAAAGTATGGAAGCATGGTTAAAAGGGCAAAAGAAAGGCACTGGATCAGTGAATGTAGAGACATGGACTTCAATTGGATGTATGACAAGAGTGTCAGATTTTAAAATATATATAATATATTATTTTTTATCACCTTAAGTTGTGGGAGGGCTGAGGATCTGTGACATTAGCTTATATGAACAGGCATTACTAAGAGAATTATGACGGAGAGTTTCAAGGGAGAAGGTCAGCTTGTGGAGTCAAGTTATTGTGTGATTCATACTGTAGGCCCATGGATGATGAATCACGTCAGAGGCAAGGATGCCTCATAAGGGGTTGGTCTTTCAAGAGCAATTCGACGTGCCCAGTGACACCAAGAAAGAGAAACACTGCCCAAAAAACAATGTAGATACTCTCCCAAACTGAAAGAATTCTGGAAATACACAAAAGTGAACTCGGAACCTGAATACACCTCATGGATTTAAAAAATGCAGAAGACATGGCGCCAAATACTGCTAGTATAATATCTTACACTACTTGCTACTAATTAAAATTTTTGAAAAAATCAATTTCTCGATCCAAAAATTGCAAAAGTCACATAATACCGCAGCTGGAACAAGGCATACATGCCTTGCTGATAAATCCTGGAATTTCTCTGCCTCCAATAAACCCTAAAACACATGTACCATAACAAGTTAATTGATGTAAGTCTGTAAATAACTCCACCACAGTCACATCCCCACATCAAATATCCTGATAAAATTGCACCCTCTATCCATCAAGCACCACAAATGAGACATGTTGGTAAAGTCATATAAAAACTATTAGAGTATAATATTATTATTATTATTACTTGGTGACCAAGTAATAATAATAATATACTCTAATAAAACCCATAATAAATTTATTGCTCCACGCCATGTGGAAAACAAGAAGCCTAGGGCCTCCAACTGTAAGTGCCAAGCTTGAATCTCCCAACGACTCTCCTCCATCTGTGCTCTATACCATAAATCTCCACAGCCATTTCTTCTCAGAGCCTTATTAGACACTTTCAAATTGTGAATGCCCACAACGCCCAAAGCCACCAGCTAACAAACCTCCGATCACCTCAAAAAGTAATATTTGAAGTCCTCTATGTTCCTTTCCATAAGAAATCACACAAAAGTTTCTCAAGACATTCAATTTTCTAACTTAAGAGGCAGATTAAAATCAACCAAGAAGCATTCATTAAGATTTACAAATAAATTTTCATTTAACAAGAAAATACGTGAATCCATAACTCACAAATTTTAAACAAAAGACCACATTGTTATGATCGGCCAAATCAGAGATAGAGAAGAGACTAACGGTTATTCACCTTACTTGAACGAAATACTATTTGAGATAACTTTTATATTCTTATATTGGTTTGAGTTGTCATCATTAAATAAAAACTAGATTCTATCACAACAGGAACACCATTACAATAAATATTAGTAGCGTTTGACTTAGAAAAATCACTCAACGTAAAACATCCTTTCATTCTATGAAAAAGCATAAAATGAGCAGTCAATTTTCAAAACTTAACAGAATTTTGTTCTGTTTCCTCTTTTATTAAGAAAGAAACTGTACAACTATCTATCTACCTTGTGTTTGTATCACAGCACAGCCATATTAGGAAGTAATAAGACCAATAGTTCATTCTACCACTGCAAGTCTCCAATTACTTTTAAATGGCTTACAAAACAATAGACATTTTTAAAAGTGATTCCTAATGTGAAGGTTGATATTTAACAACATATTCCATGAAACGGTAAAATTTTAAAACTTGATATAAAATTTACCAAGCAACGTCCAAAGTTTCCCCCACCAAGTGAAATCTCATATGACTGATCAAGAACCTCAGTTATCAGTGTCTGCTTGTGTGATAAGCTCATCATGCCTTGACTTATGACAGAATCCAGATCCACTGAAAGTAACTGCAAAGTTTATGGCATTCCTGTCTTAGAATAAGAAAGTAACCTAAAAGTATATAAAAGAAAAGAAAAGGTACTTATAATAACATTCTTCATATGTTTCTTCAAGAATATCTTAGTCCCTAATAAGTACTCCAATACTAGAAAATATCAAATTCCATGAAGATCTAATTAGAATAAAGAAAGTGGACAAAATATACAAGAAAATACATTCTAGAATATGCTTCCGTGAAGATCTAATTAGAATAAAGAAAATGGACAGAATATACAAGAAAATACATTATAGAAGATGCTTCACCTTGGAATGCTGGATTTAGAGAACAATGAAAGATTAGAAACTCTTATATTGAATAAGAAATAACTACTTAGAAAAGAAGGTCTAAATGAAGCATCGCCTAAGAAGGTCTAAATTCTATTGGATGCTAAAACATCACATTTGTACTAAATCACTTATAGAACAATCAACTTGTTGATTCAACTAAGATTCTTCAATAAAACTTGGTTTTATTGCATTAGATTCTAAGGGTATTCCTAACTATAAGTATTCATATAAATTACCTAGTGTACCACGCTTTAGCCTATATTGTGTACTTCGTTTCAGCCTATAGAGCGTACCACGGTTCCACAAACCGAAACGAACTGCGTGTTAGGTAACACTGCTCTAGAGTACAAAAAGAAAGCTTTGAGACAGAAAATCAATCACAAGTCCTAATAAATCCAAAACTAGCGATCCTAGGATTCCAGGTAACTTTAACACTACCGCTTCCAAAAGATACTACCTTTTTACACCAAGTGAATCTCCTCCCAAACATCCCATGTAAGTCTCAAACTCCTTTTAATTTGAAGGATCACACCAAGTTATTTTAATAGGTAATCTGATCCCAAACTCAAATTCAGCAAAAGATATTGAATTCAAATCAATCAACATCCAAAAGTTCCATTAAAACATTTAATTTTGGCAAATATAAAACATATTATGAACTTAAAAAGCCAAGAAAATTACCTGATGAAATAAGGAAGGGTTCAATCCGGCATGGAATTCAATGTTCAAATCTTTCAGACCGCTGCTGAAAGCTTTGCTATTATGACGATTCCACCTCCACAAATCAGCGTCTTCAATATATTCAAACAATGGTCGTGCACGTTCGAATTCCCGAACAATTTTTTCATTATTACCTAGAGCAAGGACCTTTTCCTTGAAAAAATCAAAAGCAATTGTAGCCCCACTCCTATCCATATCTATCACCCTAATCACATTCTCCCCAATGGAAGTTCCATCCTTCAACGTCTCAAGGGCAGTTTTGTGATGATCTAATACAACCACGCTACATTGCAGGGGAGCAAAAAAATCAATAGAAATGCATAACACAGACAGCAAAAGAACGAAAAAAATCAGAAATCTAACCATAAGGAAAAGAATCAAAAGTCTGATATAAGCATTTTAAATTGCAGAAAAGAAGGTGAAAAAGTACTCCCTCCATTACCTAGAAAGAGTCCAATTTGAGTTTGATCCTGGTTAATTTATGAAATCCTTTAATTCAAATTGTGAAGGATTTATTTTAATTTTCAAAATAACAATTTTTCACTTAGTAATATTGTTTAATTAGTTTATTAATCAAAATCAAATAAATTGGCAACAATTTTGAATGTTAAGATTTCGCCAGTTGACTATTCAAATAATACTCTATTTTTTGAATGGAGAGAGTAAAACATATATGTAATCAACAAAGATTCTCAGCAGATAAATAGAGAATGATATAAGGAAGAGGGTATACGGAAAACTGAAAAACGGACCAGTCAACCTTGGAAGAGAGATTCTGAACAAAACCAGGCGGACCCACAAAATCAAGGAGGTAAACATTGTCAATTTCGTCAAGAGGAAGCTCTTCAACCCTGAAAAAAATTACATTAAATTAGCAGAATTTGGTGCTAAAACTTCAGAAATTCTTTGTTTTTAGTAAAATTGTGTGTTTTTAAAAACAGAGAGAGATACCTGAGAGGGGTGTAAACGGTGTTGGGGAAGAAGAGGGAGGGAGTGGAAGAAGCAGACAAGTAAAGGTGAGCCGCCAATGCGGCAAAGGCGCCGTCGGGGCACGGGTAGTGGTACAGCACCGCCGTGTTCTGCATCAAATTCATTGATTCTGCCTCAAAGTTTATTAGTTTCCTACCATTAATTGTATAGCACTGGGACTTGGGAGTATGAAAGAAAAAGGAAATTAGAGGAGGGGAAACAGAGAGTTTAGAGTTTAGAGTTTAGAGTTTAAACCCGTTCGGTCAGGCTTGATCCAATTGAACTCGGAAGATAGGGCACAGAACCCACGCCCAGAGGCCAGAGCCCTTTTTCCCTGGCTGGGCCTCCCTATCTTCTGCCATATCGAAAGAATCAAGGAACAATTACATGTACTATATTTTTAAAAATAATTACAACAACAGTAAATAGATAAAATAATTATAAAAATAATATATTTTTTCATATTTATTTACAAAATTAATGTAATTAGTATTCCTTTAATTTAGGTGGGTCAATCGTCATTCTCCGTCTCTCGCAACGGCCTTATCCTCAATCTCTCTCTCGCCATTCTCTCTCTCTCTCGCCATTCTATATCTCCCGTAGTTCTCTCTCTCTCGAGAAAACTATGTTATGAATCTTATGATTTTGATTGATTAATTTCATATTTCTTTCTCTCGAGAAAAATGTGTTATGAATCTCGCAGTTCTCTCTCGCAGTTCTTCTTCCAAATATCCCATGGCTGCCAGAATAAATTAGTGAAGCTATTCGGCGCCGGCAAATATCCGGCCTTGCAGTAGCTTGTTGGGTGTATTTTGTGAATGTTTCCACGTGCATGCAATAAATTGATTTTACACCGTGAGCCAATAATAAAGTGACAATGATTTTTGTTACTAATATAAAGTTTGTTTTATTCATTATCGTTTGAACAACTTGCTAGAGTGCTTTTGCACTTGTGTACATTTTTGGTTGACGTGAATGTTACAGGTGCAACATCTTTTCTGTTTACCGAATATCAATATGTTGGTGTTTTCTTGCCATCACCTTTGTTGTGTCTGGTTTCCTTGGTATGAAAATTGCTACATATGTCAATGCAATGACAACTTTAGAAGCAAGAAAGGGTGTTGAAAAAGCTTTCATAACTGCATTCAGTTGGTAACCAAACCTTCATACCAAGGTAACTAAACATTCATATCAAGGTAACCAAACATTCATACCAAGGTAACCAAACATTCGTACCAAGGTAACCAAACCTTCATGTCAATGTAACCAAACCACCTCCACACCTGCAGTTTTTTTATAATGCACTTGGTAACCAAACATTCATACCAAGGTAACCAAACCTCATATCAAGGTAACCAATCCACCTTCACAACTGCAGTTTTTTCATAGTTCAGTTAGTAACCAAACCTTCGTACAAAGGTAACCAATTCAGTTTAATTAGGTTACCAATTTATTTTGAATGTGATGCAGTTGGTAGCCAAACCTTCATGCAGTTGGTAGCCAAACCTTCATACCAAGGTAACCAATTCAGTTTTATTAGGTTACCTTCATAGTGCAATTGGTAACCAAACCTTCATACCAAGGTAACCAAACTTTCATACCAAGGTAACCAAAATTTCATACCAAGGTAACCAATCCACCACCACACCTGCAGTTTTTTGATAGTGCAGTTGGTAACCAAACCTTCATACCAAGGTAACCAATCCACCTCCACACCTGCAATTTTTTCATAGTGCAGTTGGTAACCAAACATTCATACCAAAGTAACCAAACCTTGATACCAAAGTAACCAAACATTCATACCAAGGTAACTAATTCACCTCCACACTTTTTTGTATCCTTTTTGTGTTTTCGTTTTAAAAGAGAAGTTCTGGTTTCTGCTTTTAAACAGATAGTACCATATGTTCTGGATTTGTGGTCCCAATATTTTTTTTTATAAATTTTGTAGACGAAATCTAGTTGGAGATCTTTTTGTCTTTTGAAGAATCATATAATTAATACCCACCATGCATATATGCTTTTCTTAGACCAATATAACCAATTCAGTTTTATTAAGTTACCAATTTAGTTTGAATGTGATGCAGTTGGTAGCCAACCCTTCATACAAAAGTAACCATTTTAGTTTTTGTGGGTAACCAAATAGTTATAAAAAAAATTCAGAACTATAAGAGTTATATCTATCTATTTTCAAACTTTTTGCAGGGCGAATCTTCTTCTTCTTCTCATTGGCGTTTTGGACAACGGAGATTCGCGACGAAAGTAGCGGCGGAGTAGCGGAGGAGAGGGCAACCTATGAAGAAAGAGATTCGCGGCGAAGTAGCGGAGGAGAGAGTTACTGTGGAATCGTGGGCTCCTGGATGCACGCACCATGAACAATTGTAATATGATACTCGAACAATTCTAAATCCAAGATGATGACGGAGATGAAGAGAAGATAATTTTTTATTTTTTCCTACTTTTGATTTGAATTTTGAATTATGGAGGTTATTTCTCCTTGATTTTTGGTTTTCTTATTAATGTGAAATTGAATGGTTTGAATTTATTGTCTTATTTTTGTAATTATTTTGTGAATGTACTGATGTTGTAATTAATTTCTAATTGTTGTATAGTACTGTAAAGGACCCAAGAATCAATTGATTTTTGTAAGACTTGGGTGTAGTTTGGTTGGACGGAATGAAGGGTGGAAATAAATGCTCGTTATAGTTAAATTGTATTATATTATATATATATATATATATATATATATATATATATATAATATCTTTCTAAAGCGAACCGGAAAAGACAAATCATGAACGAACTGTCCAATTTTGATATATTTGATATATTTGATTTCATAATATATCAAAATATCACAATTTTGATATATTTGATTTCACAATATATCAAAATATATCAATATATATTTTGATATATATTGATATATTTTGATATATTTGATTTCAAAATATATTAAATATATCAATATATTTTGATATATTTGATTTCAAAATATATCAATATATATCAAAATTTTGATATTTTGATATATTGTGAAATCAAATATATCAATATATATTAATATATATATCAAAATTGTGATATTTTGATATATTGTGAAATCAAATATATCAAAATCTAGCAACCCACGTGTATTTTGTTTAATATGGCTGGCCCATTTTTCATAACCCACCCGACCAAATTGACCCGCGTGTCTTTTTTTTAAAAGTTCGTCAATGGTTCGCTAATATCAGTTCGTCGGAGAAGATTTATATATATATATATATATATATATATATAGTGTCCGTCTCTCTAGCGAACCATTGGGAATGAACTAAAAATGAACCGGCTATAGTGACGATTTTTTTCGTCACTATAGCATAGAAAGTCGGATTTTTATGCTATAGCGAAGGAAAAAACCGTCGATATAGCCGGTTCGTTTTTAGTTCACTTCCTATGGTTCGCTGGAGAGACTGACCGTATATATATATAATATATATACAGTCCGTTTCTGGTGCATACCCATTTATTTTACATACCATGCTCTCCACCTTTAATGACGGACTGGACGACGGTTTGGTACGTCACTATAGAACATATAAATGGTTTATATGTTATGGCGACGGTTCAATACGTCGCTAAAAGTTAAAACGACGGTTACGCGACGGACCGAATCTTCGCCTGGTCCGTCACTAAAGGTGGTGAGTAAGGTTCGGTCAGTCATGTAACCATCGTCTTAACTCTTAGCGATGCATCGAGCCGTCGCCATAACATATAAACTATTTATCTGTTCTATAATGACGGACCGAACCGTCGCCCGGTCCGTCGCTAAAAATGGTGAGCATAGAATGTAAAATAAAGGGGTATGTCCTTGAAATGGACTATATATATATATATATGAAAATATTCTTCAGCGAACCGGAAAAGGCAAACCTGGAACGAACTAGGTCAAATATATTAATATTGTAACAAATATATCAATATTGTATCAAATATATCGATATATCAAATATTGTATCCAATATAAAACTGGGTCAAATATATCAATATTGTATCAAATATATCAATATATCATATATATCAAAATTGTATCAAATATATCAATATTGTATCGAATATATTAATATTGTATCAAATATATCAAATATTGCATCAAATATATCAATATTGTATCAAATATATCAATATTTTGATATATTTGATTTCAAAATATATCAATATATATCAAAATATATCAATATATATTGATATATTTGATTTCACAATATATCAAAATATCACAATTTTGATATGTTTGATTTCACAATATATCAAAATATATCAAATATATCAATATATGGCTATTTGATATATTGTGAAATCAAATATATCAATATTGTATCAACTCGCTCCAGCTATATCCGCGACCCGCGTGTTTTTTTTAAGTCCGTTCATAGTTCGTTATCTCAATTCGCTTTAGAAAGTTTCTGTATATATATATATATATATATATATATATATATATATATATATATATATATATATATATATATATATATTAACGTCAAATTTTATACGCATGACGAAATTACCAAAATAATATGTCAAAATAGCACTAACAAGTTGATTGTATTGTTGTGAAATCAAACTCACGAAATTCACACAGATAAACATATACATATTATTGTAAGAGATAAAATATGGACACAAGAATTTACGTGAAAACCCAATTAAAAAAAAATCACGGAGAGAGATAAGAAATTTACTATAAAATAATAATGGGAGTACAAATTATTTATTTATGTTATATCCAAACCCTTATTTATTGATGTATTTATAGATGTCATGTCCACATGAATCCAATTAGAAGTAGTAGTCATTTTTAGAATCACCTTATAACTGCAATTAATGGCTGATAGATTCCTTCCCAAATTAGATCTTCTTATCCCACCAAATAAGGAAACACAATCTTAATTTAATAAAGACTCACCCTAATATTTGAGCAAGCTGTCAAAACAAATGTATATGGGTCATCACCAGATCCGGACTATTAAATAAATTGGGATGCACCTTGGCTAGACCCAAATAATTACATCCCAACATTGCCCTCAGTCTCTTATTTATAAAGAACTTAAAATAAAATAGTATACAAATTTATACCAACAAAAGATCTGTATCTGCCGAAGACGAACTATCTCACCCAAACGCCATACGCCGAACAGAAACTTTTGGCTCTCAATATTGTCGCCCCACTCCTCTATTCAATTCTAAGATAGATAAATAATCGCCCTTATCACTACCGAAGATATGTAAATAACCGACCTTATCACAACCGAATATATAAATAACCATCCTTATCACAACCGAAGATATAAATAAGCAACCTTATCACAACCGAAGATATAAATAATCAATTTTATCACAACCGAAGATAGATAAATAACCGACCTTATTACAACCGAAGATATAGATAACCAACCTTATAACAACCGAAGATATAAATAACCAATATTATCACAATCGAAGATATAAATAACAAACCTTATCACAACCGAAGATATAAATAACCAACATTATCACAACCGAAGATATAGATAACCAACTTTATTACAACCAAAGATAGATAAATAACCAACCTTATATCGCCATAATTTCCTTCCATATACCGCATTCCCGACCCCTGTGAGAAGGATTTAAAAGAGGTTCCAGAGAACTAAATTTAACAAATAATTAAAATATTCGTTTCGAAGAATTGAATAATGAAAATATTCGTTCCGAAGAACTGAATAAAAGTGTTTGTTCCGAGGAACTGAACGTATTCGTTCTGATAAATTGAATAAGAGTGTTCGTTCCGAGGAACTGAACGTATTCGTTCTGAAAAATTGAATAAGAATGTTCGTTCCGAAGAACTGAATAAAAGTGTTCGTTCCGAGTAACTGAACATATTCGTTCCGAAGAACTGAATAGAAGTGTTCGTTCCGAGAAACTGAACGTATTCGTTCTGAAGAACTGAATAAAAGTGTTCGTTCCGTGGAACTAAACGTATTCCTTCTGAAGAACTATTCGACCTTATAACAACATCCGACCTTATAGCGTCAAAATTGTCTTTCCAACCCGTTGGGAGGCTATTGTCCTACCTTATAACACCAAAATTGTCTTCCCAAGCCGTTGGGAGGCTTTGATCCGGCTTTATATCTCCAAATGTAAATAGTCGAAGACATGATGTAGCCGATGTGATATAGCCCGAAGCAAACTGCAATTATCCGAAGAGGGTTGTTGTTGCCCGAAGTGATTTGCCATTACCGGAGCGTCATCAACTCTCATATTAAACTTATATATTCTGCCCAGAGATTTTCCTCCCTACTAATTTTGTTGTTGTACTGAAAAGTGAGACAACAAGTGATAATCGAAGTGTGAAGAGATGTCTGGATAAGTGTTTTGATTGCCGAAGTATGAATTTCTTGATGTGTTACGGTTGCGATTTGGATCTGAAATCTCTAAAGATGTTTGCAACTCCCCTAATAAACACCCGATCCACATGGGCATCTTCCGGCAGCCTGAACCTTCTCACAAAACGGTCGCTACTCCTCTCCATACGGTGCCATTTTTGCCAATCCAATCTCCACCAATACCTTCAACAAATATATTAGGACCTATCACCTCCACCGTTATCTCTCCTCGACCAAATTTTGTAATTTGATAAAAGAGAACCACTTATCTTTTATGTGTAAGATCTGCCTCCTTATCTTAGCAAGCCGATACGGAGATAGATTAATTATGTAGGTGATTTTTCTAACAGAATTTTGCTTTCCCACAGACGGCGCCAATGTTAAGGCCAAATTTTGTACGCCTGAAGAAATCACCATAACAGCGCTAACAAGTTAATTGTATTGTTGTGAAATCAAACTCACAAAATTCACACAGATAAACATACACACATTATTGTAAGAGATATAAAATATGGACACAAGAATTTACGTGAAAACCTAATTGGAAAAAAATCACAGAGAGAGATAAGAAATCCACTATAAAATAATAACGGGAGTACAAATTATTTATTTATGTTATATCCAAACCCTTACTTATTGTTGTATTTATAGATTTCATATCCACCCGAATCCAATTAGGATTAGGAGTCCTTTTTAGAATCACCTTATAACTGCAATTAATGGTTGGTCGATTCCTTCCCAAATTAGATCTCCTTATCCCACCAAATAAAGAAACACAATCTTAGTTTAATAACGACTCTCCCACTATTTGAGCAAGATGTCAAAATAAATGTATATGGGTTATCACCAGATCTAGACCATTAAATTAATTGGGCTGCACCTTGGCTAGACCCAAATAATTACATCCCAACAATATATATATATATATATATATATGAGAATAATGGTCATACACAGTTGTGTATATTTTATTTGTGCACAGTCTCCCAAAACTACGTCGTATTGGCATATTTGTGTTTGATTTTTGATTTAGGAGGGGAGAATCTGTTTTTTTTTTTTTTTAAAAAAAATCTGCCAAAACCACGTAGTTTTAACAGACTGTTCACAAATAAAACATACACAGTTGTGTATGGCCATATTGCCATATATATATATATATATATATATATATATATATATTATAATATTATAATATATAAATAAATTATGTGTAAGACCCCGAATTTTATAAATAAAGATTTAATTTTCTTTATATATTATTTCGAAATAGTAAGGTGTTGATTTGATAAATGTAAAAAGTTATGGGTAAAATGTGCAAATATTTTAAAATGAGCAAGTGGTTATAAAATATTCATTGTTGTTGGGGAATATTCGTTTGGTCGTGGAATATTCTTGTTGTCGCGGAATATTCGTACGACGGCGCAGCTATTTGTGGGCCCCACAACGGAATAACTGTCGGATATAGAAAGCGACAGAAATAATCTTTTTATAAATAACGGTAAAACTGTTACGGTTAAACTGTTAAAATACCTGGTGATAAAAATACAGTAATACGCGTTGTGCACAGTAGCACACGGTATTGCACAGTATTTCGAATTATTAGTTCTTACGTAAGAAGTCACTTACTCAATAATTGTTATAATAATTACTGTTCAATATTCTATATTATTGATTCAATAATTGCATGATATTTTATTGGTTCAATAATTGCTACGTTGATATTTTATATCATTAATTGCTACGTTGCTATTTTATATGATTGATTCAATAATTGCTATCGTTGATATTTTGTATTATTGATTCAATAATTGTCACTACACAGTATTTCACATTATCAACTCAATAATTCATATTATTTGAATAATATTATTAGATATAATTATTGACAATGTCTAAGAAAGTTCTGTCTAGGAGAGATTATTTAATTGCGCGCCAGTAAGGAGAAATCCTTATCGGAAGGCCCCCTCTTTCCTAGGAACGACCTAGTTGTCAATATTGTAGTTCTGTAATATTAATTGTGAATAATTAATTATTGATTTATATGATAAGAAAATATTTATTTTGTGGATATAAAAGAAGGAATTAGTGCTGATGTGTTTTTATCAGTATTTTGGTATAGAAAATCATCCGTTTATGGATTTCGGATAATTTATGTTTGAAATTTGGAAAAACTTCCTTCTACAAAGTTGTAGAGAATTAAATTTATCATGAAAAGGACATATAATTTGTATTTTTTTTGATAAAAGGACTATTTATTATGAATTATTGAAGTTACAAAAATAAATGTTTTTATTAAAAACACGGGTGGGCCCCACTTTTGTTTTTTTGTTGAAAAATTCTGATTTTTGAAAGCAGCCAGACGATTTTTCAAAGCTTGAGAAATTTCTCCGAAGGCTTAGTTTGTCAGCATTGGCATCCTAAGCTTTTCCTATAAATACGGTGCTTAGGTTAGAATTGAAAATCACACCAGAATCAGAAGTTTTCTATCTCTATAATATCGAGCATATTTTTGTGAGTATTTAGATACTTTGAGTGTTACTATTCAGTGTAAGTTTCTTTCCGTATTATATCCGATATTTCAGTCAGAAGTGCTATTTTTTAAGGTAAGGGATGTTATTTTCTTTCGTAAATGATGTTATTCTTTTCAATATCATTATACCAAAATATTGTCGTGGATTTTATTATGAAATTCTTACTTTTTCCGTCGGGATTACTATTCACGTATACGGCACTATTCACGTATACGGCACTATTCACAGAAAAATTAAATTTTCTTCTATTTGTCCAAGTTGCTTGTTAAGGTTCCTATCTTTGATTGGATCTAAGTTTTGAGCTTTATTCTTGAATTTTGCTCCACAATTGATTATTACGAAGTATTTTTGAATTGGATAAACTAAAATATGAATCCTTAATCTTTGTCCTTTATCTCACTGGATTCGTTATTTAAAATGTTTTTCATCATTCTCAGTCCTAAAAGGTGATATAACTGCAGAGCAAAGATGAATGATTACCTGATGAATATCTTTGGCCGTAGTGCAAAGATAGACAGGTGTTGAGATGAACATGACCACTGATGATACAAATGAATATCTTTGGCCCGTAGTGCAAAGATGAATATTTGATTTGAGATGTATATTGATTGATGTTACATGGATAAAATATTGATGATGGACTTTTAAATCATAGAAGATAGTAGACTTCAATCTCTACTTAACTCTTCTAATGAATTGTTATTTCCGCTGCGAATATTGATCTAAAACTGGTTGTCAATAATATTTTATCTGAATTATTGAAGACTAACGATAATTTATTTTCCATTATCTTAGTCATAATATTCTTTACTAGGCTAGTTGAGCTCACCCTTTTCATCTATTGTCCTCTTCAGGAAATGAGAATGTCGCAGGAACTAGTCGGAGAACAGAGTGATGGTCCGAGTTAGAGCAGTAGTAGTCCTCACTATTTCAAATAAATAGTGTGACAATAATTGTAATGAAGACTTAGTTTGAATATTAATATTTTTTACATATTTGTATTGACACTCACAGTTGTGTGGTCGTATTTTGCACGATCGTGTGATATAAAAGATTGTATTTGAATTCTGTACCATGTATTTGGCGACTCAGGATGGGTTGGGTTGACTGGACCTATTCTGGGGGGGCGTCATAGTTGGTATCAGAGCTTTGGGATATGATCTCTGGCGGAGATCGGGGAATAGAACTAGTAGGGGAGAGACGAGTAAATCCTTCACTAGTATGTCCTACCTAAGCTTTTGTGGTATTTAATTGGTCAGTCGAAGCATAGGGTTAATATGTGATATGTTAATTTGTTTAATTAACCCTTATTTTATGGCAGTATTTGAGAATGACAGCTGAGAATGTTAACAATGAAGTGAATAAGACCGTGGAGACACTTTTAATTACCAACCAGGAGAACGTGCAACAGAAAGGCAATGTTCATCCTGAAAACAACGCTGATCAGATGATAAACGATGAAATGTTTAGAAGTTTTTTGCAGTTCATGCAAAACCAGACGAGGGAAACTCGTGTGCAAAATACAGGTGGAGATAATAACAACTCGCGGCTTGTCACTACCAAGCAGTTCAATGAATTGGGACCACCAGAGTTTTTGGGAAAGCCGAATCCGATCAAGGCGGAGACGTGGGTTAAGCAAATTACCAAGATATTTGATATTTTGGGATGCACGGAGGAACAAAAGGTACCATTTGCCACCTTTATGTTCCGTGGAGAGGCAGATTACTGGTGGGAGTCTGTGAAGCGTACCCAACCTGCCGCACTCAAGATGTCTTGGGAAGCGTTCCAGAAACTGTTCAATGACAAGTACTTTCCTGAAAGTATTCGTCATATGAAGGAGGTAGAGTTTATCAGACTAGAACAAAACAACATGACTGTGTCCCAGTACGAGGCTAAGTTCGCGGAGTTGTCCAGGTTTGCACCTCATTTGGTGGAGAATGAGGAACGTATAACGCGGATGTTTCTGAGAGGTTTGAAACCCGAAATTCGTCAATACCTCATTTCTCACAAATTTTTTCTATATTCGGATGTTGTGAACAGGGTCCAGTTGTTAGAACTGAGATAGTGATTATATTCAACCAAGGGACAACAACCAAGGTCGTACCGGTGGCAGCAGTCATCAGAGCAATGACAACTAGCAGGGAGGAAAGTATGACAGAAGCGGTAACCACTCCGGTGGTAATCGTGGCCATGATAGTAGAAAAAGCGAATCGGGAGGAGATTTCAAGAAGAGAATGTATAACAATGAGAACGTGAAGACGTCAACATTAGCACCAACATCAACTGTTTCTAGGGGAGGAGAACGACCACCGGTCGTATGCTATAAATGCGGGAAAGAGGGACATATCAGTCCAAACTGCCCACAACAATTCAAAGCATGCTATAACTGTGGAAAAAAAGGACATATAGCTCGAGATTGTCCTATAGTGAAACCAAGTCCAGTGGGGGTGGTGATTCCAAAGGCGGTTTCGGACAAGTCAAAGTCGGTGATTCCTGGAAGAGCGTTTGTCGTGACAGCTCAAAACGCGAGGAATCCACACGAGGTGATTACGGGTAAGCTAATCATAAACACTTGCGAAATTTACACCTTGTTAAATACTGGTGCTACCCATTCCTTTATTTCACCTGCTTGTGCTCAACGTTTGAACTTGACTTCTGATAAATTAGACTTTGACTTATCTGTTGAAACTCCGTTGGGAGAAACCTTTGTTACATCCACAGTTTACAAATCTTGCTTGATTCAGATTGGTACCCTTACCTTACCTGTTGATCTTATATCTTTGAAATTACTTGCATTTGACGTGATTTTAGGAATTGACTGGTTAACCACTTACCATGCCAAAATTGATTGTTTTCGTAAGGTTGTTAGTTTTTATATTCCAAATCAACCTGTTGTGCGAATCCAAACCACCAAACCACTAAAATCAGTCAATATCATTTCAAGTCACAAAGCTATTCGTTTATTGAAAAACGGATGTCAAGCTTTCTTAGCACATGTCACTGATCTAAACCAGAATACGTTAGGTTTGAATGATATTTCCGTTGTTAATAAGTTTCCTAATGTATTTCCCGAAGAACTTCCCGGTCTACCCCCAAAACGTGAAGTTGAATTCTTTATTGACCTTAAACCCGGTACAAAACCCATTTCTAAAACCCCATATCGAATGGCTCCTATTGAACTTCAGGAGTTAAAGGTCCAATTACAGGAATTGTTAGACATCGATTTTATTCGTCCTAGTACGTCTCCTTCGGGTGCTCCTGTTTTATTTGTAAAGAAGAAAGACGGGAGTATGCGACTTTGTATTGACTATCGGGAGTTGAACCATGTCACCATCAAGAATAGGTATCCGTTACCTCGTATTGATGAACTGTTCGACCAGTTGCAAGGAGCACAATTCTTTTCAAAGATCGATCTTCGTTCTGGATATCATCAGCTGAAGATTAAAACTGAGGATATTCCGAAGACTGCCTTCAGAACTCGGTACAGGCATTATGAGTTCTTAGTCATGTCTTTTGGATTTACTAATGCTCCTGCTGCTTTCATGGATATGCTGAACCGTGTATTTAAGGAATATTTGGATCAGTTCGTTGTTGTCTTTATTGATGACATCCTCATCTATTCTAAAAGCCGTGAAGATCATGAGAACCACTTGAAGTTGGTACTTCAAAAGCTTCGTGCGAACAAGCTATATGCCAAGCTGAAGAAATGCGAGTTCTGGCTTGAGGAAGTAGCATTCCTTGGGCACGTGGTATCTAAACATGGAGTATCTGTTGACCCAACGAAGATTGAAGCAATACAAAGCTGGGAGGAACCTAAGTCGGTGATCGAAGTACGAAGCTTTCTGGGCTTAGCTGGTTATTATCGGAGGTTCGTAGGGGGATTTTCTTGAATCGCTACTCCATTAACTCAGTTGACTCGAAAAGATACAAAATTCGTTTGGAGCGAGGAATGCGAGAAGAGCTTCCAAGAGCTCAAGAGGAGGCTCATTTTGGCACCTGTTCTGACAATACCATCTGGTTCGGATGGATTTGTTATCTATAGCGATGCTTCGGACAAAGGGTTAGGATGTGTTCTCATGCAAAATGGGAAAATCATAGCCTATGTCTCGCGACAACTCAAAGAATATGAGAGGAATTATCCTACTCATGATCTAGAGTTGGCAGCGGTCGTTTTCGCATTGAAGATCTGGAGACATTACCTGTACGGGGAGAAAGTGGAGATTTATATGGATCATAAGAGCCTTAAATATTTTTTCACTCAAAAGGAACTCAACATGCGGCAACGATGTTGGCTTGAGCTGTTGAAAGATTATGATCATACCATCCAATACCATCCTGGAAAAGCGAACGTGGTAGCTGACGCATTGAGTAGAAGATCATATGCGGGAACGAGTGCGATGATGTCAAGCATACGCGTAAAACCAGCTTTGATTGATAAAGTTAAAGCTGCTCAAGCTACGAATTCGGAGCTGATGAAGATGAAAAAGAAGGTGCAAGAAGGTGCCATTCCAGAAGCAAGAATCGATGAAGAGGGAATACTTCAAGTCAACTCCAGACTTTGTGTTCCTAATGATTCCAACTTGAAAAATAGAATCATGATGGAGGCACACAACACACCGTTTGCAATCCATCCCGGGAGTACCAAAATGTATCATGATCTTCAACATACATTTTGGTGGAGCAATATGAAAAGAGAGATCGCGGAGTTTATTTCGAGATGTTTAACGTGTCAACGTGTAAAGGCGGAGCATCAAGTGCCGAAGGGTCAATTGCAACCACTGGAGATTTCGAAATGGAAGTGGGAACACATTACGATGGATTTCGTTACGGGTCTTCCCAAGGTTTCTCAAGGCACAGATGCGATTTGGGTTATTGTTGATACATTAACTAAGTCTGCTCATTTCTTGCCGATACGAGAGACTTATTCCCTTGAACGTCTTGCTCATATGTACGTGAATGAGATTGTGAGATTGTATGGCATGCCAGTATCCATAGTTTCGGATCGTGACCCCAGATTTACTTCACGATTTTGGATCAGTTTGCAGAAAGCTATGGGCACGGATTTACGATTCAGTTCGGCTTATCATCCTCAAACAAACGGATAATCAGAAAGAACTATTCAAACTCTTGAAGATCTATTGAGACTCTGTGTTCTAGACTTCAAAGGGAGATGGGATAAGTACTTACCATTGGTGGAATTCTCCTACAATAACAATTATCAAGCAAGTATAGGCGTAGCTCCATTCGAGGCATTGTATGGGAAAAAGTGTCGTTCTCCAGTACGCTGGGATGAGGTGGGTGAAACAATATTGTTGGGATCGGAGTTAGTACGTATGACTACGGAAAAGATCCAAATGATCCGGCAACGAATACAAACAGCACAAGATTGACAAAAGAGTTATGCGGATCTTCATCGAAAGGACGTGGAATTTAATGTTGGGGATTATGTATTGTTACGTGTTGCTCCATGAAAAGGAGTTACGAGATTCGGGAAGAGAGGAAAGCTCAACCCACGATTTATTGGTCCATTTGAGATCTTTGATCGAGTAGGAAATGTGGCTTATAGACTTGCTTTACCTCCAAGCATGTCTCGTGTTCATAATATTTTTCACATATCCGTACTTCATAAATATGTGAAAGACCCAAACCACATTATTGAGTTAGAACCAGACGAGATAGCCGAAGATTTAACGTACGAAGAGGTACCTGTCAAGATCTTGGATAGGAAGGAGCATGTCCTACGCTCGAAAATTATACCTCAAGTTAAAGTTTTATGGAAAAACCATGAAATTGAGGAAATGACCTGGTAGTTGGAATCGAAAATGAAAGCGAGGTATCCTCACCTTTTCGACATACCAGGTACGTACGTCAATTTCGAGGACAAAATTTTATAAGAAGGGGAGGATGTAAAACCCCGAATTTTATAAATAAAGATTTAATTTTCTTTATATATTATTTCGAAATAGTAAGGTGTTGATTTGATAAATGTAAAAAGTTATGGGTGAAATGTGCAAATATTTCAAAATGATCAAGTGGTTATAAAATATTCATTGTTGTTGGGGAATATTCGCTTGGTCGTGGAATATTCTTGTTGTTACGAAATATTCGTACGACGGCGCAGCTTTTTGTGGGCCCCAAAACGGAATAACTGTCAGATATAGAAAGCGACAGAAATAATCTTTTTATAAATAACGGTAAAACTGTTACGGTTAAACTGTTAAAATACATGGTGATAAAAATACAGTAATACGCGTTGTGCACAGTAGCACACGGTATTGCACAGTATTTCAAATTATTGGTTCTTACGTAAGAAGCCACTTACTCAATAATTGTTACAGTAATTATTGTTCAATATTCTATATTATTGATTCAATAATTGCATGATATTTTATTGGTTCAATAATTGCTACGTTGATATTTTATATCAATAATTGCTACGTTGCTATTTTATATGATTGATTCAATAATTGCTACCGTTGATATTTTGTATTATTGATTCAATAATTGTCACTGCACAGTATTTCACATTATCAACTCAATAATTCATATTATTTGAATAATATTATTAGATAGCATTATTGACAATGTCTAAGAAAGTTCTGTCTAGGAGGGGTTATTTAATTGCGCGCTAGTAAGGAGAAATCCTTATCGGAAAGCCCCCTCTTTCCTAGGAACGACCTGGTTGTCAATATTGTAGTTTTGTAATATTATTTGTGAATAATTAATTATTGATTTATATGATAAAAAAATATTTATTTTGTGGATATAAAAGAAGGAATTAGAGCTGATGTGTTTTTATCAGTATTTTGGTGTAGAAAATCATCCGTTTATGGATTTCGGATAATTTATGTTTGGAATTTGGAAAAACTTCCTTCTACAAAGTTGTAGAGAATTAAATTTCTCATGAAAAGGACATATAATTTGTATTTTTCTGATAAAAGGGCTATTTATTATGAATTATTGAAGTTGCAAAAATAAATGTTTTTATTAAAAACATGGGTGGGCCCCACTTTTGTTTTTTTGTTGAAAAATTCTGATTTTTGAAAGCAGCCAGACGATTTTTCAAAGCTTGAGAAATTTCTCCGAAGGCTTAGTTTGTCAGCATTGGCATCCTAAGCTTTTCTATAAATAGGGTGCTTAGGTTAGAATTGAAAATCACACCAGAATCAAAAGTTTTCTCTCTATATAATATCGAGCATATTTTTGTGAGTATTTAGATACTTTGAGTGTTACTATTCAGTGTAAGTTTCTTTCCGTATTATATCCGATATTTCAGTCAGAAGTACTATTTTTTTAAGGTAAGGGATGTTATTTTCTTTCGTAAATGATGTTATTCTTTTCAATATCATTATACCAAAATATTGTCGTGTATTTTATTATGAAATTTTTACTTTTTCGTCGGGATTCCTATTCACGAATACGACACTATTCACGTATACGGCACTATTCACGAAAAATTATATTTTCTTCTATTTGTCCAAGTTGCTTGTTAAGGTTCCTATCTTTGATTGGATCTAAGTTTTGAGCTTTATTCTTGAATTTTGCTCCACAATTGATTATTACGAAGTATTTTTGAATTGGATAAACTAAAATATGAATCCTTAATCTTTGTCCTTTATCTCACTGGATTCGTTCTTTAAAATATTTTTCATCATTCTCAGTCCTAAAAGGTGATATAACTGAATATATTTGGCCTGCAGAGCAAAGATGAATGATTACCTGATGAATATCTTTGGCCGTAGTGCAAAGATAGACAGGTGTTGAGATGAACATGACCACTGGTGATACAAATGAACATATTTGGCCCGTAGTGCAAAGATGAATATTTGATTTGAGATGTATATTGATTGATGTTATATGGATAAAATATTGATGATGGACTTTTAAATCATAGAAGATAGTAGACTTCAATCTCTACTTAACTCTTCTAATGAATTGTTATTTCCGCTGCGAATATTGATCTAAAACTTGTTGTCAATAATATTTTATCTGAATTGTTGAAGACTAACGATAATTTATTTTCCATTATCTTAGTCATAATATTCTTTACTAGGCTAGTTGAGCTCATCTTTTTCATCTATTGTCCTCTTCAGGAAATGAGAATGTCGCAGGAACTAGTCGAGGGACAGAGTGATGGTCCGAGTTAGAGCAGTAGTAGTCCTCACTATTTCAAATAAATAGTGTGACAATAATTGTAATGAGGACTTAGTTTGAATATTAATATTTTTTACATATTGTATTGATACTCACAGTTGTGTGGTCATATTTTGCACGACCGTGTGATATAAAAGATTGTATTTGAATTTTGTACCATGTATTTGGCTACTCAAAATGGGTTGGGGTTGACTGGACCTATTCTGGGGGGTGTCACATTATATATATTAACATGCACATATATATAAAAGCAATATGGTCATACACAGCTGTGTATATTTTATTTGTGCACAGTCTATCAAAACTACGTCATTTTTGGCATATTTGTTTTTTTAAAATAGTTTCTCTCCTCCCAAATCAGAAATAAAAAACAAATGTGTCAAAACGACGTAGTTTTGGCAGACTGTGCACAAATAAAACATAAAGAGCTGTGTATGTCCATTATTCGCTATATATAATATTATATTATTTTGATATATAAATATAATTTAATATATTATATAAGATATGTATATTTATAGCTATATACAGCTGTGTATGTTTTATTTGTGCATAGTATGTCAAAATTACATCGTTTTGGCATATTTGTATCAAACTTCTCTCATCCCAAATCAGAAATCAAAAACAAATCTGTCAAAACGACATAGTTTTGGCAGACTGTGCACAAATAAAACATATGCAGCTGTGTATGACCATTATTTTCATATTTATATACTCCATAATATATGTAAGAGTGTGTGTGTATGTATATATATAGTTAGTTAGCAATATTTTGATAATTATATTCTATTTTATTTCATTTCATTTCGATTTAAATATTAGGTAGCGTACCAAATGCGTTAAAGAAATGTTCGATTCCGATTCTATTATGATCTGATGCTGATTTCGACCATTATTTTATTTTGTTCTAAAATAATTTTTTTTAACAGAATGATTCAACATAAATAAAAGATCAGTTAAGAATGTAATTACATTAAAAAATAGTTCAAGTACCTAATTTCAGACAGGTCAATAGTTTAAGGACTAAATAATTACTTTCTTCCATTATAAAAAGATAAAGAATAATAAAATTATTTCTCCCACTATAAAAAGATAAATCCGATACAATTTAGTTCATAATTTGTAAATCATTAGCTAGTTAATAGTTTGTCAAATCATACATTTTGTCATCTTAATTAGTTAATAATTTGCATAATGTAATCATTACGTAACAAGATATAATCTCCTACTTAATTTATTACAAAGTTCAACGAACGATATCCCTTTCTTTCTTTAATTTTACAAATTTTATTAAATCAAGTGAGGAGAATCATAGCAATGATTAGATATTAATATGGTTAATTTAGAACAATAATAATGTCAGGACAATAATTATGCTCCCAAAATAAGAAGTGTCATTAAAAGTTCAAAATATTGTTAAAATAAGTGTAAAAAGAGGGTCGCTAAATGAATATTCTCAAAATATTCTAAATTGTTATTACTATTTGTTATTCCTAAATGTACAAAGAGATCTAGTATAGGGTTGAATAGATTCTTAAAAACTTTTGATTTTAAAGAGTTACTATCAACTTTTAATTAAACAAGTTAATTAGTTGATTATAAACAGCTGAATGATATTTCAGGAAACCCCTTCAAAGATTATAAGAAAATCTTAGCTCTAAATTTAGTAAGCAATTGTGGAATTAAGTCACATAACTGAATCGTAGAGTACTGAAAGTAATGCAACAAAAAATTAAATGGCGCAAGAGATTTTAAGTGGTTCGGAGCACAAATATCTCCTAGTCCACTCTTCTACTCCTCGAGTAAGAAAAATCCACTGAGAATGGGGTGACCAATAATATATGTTCACTCAGAACAGTTAAAACGAATGAATCACTATGATTCCTTCAAGTCATTAAGATTCCTTCAAGTCACTCAAACTTGGTTACAATAGGTTACTAAGACCAGTTAATCACTAAGAGAGTAAGATATTTGAGGTTCTGCTAAGTGGCTTTAATTCCAATACAAAATGACTTAGCAACAGAATAAGTTGTTCAGAATCGTAGGGTATGTGCGTTTAAGAAATGGCATCAATTCGACTTGTTTGATCGTTTGTTGTCTACTATTTATTTGAATTTTCTTACCTTTAATAAACCTTCCTTGAAATTTTCCTGTTGGAAATTTACTGTTGCTCCATTATAACTTGGACACTTGTCGATCTTTGATTGTTGACTCTGAAAAGGTGTGTCAGCTTTGGACCATGTCACGTCGCTTTCATCGTTAAGGGTGTAAACAAGTCGAACTGAACCGAACAGAGAGTTGCTCGGATTCGACTTGAAAAGTTAAATCCATACTCGGATTCGAATTGCATTTAAAAAATCTACTCAGATTCGACTCGACTCGAATATTCATTACTCGAATTCTATCTGACTCGGATCGAATTATATCCAAACTACTCGTAAATTTCAAATTCAAACTCGAATTCGATTCTCTTAATAATAACTACTTTTATAATAGATATAATTATAAATTGAACTTATTATTTTACTTAGAAATTAAAAAATATATTTACTATTACACTTTACAAATATAAAATCACAATTAAAAATATTATTCTAATTTTGTTTAACTTTGTATATATTATAAGAAAATGTATAGAGTATCTACTCGAATATGCATCAATCGAATATGTATCGAATCACAATTCAAAGTTCGAGCAGTTTGAATCATAAACGAGTTGAGTATAAAATTGTTCAGATTCTACACATATTTTTATTTGAACTATGTGTTGTGCTCATATTTGGATCATATTATTAACGAATTCGAGTCTCGCTCGTAATTTTTCGAGTTGAACTCGAATCGAGCTCGAACCGATTGATTTGATTTACAACCTTATTCATCGTACTCTCAAGTGCAAAAACAGGCATATTGTTTCTATCAATTAACTAATATAACTGTTGGACACATTTTCAAATGCCCTTCTCCTTATTCTTAAGTGTTTTAATGACATACCTTGGGATCTTCACTCTACTATATTTGGCAATGTCAGTCCTTATCAATGCTGATAAACTCTACGATTTTGCCTAATTGTAAAGTTGAGTGTCCATTCATAGAGTATCTGGATTTGGCAAGTGGTGGATCCATGGAATAATAAGTCAAACTTACAACAAATACCTCATGCTAAACTCTTTTATTTATATCACAAATTGAACAAATATCTAACACACACCAACTATTATACATATATTTAATCAACACCTTTTATTCTTTAATAATTATTCACAATTAATATTACAGACTCACAACATCGAACCCAAGATCGTTCCCATGAAAGAGGGGGTCTTTAGTATAAATAGCGCGCAATTACCTAACCCCTTTCCTCGACAGAATTTCTAAACATTGTCAATAATGCTAACTGGTTTAATAATATCATATCAAATAATATGAGTTACTATGTCGTATCAATTACTGATTTAATAACATAAAATGCTGTGCAAATGTTACTAAACAAGTATTGAATCAATAATATGAGATACTATGTAGTAACTACTGTGACAATTATTGAATGAAATACTGAGTGGCTTCTACTGTAGCAATTATTAAATCAATAATTAGAGATACTATGCAATACTGTGTGTTATTGTGCAATATCGTGTGTGACTGTGTAATACCGTGTATTACTGTGCAATACCGTGTACTATTATGGAACAATGCGTATTATTGTACTTTTATCAACGAAAATTTCAACATCTAACGGTAAAAGTTTTGCCGTCAATTTTTAAAAATTTATTTTTGTCGTTTTCTATATCCGACAGTTATTCCATTGTGGGGCCCATCAATGATTAGTTATTTCGGCGCCGTCGTACGAATATTCCTCGACAAAATGAATTTTTTTTCGACAACTATTTACTTTGTATAATTTGCACATATCACCCATAAATATAATATTTATTAAATCAACACCTTACTATTTAGAATAATATTTAAAGAAAATTAAATCTTGTTTATAAAAAGTTGGGGTCTTATAAAATCAGTGAAGCGTACACATCATTAAGCACCTAAAATGTCTTGGGCAGAGTTTCAAGAGCTACTTAATGAAAAGTATTTTTCAGAGAATATTCATCATATGAAGGAAGTAATTTATTAAGTTGGAACATAATAATATGATCGTCTCGCAATAAGAGGCTAAATTTTTCGAGCTATCCCGATTTGTACCCCAATTGGTGGATAACGAAGAACGCATGACTCAGATGTTATTACGAGGTTTAAAATTTGAGATTCGTCAATATCTTATTTCTCATAAACTAAGTTTATATTCAGATATCGTGGATAGGGCTCAATTAGTAGAACGAGAGAAAGAAACATTGCAACCAAGAGACAACGACCAACAACGAGAGAGAAATTACGATAATAATCGTACCAGTGGCAATAATCATCGGAATAATAAGAACCAGCAAGGAGGGAATCATCCTGCCAGAAATGGTAAACACTTTAGTGGTAATCCTGGCACAGATAACAGAAGAAGTTAGTCTAGTGGAAACAATTTCAAGAAGAGGAGATTCAACAATGACCATGGAAAGACACCGACAGCAACATTAGCACTGGTTTCAAGAGGAGGAGAACGGCCACCAGTCAGATGTTACAAGTGCGGACATGAGGGACAAATCAGTCCAAACTATACACATCAATTCGAGGTGTTTTACAGTTGTGGAAAGGAAGGTCACATAGCTCGATTATGCCCTATAGCAAAATCAAGTCCAGCTGTAATTGTGACACCGCTGTTATGGACAAGTCAAAGTTTGTGGTGCAAGGGAGAGCTTTTGTTGTAACCTCCCAAAAGTCATGGAAACCAGATGAAGTCATAATCGTTAAGCAAATTAAAAACTCTCACAAAGTCTATACCTTATTAGATACCGGTTCTACTCACTCTTTTATTTCACCTGTTTATGCTCAACGTTTGAACTTAACTTCTGAGAAATTAGATTTTGATTTATCTTTTAAAACTCCGTTAGAAGAAATCTTCATTACATCCACTATTTATAAATCTTGTTTGATTCAAATCGGCACCCTCACATTACCTGTTGATCTCATTTCTTTGAAAATACTTGAATTTGATGTGATTTTAGGAATTGATTGGTTAACTACCTATCATGCTAAAATTGATTATTTTCGTAAGGTCATTAGTTGTCATATTCATAATCAACCTGTTATGCGAATTCAAGCAACCAAACCATTGAAATCAATAACCGTCATCTCTAGCCACAAAGCCATTCGTGTATTGAAAAACGAATGTCAAGATTTTTTAGTCCATGTCACCGATTTAAACAAAAATACTTCAAATTTGAATGATATTTTCGTTGTTAATAAATTCTCTGATGTATTTTCCAAAGAACTTCATGGCCTACCCCCATAACGTGAAATCGAATTTTGTATTGACCTTGAACCCGGTACAAAACACATTTCCAAAACTCCATATCGAATGGCTCCTATTGAACTTCAGGAGTTAAAAGTTCAACTACAGGAGTTGTTAGACACCGGTTTCATACATCCTAGTACATTGCCTTAGAGTGCTCCTATTTTATTTATAAAGAAGAAAGACGGGAGTATGAGACTCTGCATTGACTATTGGGAGTTGAACAATGTCACCATCAAAAAATAGGTACCCGTTACCTCGCATTGATGACTTGTTTGACCAGTTGCAAGGTGCTAAATTCTTTTCAAAGATCGATCTCCATTCAGGATATCATCAGTTAAAGGTGAAAGCGGATGACATTCCAAATACTGTCTTTAGAACTCGATACGGGCATTACGAATTCCTAGTCATATCTTTTGGATTGACTAATCCTCCTGCTGCCTTCATAGTTATGATGAAACAAATATTCAAGGAATATTTGGGTCATTTTGTGGTTGTCTTTATTGATGACGTTCTCATATACTCCAAAAGCGGCGAAGATCATGAGCAACACTTGAGGCTGATACTCCAAAAGTTTCGTGAAAACAAGTTATATGTCAAGTTGAAGAAGTGCGAGTTCAGGCTTGAAGAAGTAGCATTCCTTGGACATGTGATCTCTAAGCATGGAATATCAGTCGACCCGACAAAGATTGAAGCGATACTAAATTGGGAACAACCTAAGTCAGTAACCAAAGTACGTAGCTTTCTGGGCCTAGCTGGTTATTATCAAAGATTCGTATAAGAATTTTCTTGAACTGTCACTCTATTAACTCAACTGACTCAAAAAGATACCGAATTCGAATGGAGCGAGGAATATGAGAAGAGCTTCCAAGAACTTAAGATGAGACTCATTTCAGCACCTGTTTTGACCATACCATCAAGTTAAGAGGGATTTGTCATTTACAGTGATGGGTCAGGTAGAGGTCTAGGTTGCGTTCTCTTGTAACATGAAAAAGTCATAGCTTATGCCTCCCGACAATTCAAAAAATATGAGAGGAATTATCATACTCATGATCTAGAGTTGGCAGCAGTCGTTTTCGCGTTAAAGATCTAGAGACACTACCTGTATGTGGAGAAAGTGGAGATCTATACAGATCATAAAAGCCTCAAATATTTATTCACCCAAAAGGAACTCAACATGCGACAACGACGTTGGCTTGAGTTGTTGAAGGATTATAACCATACCATCCAATATCATCCTGGAAAGGCGACCATGGTAGCTGATGCATTAAGTAGAAGATCATATGCGGGTACAAGTGTGATATTGTCAACACAAAGGCCCATTTTGTATGACTTACAAAAGATGGAGATAGATTTAAAGACTCCAGTGACCCACGTGAAGATGGAAAATATACAAGTAAAATCGATTTTAATCGATAAAGTTAAAGCTGCTCAAGCTACAAACCCAGAGCTGGTGAATATGAAGAAGCAAGTACAAGAATGTATTGTTCTATAAGCAAGAATCGATGAAGAATGAATAGTTCGAGTCAACTCTAGACTTTGTGTTTCTAATGACCCTGATTTAAAATATAAAATCATGATGGAGGCACACAATACACCGTTTGCAATCGACCTTGGAATTACCAAAATATATCGTGATCTTTGACATACATTTTGGTGGATCAATATGAAGATAGAGATCGTAGAGTTTGTCTCAAGGTGTCTAACTTGTTAACGTGTCAAGGCAGAGCATCAAATACCAAAGGGTCCATTGTAACCACTTGATATTCCAGAATGGAAGTGGGAACATAGTAACATGAATTTTGTGACAGGTCTTCCCAAGGTTTCTTAAGTCTTAGACGCAATTTGGGTCATTATAGATAGATCGACCAAGTCTGCTAATTTCTTGCCCATACGAGAAAATTATTCACTTGAACGTCTTGCTCGTATGTACCTAAACGAGATTGTAAGACTGCATGGTATGTTAATATCCATAGTTTCTGATCTAGACCTTAGATTCACTTCACGCTTTTGGGTCAACTTGCAAAAAGCTATGGACACTAAATTACGATTCAGGTCTGTATACCATCCCCAGACAGACGGACAATCAGAAAGGACTATTCAAACTCTTGAAGATCTATTGAGACTCTTAATACTAGACTTCAAAGGAAGTTGGGATAAGTACTTACCTTTGGTGGAATTCTAATACAACAACAGTTATCAAGCAAGTGTAGGCATGACTACATTTGAGGCGTTATATGGAAGAAAGTGTCTTTCTCCAATATGTTGGGATGAAATAGGCGAGGCAAAATTGTTGGGACCAGAGTTAATATGTATGACTGCAGAAAAGATTCAAATGATCTGGCAACATATATAAACAGCATAAGATCGACAAAATAGTTATGTTGATCTTCAGCGAAGGGACGTGAAATTCAATGTCGGAGATCATGTATTATTACGTTTTGCTCCATGAAAAGGAGTTACGAGATTCGAAAAACTAAGAAAACTTAACCCATGATTTATTTGTCATTTAAAATCCTCGACCAAGTAGGAATTGTGGCTTACAGACTCGCCTTAACGCCAAACATGTCTCGTGTTCATAACATTTTTCACATCTCTATGCTACGTAAATATGTGAAAAACCCAAACCACATTATTGAATTCGAACCAAATGAGATAGTAGAGGATTTAAAGTATGAGGAGGTACCTGTCATGATCTTAGATAAAAAGGAACAAATTTTACACTCAAAGGTTATACCTCAAGTCAAAGTTTTATGGATAAACCATGATAAAGAGGAAATGGCCTAGGAGTTAGAATCTGAAATGAGAGCAATGTATACTCACCTCTTAGAAATGTCAAGTACGTACGTCTATTTTGAGAACAAAATTTCATAAGGAGTAGAGGTTGTAAGACCCCAACTTTTTATAAATAAGTTTTATTTTTCTTTAAATATTATTCTAAATAGTAAGGTATTTGTTTTAATAAATATTATAGTTATGGGTGATATGTGCAAATTATATAAAGTAAATAATTATCGAAAAATATTCATTTTTTCGAGGAATATTCTTTTTGTCGGGGAATATTCGTACGACGACGCCGAAATAACCAATCATTGGTGAACCCCACAATGAAATAACTGTAGGATATAGAAAGCGACAATTTTTTTTAAGATTGACGGAAAAACTTTTATTATTAACTGTTTAAATACCTGGTGATAAAAGTACAATAATACGCGTTGTTCCACAGTAGTACGCAGTATTGCACAGTAACACACGGTATTGCACAGTATCTCTAATTATTGATTTAATAATTGTTACAGTAGAAGTCACTCAGTATTTCATTCAATAATTGTCACAGTAGTTACAGCATAGTATCTCATATTATTGATTCAATACTTGTTTGGTAATATCTGCACAGTATTTTATGTTATTAAATCAATAATTGATACGACACAGTAACTCATATTATTTGATATGATATTATTAAACCAGTTAGCATTATTGATAATATTTAGAAGTTCTGTCTAGGAAAGGGGTTAGGCAATTGAACGTCATTTATACAGAAGTCCCCCTCTTTCTTGGGAACGATCTGGTTGTCGATATGTGAGTCTGTAATATTAATTGTGAATAATTATTAAAGAATAAAAGGTGTTTATTAAAAATAAGTATAATAATTGGTTTGTGGTAGATATTTGTTCAGTTTGTGATATAAATAAAGGAGTTTAACATAAGACGTTTTTTGTAAGTTTGACTTATTATTTCATTAACGCACCACTTGCCAAATTGTCAAATCGTCGGCAATTTTTTTCCCAGTATTTGTTTTATTATTAAAACAATAGTAATAAAACATAAAACTTTTTATACAAAACAATTTTTTTTTATAAAGTTGTTTGTTTTATTAGAATATAATTAGAATATATTATATTATATATAAAGTTATTTGTTTTATTAGAATATTTTATTAAAATTAAAAATTAGACGAATGAAACTTTTGAAATCGGTGGGTGAAGCTGCGCAATTGTCAAACAATGTGTGCTAACCATTTCTTATAAATAGGTTGCTTAGTTGAAGTATGAAACTCACACCAGAATCACAAAATTCTTCTTCTATAATATTGTGCGTATTTCTTTTGAGTATAAGGATACTTCTGAGTGTAGCTAATATTGCAAGATTTTCTAAAGATAATCTTATTTATTCTAGTCAGATCTAGTCTCCTACTAAGGTAAATGATATTATTTTTTTCCATACTCGTAAGGGATATCATTTCTTTCATATTTATAAGGGATATTATTTTCTTTCATACTCCTAAATCTAAACTTACTATGTTAAGTATTGCTTCTATAATTCCTGAAATGATTAAAAATACCTTGGAGGTTTGCGCTAAGGTTGTAAACGAGCCAAACAGTTCGGGCTCGATTCGGGATCGACTCGAAAAAATACGAGAGAAACGCAGATTCTTTAATAATATGATCCAAATCTGAGCATAAAAAATAGTTCGAATAAAAATATAACTAGAATCTGAGTAAGGTTATACTCGACTCATTTAAGATTCAAACTACTCAAATTCTTAATTGTGATTCGATACATACTCAATTAATACATATTGGATAAGATACTCGATACATTCTCTTATAATATATACAAAATTAAATCATATTAGGTTAATTAATTATTATTATTTTGTTTATTTTTAATTTTAATTGTGATTTTATATTTGTAAAGTGTAATAGTAAATATATTTTCTCATTTCTAAGTAAAATAACAAATTTAATTTATAATTATATTTATTATAAAGCTAGTTATTATGTGGATATTCGAATTCGAGCTTGAATTTGAAGCTCGCGAGTAGTTTGAATATAATTCAATTCGATTCGAGTCGGATCGAATTTGAGTAATAAATATTCGATTCGAATCTGAGTAAAAAATTTCAAATACAATTCGAATTCGAGTCGAATTCGAGTATGAATTTAACATTTCGAGTCGAATTCGAGTAGCTCATTGTTCGATTCAGTTCGACTCGTTTACACCCTTAGTTTGCGCTTCATCTAGTATCATTTCATTTAGTTGAATCTTTTTATAGAATTTTAATCGTTATATTTGAAATATAAATCTGGAATATCATTCTTGAATTTGACTCCATATTTTGGTCATCATGTTGACAATTTGGACATTCTTATACTTTGGATAAATTAAATTATAAATCTCTAATGTTTATTCTTGATCTTATTGTTCTTATTATTTCAATTCATCCTTTATATCATTGTCATAATTCTTAGACTTAAATTGTGGTGAAAAGTTATCTTTGACCCGTAGTGCAAAGATGGACAGCTGATTGGTATAATTATGACCAGAAATTGTGTATTGAAATAATCATGACCTTTGGTGTTACAGATAAAGGCTTGTCGTGAAAGTTCTCTTTGACCCGTAGTGCAAAGATGTACTGGTGTTTGGCATGATCATGACCACTGGTGATATAAATGAATATCTTTGGCCTGTAGTGCAAAGATAAACTGTTGATTTGCATAATTATGAACATGAATTTTGATTGGTGTTATAAGGATAAAATATTGATGATGAATTTTTAAGTCATAGAAGATAGTGGACATCATGCTCTACTTTACGCTTCTAATGGATTGCTTGTTCTGCTGCAGTTATTGTTGAAAACTTATATTATCTTTAAGTCTTTGATTTATCACTGTTGAAGGTTATAGATAATTTATTTTTCATTATATTAGTCATAATATTCTTTACTGAGCTATTTGAGCTCACTCTTTTCCTTTTTGTTCCATTGTTCTTCTCAGGAAATGAGAGTGTAGCTGGGACTAGCTGGGGATTTGAGTGATGGTCCGAGTTAGTTACTATAGTAGTCTTCACCATGTTATAAAATAGTATAGCAATAATTTTACTGAGGACTTAAAACATGTTTTGCCTTATTTTATACGGTATTATAATAATTTGTGTTTAATTACTGTCGTAATATATGCGGTACAATATTTGTATGAAACTCACAGTATGTGTATGTCGTATTTTGCACGACAGTTTAATAGTTGTAAATAGAAAAGTTTGTGTTTGAATTTTGTAGTATGTATTTGGCGACTTAAAATGGGTTGTGTGGACCTTTTTTGGGGTCATCATAGCTTCAACCCAAAAATACTAAAGTAACCTTGCTGCAGCTAGAAGAGTTTTTCCTTATTCTATAAGATTTTTATTTTTCTTTCAGTTGCTCCATTTTATTGGGGAGTTCTTGCTACTGAGAAGTTATGATGAATATCATTGTCTTCACAGAACTTGTCTACCTTTGTCTAACTTGTCCACCATGGTTACTCCTTATTGCATTGATCTTCTCACATTTCTCATTCTCAACTAGCTTGAAAATCTTGATCAACTGAGAGATGGTTTCATCCTTAGAGCTCAGAAAGAATACCCATGTGAATATGGTGTGGTCATCAACTATAACCAGTAAGTACTTTTTTCTTCCAAGGATGATAAGAAGAATAGGCCCAAAAAGATCCATATGAAGCAGTTGCAATGGCCTATCGTTGGAGCTAACTGTCTTGTTCTTGAATGAGTCATTAGTATGTTTCCATAGTTAACAGGCTTTGCAAGGCTTTTCCTTGACAAAGTTTAGCTTGGGTAAACCTGAAACTAGATCTTTGGAGGCAAGCTTAGACATATGCCTGAAATTCAAATGAGACAACCTTCTGTGTCATAACCAGCTAACATTTTCTAAAGCTCTAACAAAGAATCATTAAGTTTTTGTTGAACTTAACTTAAAAAGATTCACCACGTATACATTGTTTTCTCTTAGTTCCAGTTAGCTTTAGAGAAATTTTCACCAAGTCTCTAATTTGACTTTGATTGTTGAGGAATACTACTTGGTGTCTTTATCACATAGTTAGATGATACTCGAGAGATTGGACTTCAAGTTTTCAATAAATGCTACCTTGCTGAAGGAAACTACACCATTTCCTATTGAGTTATTTCCTCTTATTTTTTTAGAATTATTATCTCTAAATAAAACTGTAGGTCCATCTTTTTCTTTGAAATTTGACAGGATAGCTTTGGTGCATGTCATATGCCATATGCCTTGAGCATCCACTATCTAGATACCATGTTGAGTTAGTGGTGTTTATTTCCTGCAATAAAAATTAGACTTTAATTTGGTACCTAGATTTGCTTGGGACATGCTAGGTTAGTGCTCTTAGGGAACCAGACTTGCCTAATTCTAGGTCTCACATATATATATAATTATCATCAAAGTAACACATAGCTACAATATGACTATACTTATGATAGTTATAACATTTAATATGATACATACTTGTGTGTATGGATTTCTTCTCATCAAGGACATGTGTGGACGATAGGAGCCCACTTTCTTTCTTCTAGACTCAAACTCTATCTTCCTCCACACAATTCTACGATTCTGAGAGTTCATAGAGTAAAAGTTGAAACTACATTTCTTGTGTGGTTGTTTTGTAGAGTGAGTGCAGCATGACTCTACGATCCTTCGAGGTTTAAAAGTAGTGTTGACTTTATCATGCGATTTCTTGAATCCTAGACCAGTGTGTGATCTATTGTTCTTAGGGATCACAATCTGATCAGCAGATATCATGGAGCTTGGAATATTAAGCTCGACAACCATTGTGGATTTCACAAACACAATGCTTATATGTGAAGTAGAATCACTATTATTACTAGTCTCCAACGATGTGTCCATACTACGATCGGAGGACGAATCCTTAAATCCTAATCCTGATCGATCTAAGACTGATCTTTGACCGATGGTCAGGGAGTCCATCGAAGAAAAAGACATGCTCCATGTAGAGATAGTCTTCTCCAATTCCTTAATCTTGAAAACTAAAGTTGGCACTCTTTATGCAGACCGTTCAGTTATCTGTCTCAAGCTTTCATTCTCAGCTTCGAGCTTGGAGATAGAGCTTAGTAGTCCGTAGATTTGTTTCCTACTCAACTTAAACTTTCTCTTTCTTCTCTTGAAGAAAAGAATAGTCCTTTGATAGAACTCTGAACTGCTTCATATACTTATGTAATTCAGATATAATATCATGTAAAACAGTTCTAAGGTCATTAATATCTACATCAAGAGATTTAAAGTCAAATACCTCACTGATATTAATTTCTTGATGATTAGTGGCGTTGTCTACATGAGCTTCCATATCCATGAGACCCATTTGGGTTCCTTCATCATCATTAGACTCTGAGTCTGAATCATTATCAGAGTCACTCTATAAGCCTTCTGCTACTAGGCATTTCTCCTTCTTCTGGTGCTTTTTGTATCCTCTGAAATCTTTCTTTGGTGTTGACTCCTTCATCTTGTCTTTCTTCAATTCCTCTTTCTCGGCTTGTTGCAATCAACAATGTAATTACCTGAATTTTTTTAGTTGTAGCACAAGTCTTTTGAAGAATCTCTATTGTTATTATAGTTATTATTGTTGTATTTTCTAGAATTGCTGCTTCTGCCCTTTCTCATAAAATTTCTCAATTTTATAGCATGTAAGGCAAGATCTTCATCATCAAATTTATCTTCTATGGGACCTTTGGAAAATGTCTCAGCAGCCTTGAATGCTACACCTTTTTCTTTCCTTCTGGACTCTGAAGTAGTTTCTGCTCTTTGATTTAGCTCCAACTCATATGTAAGAAGATAAGTTTTTTACACTGTCATCCCGTGCAGGTTCTTCGAGTCTCTAATTGCAGTGGTCTTTACATCCCACTTTCTTGGTAATGCTCTCATAAATTTGATGTTGAGGTCCTTGTTAGGATAAACTTTCTCAAATACTCTAAGGGAGTTGAAGCAAAATATTGAACCTCTCATAAGTTTCAGTTATATATTCACCAGGTATATGAGATAACATCTCATATTTTTGAGTGATGAGATATTTCTTGTTTTCTCTTATTTCCTCAATCCCTCTATGCATCACCAAGTGAGCTTCTCATACCTCTTTTGCAGTCTTATAGTTGACTACATTCTCGAACACCTTATCTTCTAAAGCCACGAATAGAATATTCTTTAATCTCTTATCAAGTTGTACCAGCTTCTTTTCGTGGTCTATCCATTTTGCCTTTTGCTTGACAACTACTTTATTTGGATTATCTATTGTTGGTGTAAGATTTATGGGAACGTAGGGGTCTGAAAGTCCAACAATAATCTAGAAAGGGGGTTGAATAGATTACTACAGATTAAAAAAATTATTTTAGGCCTTTTTGAATTTTTAGATAATTAATTTGCAATTTTAAAATTTAATATTCAAAACAATAAAAATTCAATCACACAATGCACAAAGATTTGTCCGGTTCACAACATACATCCCGGGTATGTTGCTACGTCTAGTCTCAAGCTCCTCTCCAAGACTTGAGATCCTATTACTCTCAATAATAACTATTCATTCAACAGGAGGAGAAACATTTACAAAGTTTTATAGACAAACTTACAACTATTCTCAACTAACTATCTTGGACAACAAGCTCCCAGCTCCCTCCTCAAGCTTAGTTGTACCTTTCTTTTGATTTCAGTTTTATTCTATGATCTGGTCTTGAAACGACAATATTTTTCTCACCTCACAAGTACACTAGAGACCCAACTCCCAGCTAACCTCTCTAAAACTCTGGTATTGGTCGAAGAAATGCTCGTCTTTCTCACAGGTACATAAAATCAACTAACTCTACCCTTTTTTCTTTTACAAAAGTTTTGATAGAGAAATGCTTCTTAGATAAACAGATAGAATTCAGTACAGATAAAAGTTTAAATAACTTTTATATTTGATGCTTCTAAATTAAGAAAATAGCAATTAAATATCAAGTAATTATATAAAAGCTCAATGACATTTATATATGTGAAACGTGCTTTTTGTGTAACCAAATGTAAATTTATGCTCGTTTATAAAAGTTTATATAACTTTTATAATTATATAAATATGCTTCTATATTAAGTAGATAGATTAATTTAAACGTAGATCAAAAATACTTCTGTATAAGCAAATATATATATATATATTAATGCAAATTTATAAAGAATTGTTTATTCTTTATAATAAAGAATGTGTTTCTATGGTTAAACAAATATAACTTTAAGTTCATATATAAAAGTTTAAATAACTTTTATATTTAAAATGAAGATGCTTCTAAGTAAGTAGATACGTAGATTTAAGCCTTGAATCAGATATGCTTCTACTTTAAGCATATATTTAATTTTTGTGCAGATTTATAAAGAATTTTTTATTCTTTATAATAAAGAGTGTGTTTCTATGAGTTAAAAGTTATAACTTTAATTTTAGATATTATACAACAAATGAATTTATGTTCAAATACTTTTGATAACAGATATCAAGTATAATACATGAATCAGTTAAGTGATACTTGATATAACAAATATATTTATTTAACTCAAAGAATATATAATAATATATTTTATCTATTATGTGAATAATTATAAATAAGGTTACTTGGGATTTTAAAGACCGTTTGGATAACTCACATTATCAGTCGCTCAAGAGTGAATAAATTCAAATTGTATCGGTATCTAAGTATTGACCAAATTTATAGTTTCATAATAAATATTTTCAATAGACCACTTAGGATTTTAAAGATCGTTTGGATAATTCCCACTATCATTCGCTCAAGAGTAAATAAATCCAAATTATATCGGTATCTAAGTACTGATCTATTTTACGATATTTATATAAATAAATTATATCAATAAAAAATCACGTAGGATTTTAAAGACCGTTTGGATAATTCACTCTATCATTCGCTCAAGAGTGAATAAATCTAAATTGTATCGGTATCTAAGTACTGACTTTTTATTTTATATTTATAGATAAAATATATATATATATATATATATATATATATAATTGTATATAACAATTTATATTTGTATATCTATAAATCTAAATAAGCAAGAGATAATTTAAATAAATCAAATCAAATAACTTATCTCAAATACTTAGACCAATTTTCTCTTCTCAAATGATTAAAACTTTGATGAGAAGAGAGAGAAAGCTTTTTAAAGTGAGAATATGTAGGCAAGAAAAATAAGCTTTTTTTGTAAGTGAATTGGCAAAATGAAATGAAATGAAAAGCCTTCTATTTATAGATTTTTGAAGCTTGGGGTAAAAAGTTAATTTGGAAGGTTATTTTAAAAATCAATGGTTGAGATTTGATTGTTTAAAATGAAAGGTTCATATGGCTTATCAAACACATGGATTGCCAACATGTTAGCCCATTAAAAAAATTACCTTCCAAAGTTAATTTTTTTAGCACATGTATATTAATTAAAGGCATGCTCGGTCAAAACTCTTTTAATGCTCACAAAACACACATATGCACATATAATGATTCCAAGAAATCTAGCACATGTAACCATTTAGATGAAGCAAAGGAATTTATTCCTTAAGCTTGTAATTAATTTCTAAACACATGCAATGTAACACCTCCTTTCCGAAATAGAAAGAGAGGTTACACACAAAACAGAACAAAACTTATAAAATTATAATAATGCTCTAAGCCATAAAAGAATAGTCTAATAACCATCCAATGTCACAAGACAAACCATAATAAATGCCCAACCGGCTACAACCACAATCTAAAATAATTATTACAACTCCAAATAAACCAATGTATCATAACCTAACAAAATATATCAAAACTATTAGATAAATGGGAGCTCTCATCACACTTGCACTTGATCCCCCTGATTACCTACCGGAAGAAAAAACACAGCATGAGTAAAATGCCAGTACGAATATAGAGTAAAAAAATAATAAAACGAAATAAATAACTCAATTAAATGAACTGAACTGAACATAAACAAACAAAACTAACACAACGAAATAATGAGCTGAATCAAAAGGCTGGGTGTTATTTTATATCGAGCTCAAAATAAAACAGAACTATACATTGCACACAGGCAAGTCAAAATAATGCCACATAAGAATAACATATATCGGACTGGCCGGATCCAATTGTATGCAAATTGGAATGCGTGTTTGGCACAAATATCACCACTCCGCAGAACAGAATAGAACATAAAATTAGGGTCAATCAATACGCCTCCCACAACAAAACACCAAATGACTAACTCTCATCGGAGCACAAAACGGAGACACCGTGGACTGATCACACCGTCACGGAAGGTGTCATGTCTCGGTGCCAAGAGGGCATGCCTTTAGTACCCCCACAGGTGGTTATAACTCAGATAGTATATTCTAACAAAAATACTATGTCACAACACATGCGACACAATATCAATACAAAGGGGTTCTAAGGTGTGCATGTTAAATCGAACGAATCATCGACACAAGTCTCCAAAAATATAATAACATGCGCTTTTCTACAATATCAAAATAAATTATATACATGATGTACCAGTCTACAGAGTACAAATAGGAGTTCTAATAACGACGCCAAAATAAATTATCATAATAAATTGACAAAGAATAATTATGAGAGACAATACTAAATTTTGAAACGAATAGCGAAAAAAACAAATTAAAATTAAAAGAGTCTCTCTGAAAGAGTACGACATCCGTACCTGGAGTAATCAATGTAACCCCAAAGTATATTACAAATTAAACTTGTTAAACTCCCTCCGTTCGAACAAATCAAAAAGAATAAATTAATAAAATGTAAATACAAGCACAATCATCCACAATGTACTATTTTTAAATGTATTGTAAAATAAATTATATATATATTTACTAACCGAATGATTTAATTAAAATAATTTTTAATATTATTTTATAGGTATACATGTCTACTTTCAATTATCAGTTTTAAAAACATATTAATTTACCTTCTTTCATTAGTACAGGAACTAGAACAATTAAAATATTAATTATTCAATTAACTTGTCAATTCCCTTCTTCTTTTGGTTCCTACCGCCACTTCCTCTCTTTCTCTCGAGTCGTATAATGAAGGAAAGGTTAGGTTTAGTTGTTTATTTATTTATTAATATATTTTACTAACTCTCCTAATTTTAATAGGTTTTAAAATTACACAAATATAAATTAGACCCAATTATTTTAAAAGCCCAAATTAATGTAATCATTTACTTATTATAACCCACATAAATTAACTGACTAATTTGACCCAAACAAAAAAAAAAGCTCAAATAACATATTTAAAAAAATACATAATTTTATTTATTTATTTATTTTATTTTTCTGGGTATTACATGCAATCCCCAAGTCCTAATTTTCATTCCAAGTTCCATGGGCACACGGTTTGCACACACACATGCACATTGAATATGCATTAATTCCCAAGTTTCAATTTTCGAATGAAGGAAGTAATTAAAAATTGTTTGCATTTTTCTTTTTGTTGTTTTGTAGAAAATAATATATATATTTTTGAAAAACTTTAGTGAATAAAAATCATTTAAGAATAGGAGTTCTCCTTAACTTAGGAAATGTTATTTTATGAACTAATTTCTTTAACATTTGATATTAAATTATCAAGGTTAAGAAAATTAATTCAATAAGATTTAAAAATATTTTAGATCAAAGTAAATAAGATAATTATAATATAAATACTATTGAGAGGATTCAAATATTTACTTAACTTATTTACTATTCATTGTTATCATCTAACTAATTCCTAAAAGTTGGAGACCTATCAGGGCCATTGATCACATGATCGAATAGCCCATCATCGGTTACATCCATATACGACTGTTTAGGAACTTTCTAATTAGCAAATTTATCTTTGTTACACAAAGGTGGCTTGTTTTCACCACCAAACTCTGAACTAGTTTTGGTTAGTGTCATGGATCTACTCAAACAATTAAACTAGTTCAAGAGAACTGATGCTCTGATACCATTTGTTATTTCCAAAGGCACAAAGAGATCTAGAAGGGTGGCTGAATAGATCCTTAAAAATTTTTGATTTTAAAGAGTTATTACCAACTTTTAATTAAATAAGTTAATTAGTTGATTATGCACAATTGAATGATATTTTAGAAAACCCCTTCACGATTATAAGAATATCTCAACTCTAAATTTAGTGAACAATTATGGAATTAGGTCATAGAATTGAATCGTAAAGTACTGAAAATAATGCAATAGAAAAGTAAATGCATACAGCAAACTACACAAAAGACTTTAAATGGTTCGGAGAACAAAGATCTCCTAGTTTTCTCTTCTACTCCTCGAGTAAGGAAAATTCACTAAGAGTGGGGTGATGAATGACGCCCCCGAATTCGGGTATACATCACCCAATTTAAGTCACAAAAATCAATAATTAAAACATCGTGAAAATACGGCAACACGCATACTTTAAGTGTTCAGTACAATTATTCTCACACAATTTTACAATGTATTGAGGACTAATATAGCTACTAACTCGAACCATTACTCCATTCCCCTGTTATCTCCGCTAGACCTAGCTATACTCTTATTTCCTGAAAGATATTATGAAACAAAAAGATGAACACAAATATCCAAGTAAAAAATATCATCACTAAGATAAATAAGTTATCATTAGCCTTCAACAGTGATAAATCAGATATTTAGAACATATGGTAGATGATATAAGTTTTTTCCAAATAACTACAGCGGAATGAGCAATCCATTAGAAGAGTCGAATAGATAATAATGTCTACTATCTTCTCTAATTGAAAATTTTACCGTCAAGATTTTATCAACTGTAACATCAATGATTATGATCATGTCAATCAACAGTTTTTGGTCATAATCATGTCAATTAACAGTTCCTCTTTGCACCTAGACTAATGAGAACTTTCATCATGTATAATCAACAGTTCTTCTTTGCACCCAAACCAAAGAGAACTTTCACCACGTATCTTTGTCACACATGCTAAACACACTCAACAATTATATTGTCATTGCGCCCAGGCCAAAGACATTCACAACAACTTAGTCTTGATTATTAGTACAAATAACAATAATATGAATGATGGAAAAAAATAATCAGAATAATAAGATAAAGAATAAACATTGGTAATTATTAATTTTATTTGTCCAGAGTCTAATAATGTCCAAATTGTCAACATGATATCCAAAAAAATCGATTATAGTTCTTGATAAAATATAAAATTTAAGAAATTAAAAGGTTTACAATTTAATATAACGATTAAAATTTAATAAAAAAATTCAAGTAAGAATATATTAGATAAAGTACAAAATATTAAAGATATTCAAATTATTTCAGGAATTTTCACTTTTTAATGATAAGGCTGTAGAAATGAATAATAATTTTTCACCATAAATTTAGGAGTATGAAAGAAAATGATATCCCTTGCCTTAGTATGAGACTAGATATTGTTTGCTATGTAGAAAATTAACATGAGCAATTCTTGTACTTTTATAGACACTATAAACACTCAGAGTATCCCTGCACTTAAAAAAATACTCACAATATTATACTCATAATATTATATTAGAAGAATTTTTTTGTCTCTCATTGCTTAACTGAGCAATTTATTTATAGGCTCAATGATAGTATACAAAATTTAACAAAGTGTGTTGTATGAGCACACCAGGTTTTGACAAAGGGGGATGGTATGTGTGTGCCCTGATATATTGATATGTGGGTGTTCTATTAATAAAGCACACCAAGTTTGTCAAAATGTGCTAAGTTAAATGAATTGTGGGTCCCACAAAAGAAATAAGTGATAAAGTTTGCTAATTAATTGGAGTTATTGGTCTCGTGCAACAAAACTTTTATTCAACATTTTATTCATCAATTATTCACACATTTTCAATCTTTTAACAATTATTCACCAATTACTATTATATTATCTATCTTTTGTATTATTGACTTAATGTATTAATATCACATATATTAGTGTTCTTCAAATAATGAGTATGTCCCACTACTTAATACCCATGACTTTTAATTTTGTAACTTTTCATTACTATATTTGCTACGATGACAATTATTGATTCAATATTATGAAATGTTGTGACAATTATTGTGACATATCCAAATCCATGTACTTGCTACAATGGACCAGTGCTCACTATCCGACAATACTAACAATCAAATTGTACCCATAAAATATGGGCCTTCTGTATAAACGGCAAACAATCATATAACTCTTTTCCTCGACAAAACTTCTAGAAATTGCCATTAATGCTAACTTGTCTAATTATATTATTTATTAAGTCAATAATATGAAATACCACGGAGTTGCTACTATAACAATTATTGAATCAATAATATAAAATACGATACAACTGTTATTATGACAATAATATTAAATACTGTGCAATACCGTGTGTCACTGTAGAGTATCACGTGCTACTATAGAGTACCGTGTACTACTGTAATTTTATCACCGAGTATTTAAACAGTTAAAAGTAATAGTATTGTTGTCAATTTTTATTAAAAATATTATTTATGTCATTTTCGGTATCCGACAATTATGTCGTTGGAGCCCACCAATGATTGGTTGTTTCGGTGCCATCGTACTTTACCCAATATTTTCTGACAAAAAGAATATTTCCCGACCGAACGAATATTTTCTGACATACTTTTAATTTTATAATTTGCACATATCACTCTTAATTTTATCATTTTATCAATTTAACACCTTACTATTTAGCATAATAATTATAAGAAAATTTAAATTCTATTTATTAAAATTCGGGGTCTTATATGATCACTAATATCTGTTCACTCAGAACAGTTACAATTAATTACTAAAATTCCTTCAAGTCATTAAGACTGGTTCACATAGAACCCTTCAAGTCTCTCATACTTAGTTACAATAGGTCACTAAGACCAGTTAATCACTAAAAGAATAACATGTTTGAGGTGCTGTTAAGTGACTTTCAGTCCAATACAAAATGACTTAGCAACACAATAAGTTGGTTAAAATCGTAGAGTTGCGTTTAAGAAATGACAACAATTCTACTTGTTTGATCGCTTGTTGTCTATTGTTTGTTTGAATTTATTTGCCTTTTATAGACCTTCATTGATATCTTCTCGTTGAAAAGTTAATCTCTAGCTTTGCTCTTATTTTTTGTTCACTATTTGTACTCTATGAACTTTGTGTGTTTGTCTTGACTATTCTACAAACTTAGAGTAATAGCAGTTTTAGCTCTACGATCTTCAAAAATATGTTCAGTAAACTCTACGTTCTTCAATTACTTATTTATCTTGTTCTAAGATCATCTTCAGACTTAAAGTTCTATGCAATACACTCACTCTACGAAGTTGGATCAACCTAACAAGTTTGATCCCTAAACTAAGTCATTTTACATTTATTTTATTTTAAAGACTATACAAAACTACTAATTACAAATATACATTAATTTCAAATATGATGATGAAATTTAAATCATGCATTGTACTAACACTATTAATTAAGGTTCAACGTATTTTTGAAGTTCGTTCCTTTCTAATGTGACAATTATATATTACACACAAAATACTATTCATAACTAATGCTTTTCCTTTTCTGTAACAAAAGTTTTGCTTTTAAAAAAATATATTTTAAAATGAAAGTCTCATTACTTTTAATGTAAAGTAACACACATTCCTCAAGTTCAGTATCATAATTTCATTTTTATTTATCACTATCATACTTAAACACTAAACAAAATTTAGGAATAAATATGGAACAAAATGTATCTTTAAAATTCAAAAGTTTCTCGTTTTTTTTTGTGAAACGGAGAGACTATTATTTAAAAATATATAATTGTTCATTACACTTGAGCTTCTATCCATCGCGAACAAAAGTGTATTCCTAAAATTTATAAATTTTATAAATGTTTTTTTATTATGAAATTTAAGGAGTATTATTTAATAATATATAAATAAAAAATATTCATTTGACCAAAATTTTACTAATTATATTTTATTATTTCTCACCACTCTTGTAATTATAAAGACATTAACTTAAAAAAAATGAAAAACTAAGAAATAGAAAATACACAAAACAATTTACAAGTGAAAAATATAACATTCATTTTGAAATGATGAAAGTTATGTAATATCTTCTTCTTAATCTTCTAGTAGTATTTTTTAGTAAAATATACTACAATTTTTTTAAAAATCGTTACGTATAAAGAAAGCTTTGGTAAATTTCATTCGTTTGCTTTTATCAATTATCATGAACTTTAAGACTGTAAATGAATCGAATTGAACTAAAAATAGAACTACTCAAATTCAACTCGTAAGGTTAAATTCTTAATCGAATTACACTCAGATTTGAATTATTTTTGAAAAACTTCACTCAGGTTCGACTCGTAAAGTTAAATTCTTACTCGAATTCGACTCGAATACAAATTATATTTGAAAAACTCCACTCAGATTCAATTTGACCCGAATATTTATTACTCGAATTCAATCTGACTCATATCAAATTATATTCAAACTATTCGCGAGCTTCGATTTCAAACTCGAATTGAGTCTCCATATAGTAAATAACTTGATAATACATATAATTACCAATTGAACTTATTATTTTACTTAGAATTGAAAAAAATATATTTATAATTACACTTTACAAATATAAAATTAAAATTAAAATAAATAATAACTGATTATTCTAACTTTATTTAATTGTGTATATATTATAAGAGAATGTATCGAGTATATATTCGAATATGTATTAATCGAGTATGTATTGAATCATGATCGAGAATTCGAGCTGTTTCAATTCTAAATGAGTCGAGTATAACATTGCTCAAATTCTATTCGTATTTTTATTAAAGGTTTTTAGATCTGGACCGGTCATCGAACCGAAAAAGATACCGAGTGAATGAGTCACTGGTCCAAACAGTAATCGAACCGTTATTGACCTAATGATGTAATTCATGTGTAATAAATAATAAAATATATATTATATATAATATTTAATAAATATGCAAAATTAATCAATTTATCTTTAAAAAAACTAAACTTATTTGTACAATGCTTACTTTATATAATTCAAATAAATACTAAATATATATACAATTCAAATAAAAATTAAATCTATATTCATAAGTCATAACTCTCTTTCTCTCACTTCAATTATCTATTGACTTTTGATAATGAAAAGTCAAATTCTAAACGATCACTACTTTTCACTTTCCATATACCAACTTCAAATAACAAACAGAGAAAACAAATTGATAAGTGGTTTTATAGCCACTTATTTAGATATCAACTAACCTCAACTGTTGCTTAAACTCATGTGTTACATTAGCTTTTCATGCATTTTTGGTTTACTTTTATAGGTTTCATATTGGGAACTCTCTTGGTGGCATTTGAAGCAAAAAGGGAAGGAAATGCAATCCGGACATCGTTTGGGCTTTCATGTTCATTCAATGTTCTTGGATTGAAACTTAGGTCTTATTGTAGAGCTTCTTCTAAGCTTTTTAGAACATCTTGAATCATCCCAATTGAAGTTCGAAGGCGAGAGTTATGACCCTTGGACCAACGGACATTGAACTTCACAGTTTTGGGTTGCAATTGCACAGCTGTCACTTGGAGCCCAATTTCGACCTTCATCTGTCCATTATTTCTCAATGCTCAAAGAATGAAAGTTGTAGATCTCATAGTCATCTTCAATTAACAGGTGGCAGGCCCCGTAACTCTTCCCGAACCAAAAGTTATGGTTGTTCTACCAGAGGTCACTGCAGCAGAATTTTTGCGGTGCGGCCGGGCCAGTTTGTAGTGTATTTCTAGCGCGTCTGCGCTCTTTCCCAGGCCAAAATAATGATATTTGCTACTAGCGCGCCCGCGCCCAATTCCAGGCCATTTCCAGCGCGGTCGCGCCACTTCTGAAGCTGACCAGAGTTGACTTTTTCATTAAAGAGTGCGATTGAAGCGTAACTTGAGGGGCAGACATATTAGGGCTTATAAAGAGAGATATATCATTATGTAATAGACATTCCTCCCTTAGGGATCAATAGTTTACTTATGCTTTTCTCTTTTCTTCAATTTGATTATTAGATTAGGTTAGATTAGAGTAGAACCCTAGATTATATTAGATCTGAACGTTCAAGCAATTGGATATGATTGAAGATCCAAACTTGGAGCAAGGGAGATCAGATTTGCACTTCACATTCATATTCTCTCTTTGATTCATATTTGTATTCTTTCAATGTTTATTCGAATTTTGGATGATGGATTTGATTAAGCTATGAATTAACTACATTTTGAGATTGCAATGGAGTCTATTGAGTAGTTTATGTTGATACACTTCATTGTTAATCTTATTGATTGTTATTGGTTTATCTATTAAGATTTATGCTTAATTGCTTAGTTGATTGACCATCGATTACTGTGATAATCTGTGACGCCCCCAAAATAGGTTCAAGACTCAACCCATTTTGAGTCGCCAAATACATTCAACAAAATTCAAATACAATCTTTCATATCACACGGTCGTGCAAAATACGACCACACAACTGTGAGTGTCAATATAGACATGTAGAAAATATTAACATTCAAACTAAGTCCTCATTACATTTATTATCACACTATTTTAAATAAAAAAAAATAGTGAGGACTTCTACAGCTCTAACTCGGACCATCACTCCATTCCCCGACTAGTACCCGCGATATTCTCATTTCCTGAAGAGAACAATGGAAGAAAAGGGTGAGCTCAACTAGCCCAGTAAAGAATATTATGACTAAGATAATAAAAAATAAATTATCGTTAGCCTTCAATAAATCAGATAAAATATTATAGACAACAAGTTTTAGATCAATATTCGCAGCGAAAATAACAATTCATTAGAAGAGTTAAGTAGAGAATGATGTCTACTATCTTCTTTAATTTAAAAGTCTATCATCAATATTTTATCCCTGTAACATCAATCAATATACATCTCGAATCAAATATCCATATTTGCACTACGTGCCAAAGATATTCATTTGTATCATCAGTTGGTCATGTTCATCTCAACACCTGTCCATCTTTGCACTACAGTCCAAAGATATTCATCAGGTAATCATTCATCTTTGCACTACAGGCCAAAGATATTCATCACGTAATTATTCATCTTTGCATTACAGGCCAAAGATATTCAGTTATATCACCATTTAGAACTGAGGATGATGAAAAATAATACGAATAACGGATCCAGTGAGATAAAGGACAAATATTAGAGAATTTATCCAGAGTTCAAGAATGAAGATCAAAACCTGGATCCAATCAAAGATGATTTGGAAGAAAAAAATATTTTTTTACTGTGAATAGTACCCCGTGAATAGTAACTCATGAATAGTAACTCGACATGAAAAGATAAAAATTTCACAAGAAAGTTCAGACCAATATTCCAGTGAAATAATATTAGATGAAGCGCAAAACTCAAGTAATATCTGATCATTTCAGGAATTATAGAAGCAATACTTACCGTAGTAAACTTAGAGTTAGGAATCTGAAATGAAACAATATACGAAACTGCAATTGAATTTTCACCCGTTTGGCGGTAGTCTGCTCAGACAGATTATTTCCACAATTTAATAACAACTAAATACGAAGGGTTATTCACCAGGCATGCGGTAGTCCACGTAGACAGGTTATTCCCACAGAATAATAAAGAATATAATAACAACAGGATTTCACCATGTATGCGGTAGTCCGCGTAGACAGGTTATTCCAACAGAATAATAAAGAATGGAATAACAACCCTTACGAGTATTGAAAGAAAATAACTCTCTTCATGAATACGAAAGAAATAATACCCCTTACCTTAAAATTTGGAGACTGTACTAGCGTAATAGCAGAATACTCTTCTTCTTTCTCTCTTATTCTCTCTATACTTTCTCTCTCTATAGCTTTAGTGAATTGGTGAAAAATAATGAAGAAATGAGCTTCTATTTATAGGCTCGGCAGAGTAAAGGTAAAATAGTCTTTTTACCATAATTTATGACATCATCGCTTATATCATCGATCTATGACATCATTGCTTACCTCATCGCTCCGATGACATCATTGCTTACCTCATCGCTCCGATGACATCATTGTTTGCCTCATAAGAGTTCAAATTCAATTTGCACTCTTCCACCTCGTTTAACTTTTATACCATGAATTTACTATAATAGTGTTACCATTCAAATTATAAAAATCATACTACTATAATGTAATATTATAATAATATATTTGATTGAATTATTTTATCGGACAAGATAAAATACCAACTTTCAACAAATGTCACATGTTAAAAAATTTCTCCGTTTAAATCCACATTGAATAAATATTTCCTTATCATATATATCAAAAATTAATTATTCACAAATAATATTACAGAACTACAATATTGACAACCAGGTCGTTCTTAGGAAAGAGGGGGCCTTCCGATAAGGATTTCTCCTTATTGGCGCGCAATTAATCAACCCTTTTCCTATACAAAACTTCCTTAGACATTGCCAATAATGCTATCTAATAATATTATTCAAATAATATGAATTATTGATTTGATAATTTGAAATAATGTGCAATGATAATTATTGAATCAATAATATAAAATAGCAAAGTAGCACTTATTGATATAAAATATCAACGTAGCAAATATTGAACCAATAAAATATTATGCAATTATTGAATTAATAATATAAAATATTGAACAGTAATTACTCTAACAATAATTGAGTAAGTGCATTCTTACGTAAGAATCAATAATTCAAAATACTGTGCAATACCATGTGCTACCGTGCAACACCGCGTATTACTGTATTTTAACCACCGGGTATTTCAACAGTACTAACGGTAACAGTTTTGCCGTTATTTTTATAAAAAGGTTATTTCTGTCGTTTTCTATATCCGACATTCATTCCGTTGTGGGGTCCACCAATGACTGCGCTGTCATACGAATATTCTCCGATAAAAAGAATATTCCTCGACCAAACGAATATTCTTCGACACAACGAATATTTTATAACCACTTGCTTACTTTGTAAACTTTGCACATTTCACCCATAACTTATCACATTTATCAAATCAACACCTTACTATTTCAAAATAATATATAAAAAAAATTAAATCTTATTCATAAAATTTGGGGTCTTACAACCTCCCCTCCTTATGAAATTTCATCCTCAAAATTGACGTACGTACCTGATATGTCGAAAAGGTGAGGATACCTCATTTTCATTTCCGATTCTAACTCCCAGGTCATTTCCTTGATATCATGGTTCCTCCACAAAACTTTAACTTGAGGTATAACCTTTGAGCGTAGGACATGTTCCTTCCTATACAAGATCTTAACAGGTACCTCTTCGTATGTTAAATCTTCGGCTATCTCGTCTGGTTCTAACTCAATAATGTGGTTTGGATCTTTCACATATTTACAAAGCACAGATATGTGAAAAATGTTATGGACACGAGACATGCTTGGAGGTAAGGCGAGTCTATAGGCCACATTTCCTACTCGGTCAAGGATTTTAAATGGACCAATGAATCGTGGATTGAGCTTTCCTCTCTTCCCGAATCTTGTAACTCCTTTCCACGGAGCAACACGTAACAATATATGATCCCCAACTTAAATTCCACGTCCTTTCGATGAAGATCAGCATAACTCTTTTGTCGATCTTGTGCAGTTTGTATACGTTGCCGGATCATTTGAATCTTTTCCGTAGTTATACGTACTAACTCCGGTCCCAACAATGTTGCTTCACCCACCTCGTCCCAGCATACTGGAGAACGACATTTTCGTCCATACAATGCCTCAAATGGAGCCATGCCTATACTTGCCTGATAACTATTGTTGTAGGAGAATTCCACCAATGGTAGGTACTTATCCCAACTCCCTTTGAAGTCTAGAACACAGAGTCTCAATAGATCTTCAAGAGTTTGGATAGTCCTTTCAGATTGCCCGTCCGTTTGTGGATGATATGCCGAACTGAATCGTAAATCCGTGCCCATAGCTTTCTGCAAGCTGACCTAAAATCGTGAAGTGAATCTTGGGTCACGATCCGAAACTATGAATACTGGCATGCCATGCAATCTCACAATCTCATTCACGTACATACGAGCAAGACGTTCAAGGGAATAAGTCTCTCGTATCGATAAGAAATGAGCAGACTTGGTTAATCTATCAACAATAACCCAAATTGCATCTATGCCTTAAGCAACCTTGGGAAAACCCGTAATGAAATCCATGGTAATGTGTTCCCACTTCCACTTTGGAATCTCAAGTGGTTGCAATGGACCCTTTGGCATTTGATGCTCCGCCTTGACACGTTGACACGTTAAACACCTTGAGATGAACTCCGTGATCTCTCTCTTCATATTGATCCACCAAAATATATGTCGAAGATCACGATACATTTTGGTACTTCCAGGATGGATTGCAAACGGTGTGTTGTGTGCCTCCATCATGATTCTATACTTCAAATCAGAATCGTCAGGAACACAAAGTCTAGAGTTGACTCGAAGTATTCCTTCTTCATCAATCCTTTCTTCTGGAATAGCACCTTCTTGCACCTTCTTCCTCATATTCATCAGCTCCGGGTCTGTAGCTTGAGCAGCTTTAACTTTATCAATCAAAGCTGGTTCTACGCGTATACTTAATATCATCGCATGGGTCCCCGGAGTCTTGAACTTTATCTCCATCTTTTGTAAATCACACAAAATAGGCCTTGAAAGCATCGCATTCGTTCCCGCATATGATCTTCTACTCAACTCATCAGCAACCACGTTCGCTTTTTTAGGATAGTAATGGATGGTATGATCGTAATCCTTCAACAGCTCAAAGCCAACGTAGTTGCCGCATGTTGAGTTCCTTCTGGGTGAAGAAATACTTGAGACTTTTATGATCTGTATAGATCTCCACTTTCTCCCCATACAGGTAGTGTCTCCAGATCTTCAACGCGAAAACGACTACTGCCAACTCTAGATCATGAGTAGGATAATTCCTCTCATATTCCTTGAGTTGTCGCGAGGCATAGGCTATGACTTTTCCATGTTGCATGAGAACACATCCTAACCCTTTGCCCGAAGCATCGCTGTAAATGACAAATCCATCCTAACCAGATGGTATCGTCAGAACAGGTGCCGAAATGAGTCACCTCTTGAGCTCTTGAAAGCTCTTCTCGCATTTCTCGTTCCATACGAATTTTGTATCTTTCTGAGTCAGCTGAGTTAATGGAGTAGTGATTCGAGAAAATCCTTCCACGAATCTCCGATAATAACCAGCTAAGCCCAGAAAGCTACGTACTTCGATCACCGACTTTGGTTGCTCCCAACTTTGTATTGCTTCAATCTTCGCCGGGTCCACAGATACTCCACGTTTTGATACTACGTGCCCTAGGAATGCTACCTCCTCAAGCCAGAACTCACATTTCTTCAGCTTGGCATATAACTTATTTTCACGAAGCCTTTGAAGTACTAGCTTCAAGTGGTGCTCATGATCTTCACGGCTTTTGGAATAGATGAGGATGTTATCAATAAAGACAACCACGAATTGATCCAAATATTTCTTGAATACACGGTTCATCATATCCATGAAGGCAGCAGGAGCATTAGTCAATCCAAAAGAATTCATAATGCCCGTACCGAGTTCTAAAGGCAGTTTTCGGAATATCCCCAGTTTTAATCTTTAACTGATGATATCCAGAACGAAGATCGATCTTTAAAAAGAATTGTGCACCTTGCAACTGGTCGAACAGGTCATCAATACGAGGTAACGGATACCTATTCTTGATTGTGACATGGTTCTACTCTCGATAGTCAATACAAAGTCGCATACTCCCGTCTTTCTTCTTTACGAATAAAACAGGAGCACCCCAAGGAGATGTACTAGGACAAATGAAACCAATGTCTAACAACTCCTGTAGTTGGACCTTTAACTCCTGAAGTTCAATAGGAGCCATTCAATATGGGGTTTTAGAAATGAGTTTTGTACCGGGTTCAATGTCAATAAAGAATTCAACTTCACGTTCTGGGGGTAGACCATGAAGTTCTTCGGAAAATACATCAGGAAACTCATTAACAACAGAAATATCATTCAAACCTGACGTATTCTGGTTTAGATCAGTGACATGGGCTAAGAAAGCTTGACATCCGTTTTTCAATAAATGAATAGCTTTATGACTTGAAATAACATTGATTGATTTTAGTGGTTTGGTTGTTTGAATTCGCACAATAGGTTGGTTAGGAATATAAAAACTAACAACCTTACGAAATCAATCAATTTTGGCATGATAAGTGGTCAACCAGTCAATTCCTAAAATCACATCAAATGCAAGCATTTTCAACGATATAAGATAAACAGGTAGGGTGAAGGTACCAATTTGAATCGAGCAAGATTTGTAAACTGTAGATGTAACAAAGGTTTATCCCAACGGAGTTTCAACAGATAAGTCAAAGTCTAATTTCTCAGGTGTCAAGTTCAAACGTTAAGCACAAGCATGTGAAATAAAAGAATGGGTAGCACCCATATCTAATAAAGTGTAAACTTCGCAAGAGTTTATTATCAGCTTACCCGTAATAACCTCGTTCGAGTTCCTTGCTTGTTGGGCAGTCACGACAAAAGCTCTTCCAGGAACCACTGACTTTGACTTGTCAGGGATAGCCTTTGGAGTCACCATCCCTGCTGGACTTGGTTTCGCTACAGGACACACTCGAGCTATGTGCCCTTCCTTTCCACAGTTATAACACAACTTGGATTGTTGTGTGCAGTTGGGGCTGATGTGTCCATCTTGCTCGCATTTATAGCATACAACCGGTGGTCGTTCTCCTCCCCTAGAAACAGTTGATGTTGGTGCTACTGTCGATGCTTTCACGTTCTCATTGTTGTAACTTCTCTTCTTGAAATCTCCCCTCGACTCACTTCTTCTATTATCATGGCCACGATTACCACCGGAGTGGTTACCGCTTCTGGCATAATACTTTCCTCCCTGCTGATTGTCATTGTTCCGATGACTGCTGCCACCGGTACGACCTTGGTTGTTGTCCCTTGGTTGAACATAATCATTATCTCGTTCTAATAACTGGGCCCTGTTCACTACATCCGAATATAAAATTTTTTTATAAGAAATGAGGTATTGACGAATCTCGGGTTTCAAACCTCTCAGAAACATCCGCGTCATACGTTCCTCATTCTCCACCAAATGATGTGCAAACCGGGATAACTCCGCGAACTTATCCTCGTACTGGGACACAGTCATGTTGTTCTGTTCTAGTCTGATAAACTCTACCTCTTTCATGTGACGAATACTTTTTGAAAAGTACTTGTCATTGAACAGTTTCTGTAATGCCCCCCAAGTTATCTTGAGTGCGGCAGGCTGGGTACGTTTCACAAATTCCCACCAGTAATCTGCTTCTCCACGGAACATAAAGGTGGCAAATGGAACCTTCTGTTCCTCCGTGCATCCCAAGACAACAAATATCTTGGTAATTTGCTTAATCCAATTTTCTGCCTTGATTGGATCTGGCTTTCCCTAAAACTCTGGTGGTCCCAACTCTTTAAACTGCTTGGCAGTGACAAGCCGCGAGTTGTTATTTTCACCAGTATTATGAACACGAGTCTCCCTCGTCTAGTTTTGCATGAACTGCAAAAAGCTTCTAAACATCCCATCATTTATCATTTCTTTGGTAGAATTGTTTACAGGAGGAATATAGCATTCCTGTTGCACGTTCTCCTCGTTGGTGATTAAAGGTGTCTCAACGGTCTCATTCACTCCATTGTTTAGATTTTCAGCTGCTATTCTCAAATACTGCCACAAAACAAGGGTTAATCAAATAAATTAACATATCACATATTAACACTATATTCCAACCGACTAATTAAATAACAATTAAGCTTAGGTAGGACAAACTAGCGAAGGTTTTACTCGTCTCTCCCCACCTAGTTCTATTCACAGCTCTCCGCCAAAGATCATATCCCTAAACTCTAATACCAACTGTGATGCCCCCAAAATAGGTTCAATACTCAACCCATTTTGAGTCGCCAAATACACTCAACAAAATTCAAATACAATCTTTCATATCACACGGTCGTGCAAAATACGATCACACAACTGTGAGTGTCAATACAGACATGTAGAAAATATTAACATTCAAACTAAGTCCTCATTACATTTATTATCACACAATTTTAAATAAAAAAATAGTGAGGACTTCTACAACTCTAACTCGGACCATCACTCCATTCCCCGACTAGTACCCGTAATATTCTCATTTTCTGAAGAGAACAATGGAAGAAAAGGGTGAGCTCAACTAGCCCAGTAAAGAATATTATGACTAAGATAATAAAAAATAAATTATCGTTAGCCTTCAATAAATTAGATAAAATATTATAGACAACAAGTTTTAGATCAATATTCGCAGCGAAAATAACAATTCATTAGAAGAGTTAAGTAGAGAATGATGTATACTATCTTCTTTGATTTAAAAGTCCATCATCAATAGTTTATCCCTTTAACATCAATCAATATACATCTCGAATCAAATATCCATCTTTGCACTACGGGCCAAAGATATTCATCAGGTAATCATTCATCTTTGCACTACAGGCCAAAGATATTCATCACGTAATTATTCATCTTTGCATTACAGGCCAAAGATATTCAGTTATATCACCATTTAGAACTGAGGATGATGAAAAATAATACGAATAACGGATCCAGTGAGATAAAGGACAAATATTAGAGAATTTATCCAGAGTTCAAGAATGAATATCAAAACCTAGATCCAATCAAAGATGATTTGGAAGAAAAAAATATTTTTTTTACCGTGAATAGTAACTCGACCTGAAAAGATAAAAATTTCACAAGAAAGTTCAGACCAATATTCAAGTGAAATAATATTAGATGAAGCGCAAAACTCAAGTAATATCTGATCATTTCAGGAATTATAGAAGCAATACTTACCGTAGTAAGTTTAGAGTTAGGAATCTGAAATGAAACAATATACGAAACTGCATTTGAATTTTCACCCGTCTGGCGGTAGTCCGCTCAGACAGATTATTTCCACAATTTAATAACAACTGAATACGAAGGGTTATTCACCAGGCATGCTGTAGTCCGCGTAGACAGGTTATTTTCACAGAATAATAAAGAATAGAATAACAATAGGATTTCACCATGCATGCGGTAGTCCGCGTAGACAGGTTATTCCAACAGAATAATAAAGAATGGACTAACAACCCTTACGAGTATTGAAAGAAAATAACTCTCTTCATGAATACTAAAGAAATAATACCTCTTACCTTAAAATTTGGCGACTGTATTAGCGTAATAGCAGAATACTCTTCTTCTTTGTTTCTTATTCTCTCTATACTTTCTCTCTCTATAGCTTAAGTGAATTGGTGAGAAATAATGAAGAAATGAGCTTCTATTTATAGGCTCGGCAGAGTAAGGGTAAAATAGTTTTTTCGACATAATCTATGACATCATTGCTTACCTCATCGCTCCGATGACATCATTGCTTACCTCATCGCTCCGATGACATCATTGTTTGCATCATAAGAGTTCAAATTCAATTTGCACTCTTCCACCTCGTTTAACTTTTATACCATGAATTTACTATAATAGTGTTACCATTCAAATTATAAAAATCATACTATTATATAATCACATCATACTACTATAATGTAATATTATAATAATATATTTGATTGAATTATTTTATCGGACAAGATAAAATACCAACTTTCAACAAATGTCACATGTTAAAAAATTTCTCCGTTTAAATCCACATTGAATAAATATTTTCTTATCATATATATCAAAAATTAATTATTCACAAATAATATTACAGAACTACAATATTGACAACCAGGTCGTTCCTAGGAAAGAGGGAGCCTTCCGATAAGGATTTTTCCTTATTGGCGCGCAATTAATCAACCCCTTTCCTAGACAGAACTTCCTTAGACATTGCCAATAATGCTATCTAATAATGTTATTCAAATAATATGAATTATTGATTTGATAATTTGAAATAATGTGCAATGACAATTATTGAATCAATAATATAAAATAGCAAAGTAGCACTTATTGATATAAAATATCAACGTAGCAAATATTGAACCAATAAAATATTATGCAATTATTGAATCAATAATATAAAATATTGAACAATAATTACTCTAACGATAATTGAGAAAGTGCCTTCCTACGTAAGAATCAATAATTCGAAATACAGTGCAATACCGTGTGCTGTAACGCCCCCAAAATAGGTCCAATCCACCCAACCCATTCTGGGTCGCCACGAAATACACTCAACAAAAATTTCAAATACAAATCTTCAAGTTCTAACTTTTTTTAAACTGTCGTACAAAATACGACCACAATTAAACTGTGAGTTTCAATACAAATACAGTGCCCATACTCCAAGTCAATAATACGTTACAGAAAGGTACAGTCAATAACTGTTTTAGGAATTAAAATCTTTGGAAAATGTTCAAGAAAACCTTCGTACATGGAAGGCCATGCATCCATGTTATAATAGATATCGTAGGACTCGAGAATTATCCTTGGTTGACCCAATAGACCCCAAAGAAAAACGAGAAGATTACTATCTTGTTCATTCCAATGGTGGGTCTTCTCTTGCCATATAATTATCTCTGTTGTCTCAAACTGAGAACTATATTCTAACCGTACTCCAAGATTATATAGGTAGTGTTCATGGATATAATCAGCAAGTGGATGTGCACAACCATGTCTTATGATAACATGAAGTCGTATGTGGTTAGACATCTTGTATAATAGTGACAAAACACCCTTCCAAAGTTGGGTTCACCTCACCTAAGTCAGGTCACCAAAATCAACCGTTAAATGACGTATAAAATACGACGTACTTATCTAAAATTTTCAATAAAATTATTTTCATACTGTTTGGTGGAAAACTTCAACAGTTCTAGACTCTCGTTCTATTCCCCTGTTATCCCGCTCGACCCAGCTACACTCTTATTACCTGAAAGGAATTGTGAAGCAAAAGGGTGAGCACAAATAGCCCAGTTAAGAATATCATGACTAAAGATAATTATATTATCAATAGTTTCCATCAGTAATAAATTAGAGATTTAAACATATGGTAAAACTTTTCAACCATATTTGTAGCGGAACGAGCAATCCATTAGAAGAGTCAAATAGACTATAATGTCTATTATCTTCTCCATGTTAAAAGTCCACCAATAATATTTTATCCCTGTAACATCAATCAACAATTTCTGTCCACAATCATATAAGTTCATGATCATAATTATCTTGATGAATTCCTCTTCGCACTCAGGACGAAGATAAATCTCATCACCTGTCTTTACCTGAAACACCAAAGATCATGGTTATACCAAATCACAGTTCCTGTTCATAATCATGCTAATCAATTCATCTTTGCATTACAAGCTAAAGACATTCAACAATTAATCATTCATCTTTGCACTACAGGCCAAAGATATTCACAAATCAACCGCTCATCTTTGCACTACAGGCCAAAGATATTCATCAATAGTTCATCTTTGCACTACGGCCAAAGATATTCAACAACAGGTCATCTTTGCACTACATGCCAAAGATATTCGTATCTCAAAAAAATATCTAATCATTCCAGAATTTATATAACAATAATTATAACCATGTTGATCAATTCGCCTTTGCACTTAAGCTAAAGATATTCAATTGTAAATTCAATGGTCATGAACATACCAGTCAACAATTCATCTTTGCACTACTGGCCAAAGAGAAATCTATAGTCATGATCATACCAATAATCTACCCATCTTTACACTCAAGTCAAAGAGAAATTTCATCACCAGAATTATAAAAATGTTATATATGAGAATAAGAACAATACGATCCAATTGTCAACATGATAACCAATTGTGGAGTAAAATTCAAGAATAAAGTTCAAAATAGGGATCCGATCAAAGATAGGAACCTTAACAGCCAACTTGGACAAACAGAAGAAAATTTAATTTTTCGGTGAATAGTACCGTATACGTGAATAGTGCCGTATACCTGAATAGTGTCGTATACGTGAATAGTAACCCCGACATGAAAAAGATAGAAATTTCATAAGAAAAATCATACTTCGTGAATAGTATTCGTGAATAGTACCGTATTTGTGAATAGTGCCGTATACATGAATAGTGCCGTATACGTGAATAGTAACCTCGACGAAAAAAGTAAGAATTTCATAATAAAATTCATGCCAATATCTTGGTATAATGATATTGAGAAGAATAACATCATTTACGAAAAAAAAAACATCTCTTACCATCCCTTACCTCAAAAAGATAGTACCTCTGACTGGAATATCGGATATAATACCGAAGGAAACTTGCGCTGAATACTAATACTCAAAGTATAGAAATACTCACAAAAATACGCTCGATATTATAGAGAGAGAAAACTTCTGATTCTGGTGTGATTTTCAATTCTAACCTAAGCACCCTATTTATAGGAAAAGCTTAGGATGCCAAAGGAGACTAAAATAATAAAATATTATTATTATTTTTTTAAAATCCGCCGCCTGGCTGCTAGGAAGATTCAACATTCAACAAAAAGTGGGACCCACCATTTATTTTAAAAAAATATTTATTTTTCGAAACTTCAATAATTCATAACAAATAGCCCCTTTGTTAGAAAAATACAAATTCTATGTCCTTCCATAGGAAATTTAATTCTCTACAACTTTGTAGAAGGAAGTTTTTCCAAATTCCAAACATAAATTATCCGAAATCCATAAACAGATGATTTTTCACACCAAAATATTGATAAAAACTCACCAGCGCCAATTCCTTCTTTAATATCCACAAAATAAATATTTCCTTATCATATAAATCAATAATTAATTATTCACAAATAATATTATAGAACTACAATATTAACAACCAGGTCGTTCCCAAGACAGAGGGGGCCTTCCGATAAGGACTTCTCCTTACTGGCGCTCAATTAAATAACCCCTCCTAGACAGAGCTTCCTTAGACATTGCCAATAATGTTATCTAATAATATTATTCAAATAATATGAATTATTGAGTTGATAACGTGAAATACTGTGCAACGACAATTATTGAATCAATACTACAAAATATCAACTGTAGCCATTATTGAATCAATCATATAAAATGGCAACGTAGCAATTATTGAGTCAATAAAATATCAATGTAACAATTATTGAGTCAATAATATAAAATATCAACGTAGCAATTATTGAGTCAATAATATAAAATATTGAACAGTAATTACTGTAACAATAATTGAGTAATGGCTTCTCACGTAAGACTCAATAATTCGAAATACTGTGCAATACCGTGTGCTACTGTGCAATACCGTATATCACTGTATTTTAACCACCGGGTATTTCAACAGTACTAACGGTAACAACCACGCCGTTATTTTGTAAAAAAGTTATTTCTGTCGCTTTCTATATCCGACAGTTATTTCGTTGTGGGGGCCCACAAATAGCTGCGCCGTCGTACGAATATTCTCCGACAACAAGAATATTCTACGACCAAACGAATATTCCCCGACAACAAGAATATTTTATAACCACTTGCTCGTTTTAAAAATGTTTACACATTTCACCCATAACTTTCATATTTATCAAATCAACACCTTACTGTTTTGAAATAATATATAAAGAAAACTAAATCTTTATTCATAAAAGTTGGGGTCTTACATGTGCTACCGTGCAACACCGCGTATTACTGTATTTTAACCACCGGGTATTTCAACAGTACTAACGGTAACAGTTTTGTCGTTATTTTTATAAAAAGGTTATTTCTATCGCTTTTTATATCCGACATTCATTCCGTTGTGGGGTCCACCAATGACTGCGCCGTTTACGAATATTCTTTGACAAAAAGAATATTCCTCGACCAAACGAATATTTTCCGACACAACGAATATTTTATAACCACTTGCTTACTTTGTAAACTTTGCACATTTCACTCATAACTTATCACATTTATCAAATCAACACCTTACTATTTCAAAATAATATATAAAGAAAATTAAATCTTATTCATAAAATTTGGGGTCTTACATAATCCATATGAACTTGAAAGACGAAGTATGGGTTTAGATTTGATCTTAATAGCTTGTGTTTGTATGTTCTACATGGTGGTGGAATGTATGATTTGTGCTTAGGATAGACATATACCGAAGCACCGCTTGTAGTCAATTAAGGACTTGCAATTAAACCCTAATTGATAAATCACATAGAAATATAGTGTTTTATATAATTAGGGTGTTCATGTGTATTCTATCATCTGTGGATTATATGTGATATGAACTTGGTACATCGAAAGATGGTCTTGTCTTACTTTCGTGTTCTCGGCTAACAATCTGTGATAATTGATTTGACTTAACAGGAAGTGTGTTGATTTAGATGAATCAATAGGGAAAATTGCAATCTCATGTCTAATTATCTAGTTCCATTCTAGGGATAATTAGAATTAGTTTAATTTCATAGTTTTATCAATATATTTAAATCATTCGTTTAAATAAGACTGAAATGGTTATGGGTTAGTGCTTGGTGAATTTTATTAGTTAATTCTCCGTGGGAACGATACTTTACTTACTCTTTATTACTTGTTGACCGTGTATACTTGTACGCATATATTGATCGGGAAAACGACCAACACAAATATCCAACGATTTTGTTCAATCAGTGGCTTTATCCTTCCATCGATCAAGCTTTCTCTTTCCATCAAGCTCAAAGCAATCTTGGAATACAGGAATTGAAGGAGCAACTAACCCATTTCTCTTTCCAATAAATCTATTGTAATTTTAGAGAAACCCCAAGAAATAAAAATATCAAACATCGAACAGTGGGTAGGATTCTCTTCATACTATTCTCTAAATTCATCTTAGTTCTTATATTTTCCAATTAAAATTCATGATACACAGATTCCATGAATTTATTCCCTCTAGCTTTTAACTGTCTTCCTTCTTCTCTCACAGGTTATGAAAACCCCAAATAGTAGTAATTTGAATCCTAATCAAGGTGCATAATATTGGAGTTGCGAGCGACCTAGGTGACTGGATGCATGAGAGAGAGATGATGACGATTGGTGGTGACTGGTGAGTCGTGAGAGAGAGATGATGGCGATGAGATGAGAGAGATTTGGGCGGAGAAGAAGCAGAACGAACGAAGACCTAATTTTTTTTATTTAAGTAGGGAATCGGTCTAACTCACGAACCAATCACCTGGTTAACTGAGTTTGAGCGGATTTTGCCCAAAAATGGGTCACTGGTCTAAATCATACCAGAGAGCCGACCGGTTCCGATTTTTATTTGTTCGATCCGAGTCTGAAAACCATATTTTTATTCAAGTTATTTTGTATGCTTAGATTTAGATTATATTGTTGACGAAATCAAATCTCGCTCGTATTTTTTAAAATTGAATCGAGTTCGAACTATTTGGTTCGATTTACAATATTAAAGTTTAAAGCTAATTATGTAATTTTGTGAACAAGATTCTTGCCACCACTATTAAGTAACAGCCCGAAATGTACCATGTGCCACTATCACAAAGAAACCCACTCTGTTAAGTTAAATGAACTCTCGGGGAGGGGTACAGACCCACTTTATGTGTTTCTTACCTTGTGATAAAAATATGTGGATTGTTATTACGAGCAGATATAGTTATAATTATTTATAAATTACTATAAAACATTATTTGTTATAAATAAAAGATATATTTTTATTTTTTAAAATAAATTTTTAATTCAAACAATTATAAAATTATTGTAATTGTTATATGTTTTATTTTCAAAATTTAAACAAAATTATATCAATTCTGAACTTTATAATTTCACAAATTAATTTAAATTTTTTTTAATTATTGTTTCAAAAAATGAATTATTTTGTTATACTGATTGGTGTATATATGAGCAGCTTTAAGATTATGTCAAATTATAAATAAAATAATATTATTAGACAAAATTACTTTTTGAGGACACGGGAGGTGATGACTACCTCAGTCTCTTCCATATAAGGTATCCCTCTATAATAAAAATATTTTTAAAAATTATAAAAATACCCTTTGTGCATAACTTGGGAGGGAGTGTATTCAATTATGTAATTTGAAATTAATTTGGAATCCTAGTTTACAAACTGTCTATTTTGACTAGTCATAACTTTTTGTGTGTTTGTTCGTTTCATGTGATTTTGGTATGTATGCGTAGTACGTTCTGCAAAATTTCCAATGACATATTATATGCATGAATCGGATAAATATTGAGTGAGATATGGTTTGTCAAAGTTTGGGTCATGTAATGGATTTTCTGAATATGGTTCATAGGTTGCTGGAGGTTGAAAATGAAACAGAAGTCCCACTATCAGTAAGACTTGAGTGCTTCACAAATCCATAATAATGAAAGCTCTCAAAATGTGCCCTCTCTTTCCTGTCAGTATGATGTCACATTTCCTTATATTTTAAATCTGAACCATGAAATGGAGAGTATACTAGTACATCAAAATGGTGGTTGAGCACACCATTTTAGTAATTGTTATATGTTTTATTTTCAAAATTTAAATAAAATTTTATCAATTTTGAATGTTATAATTTCACAAATTAATTTTAAAAAATTAAAAAAATAATAATTATAATTTCAAAAAATGAATAACTTTTTTTATACTGATCAGTGTATTTTTGAGTAGCTTTAAGATTACGTTAAATTATTAATAAAATAATGTTATTAGACAAATTTGCTTTTTGAGGGCACGGGAAGTAATGATTACCTCAGGCTATTACATAAGGTTTTGAAAAATTATAAAAATAGTACCATTTTGTGCATAATTTGGGAGAGAGTGCATTCAATTATGCAAAACGATATCGTTTTGTAGACCCTTGCCTTCTTTCTTGCCTTACTTTTATTATAATAACGTGTCAATTTTAAAATTTTAAGTGTTTATAATATCAATATGTTAAATTTAAAATAATAAAACTATGAAGAAATATATAAATAATTAATTGATTTGTTTAGAGGTAATAATTGTACCCACATTTTTATATAGCAATAAATCTTTTCCCTTTTTCTTTTTCCTATCCTGGCCAATCATGTGACAGGGGCGTCGTACCTTCACCTCATCAACCGAGTCAACTCATTTTAAAATGGGAGTCTCATTACTTTTAGAGTCCTTTTTTATGGGGACAGTTTTTTGGACCGGAAAATTAGACCGACTCATATTTTTTTTCTTTTGACTTTTAAAAAATTTATAATATTTATTTTAATTCTAATTTTTATAAAATTTGATAATTTCAGGTATAATTTAGATACTTATAAAAAATATAATTGTACAGTTTGTACAATTCTATTTTTTACATGTATCAAATTACACCTAAATCACTTAATTTTGTAAAAATTTAAATTAAATAAATATTATAAAATTTTTGGAGTGAAAAAAATATATATATTAGACCGGTCCAATTTTTCGTTCCCCAAAAGCTGTCCGCGTAGACTTATTGTTACTTTTAATACTCCCCCTCCTCAAGTTCACCATCATCATCATTTTATGGATTTAGATCCCTCCATTACATATTCTCTCCAATTTAATTTAATATATTATATTTTTATAGCTATAAATATTATAATTGAAATTAATGTCAATCAATTAATTTATTATATTAACAACATAGTTATTTCAAAAATAAAAGTAATCCGATATTTTTTCACTATTTAATTGAATATATAGATTTTTTATCAAAATTTTAATAAATGAAAATTCTTTTATATTTTTAATAGTGAATTTTTTTTTTATAATTATAATTTTTTTTGGAGAATTGATCTTAATATAATCAACTATCCATTAAAATATTTTGATCATTGCTAACAAAATTATTAATATCAAATAATTGATGTGTTAGATAGAATTAGAGAAAATGTGTAATGGAGGGCATTTAAATCCTCATTTTATTATCATTCTATCACTATTATAAAATATTCATTTGGCACCAATTACTTTTTTATAAATTCTCACCACCCTTGTAATTATAAACACATTAAATTATAAAAGTTTGAAAAAAACTAAGAAATCGAAAATACGTAAAACAATTTACAAGTAAAAAATATAACATTCATTTTGAAACGATGAAAGTTATGTAACATCTCCTTCGTAATCTTCTACTTCCTCCGTTCTTTAAAGATGAACAAAGTATAATTTCTACACATGTTAAAAAAATAAAAAAAATTCAAATTTATCATCAAAGGTCTCACAAGATTATATAAAGGGACGAATACTTTTTTTTATATTAATAGAATTCACTAAATGACAGTTTTACCCTTCACTTTATATAATTTCTCATTTTTTTGAGGATAAATTTTTTTTATATATTTAGTCATCTTTTTGAGACGGACTAATATTTTTTAGTAGAGTATACAATTTTAAAAAGGGAATTGATATTTTCACATCTATTTTTGATATTTCTATATAATCATCTCTTACATGAGCATATAGTGAGTCCCACATTCGTGTGAGAAGGAATCATATAAAAATATTAAAAATACATGTGTAAATAGTGGACCAGTTTTAAAAATTCATTCCGCTCTTATCAATTATCATGAACTTTAAGGGTAATTAGGTAATTTTGGAACAAGATTCCTGTCCCCATGGTTAAGTAACTGCCCGAAAGGTTCCATACGGCCCAATATAACAAAAAAACCACTGTGTTAAGTTAAATAAATCCGCGGGGAGAGGGCCAGAGGGGTATGAATGAACCCACTGAATGTTTTTCTTCCTTACCTTGTGACAATAATATGTGGATTGTTATTTCGAGTATATATATTTACAATTATTTATAAATTACTATAAAACCTTATTGTTTTAAATAAAAGATTTAATTTTATTTTTAAAATAAATTTTAAAAAATAAATATTTAATCCAAACAATTATAAATTAATTATTAAATTTTAGTAATTGTTATATGTGTTGTTTTCAAAAAGTAAACAAAATTATATCAATTCTGAAATTTATAATTTAAAAAAATTAAAACAAATTTTAATTATAGTTTGAAAAGAATGAATTAAAATTTTGTACACTTTCATTGTATATATGAGCAACTTTAAGATTATGACACATTTTTAATTTAAACAATTATAAATTAATTATTAACTCTTAGTAATTGTTATATGTGTTGCTTTCAAAACTTAAACAAAATTATATCAATTCTGAATTATATAATTTAAAAAAATTAAAACAAAATTTAACTATAGTTTAAAAATAATGAATTAAAATTTTGTACACTTTCAGTGCATATATGAGCAGCTTTAAGATACTGACAAATTATAAACAAAATAATGTTGTTAGCAAAAATATTTTTTGAGGGCACGAGAGCTGAGAGCTATATCACGCTGTTGCATAAAATATCTCTTTATAATAATAATATTTTTAAAAATTATAAATATATTATTTTGTACATAACATAAAAATAATTGTATTCAATTATACAAAACAACATTCTTTTGAGGCCCTCACCTTCCTTTTTGCCTTATTTTTAACATAATAACGTGTCAGTTTTAACATAACATTTTTTGTGTATATATTAAATTTAATTTAATAAAAATGTGAACAAATATATAAATAATTAATTGATTTGTTTAGAGGCAATAATTGTACCCATATTTTTTTTTATAGCAATAAATCTTTCCCCTTTTTTTTTCTTCATCTCAGCATCGTCCGAGTAACACATTTTCCAACCGAAGGACTCTTCGAGATGAAGAAAGGGATGAGACTGAGAGATAGTGTAGGGACAAAATTGTCATTTTCGAAGACCCACCACTACTTTAAAATGAGAGAGAGAGCGACAGAGGGGCCTCACTGTGGATTTTAACAAAGACAAGGGTTTTGCCCTCACTCTCCTTTTCTATCAAAATATAATATACATGTACTGTTGAAAGTGGTGAGGTGAGGTTGGTGGAAGTACTCCTTTTCGCGTTGAAATCTCTACTTTTAACAACCGGAGAGCGGTTTGTTTTTGAGGTAAGCATTAGTGGTATTTTGTTTTTGACTTGTGGTTTTTTTTACTGGTTTTGAGGTAATCTGAATGCGAATCACTCATTTCTGGCTTGTTATCTGGCTGTTCGTACTGATTTTCGTTTTTTCCCGGTTGGATCTAGGTTATTTGGTTGGATCTGTACAGTTTTCGAACTCTTTGTTATATCATTTGTTAAATTTTATTTTATCATACATTTTCGCTTTTGGAGTGTGTTTTCATGTATTTGTTTTTTCAATGCGGTCTAGTTTCATTTATGCTTTGGAACGAGTTTCATTTGTTATTATTGTTTTGAGATTATGGCGAGGGTTTTGTTTTAATGGTTTTGTTTTTGTGAGTTTTGGGTTTTGTTTGTTTATTGTGTATTTATGAGCTTGAGATAAATTGAATTTTCTTCTTATTTTATGGTACATGATAAAATTTTGCATTGCCTTATTTTATTTTTGCTCGGATTTTGTTTTTATATAGTAAATGTGAAGTACATTTGTTGTGGTTTTTATTTTGGTTTGATGTTTAAGTACCCGTGTTTCAGAGAGGGAAAATTGTTTTATTGGGGGGGGGGGAATTTTATTATGCACCAGAGGGAGGGTTCTATTTTCTTTGAAGAGGCTTTTTAGTTTGTGCGAGTGTTAAGGAGAAGACCGTACCTGTTTGGTTGGTTTACTGGATTTTAATGGCATATATGGTACTTCCTTTTGAAATTTTAGTTTTATATAGCTTTATGCCATGACACAGATTATTGCTTTTACACATGTTAGTGTTACCTTTTCTAATAGTTAGATTGTTCTGCCTAATGTCCAAGTCTTTTTCCAATTGAGATTGATTGATTTTAGTGCTATTTACTCAATACTGTTGTTTGTATATGTTTACTGCAGTTGTCATCATGGCAAGGAAGAGGAGAACTGATATTCCAGGTGGGAGTGAGAGCTCTGAGTCTCAGGAAACAAGTGGAGGACGTGGTGTTGGTGCAGCTCAACCTCTGCCACAGCAGCAGCAGGTTGGTGGTGGTGCAGCTCAAGGTTCGCTACAGCAGCAGCAACAACAGGGTGGTGGTGGTGCAGGTCAACGGCCGCCACAACAGCAGCAACAAGGTGGTGGTGGCTACCAAGGTGGAGGAGGTCGAGGCTGGGCTCCTCAACAACAAGCTGGTGGGTACCAAGGCCGTGGAGGGTATGGTGGTGGACGTGGTGCTCAGCGTGGTGGGATTACTCCCCAGCAGTACTATGCTGGGACTCCTGAGTATCAGCAGCAGGGCAGGGGTACTCAACAGCAGCAGCCACGAGGATCACCACCCCAGCGCCGTGGCGGTGACATGGGAGGTGGCGGCCATGGAGGGGTTGTACCTTCTTCTGGTGGACCTTCTAGGCCATCAGTACCCGAGCTGCACCAAGCAACCCAGGCTCCAGATCAAGCAGGGGTGATGACTCATCCCATGCCTTATGTGAAACCAGCAGAGGTGGTTCAGTCTGATGCTAGTTCGTCCAGTGTTCCTGAGCCAACTTTGGAAGTGGTGCAACAGTTTCAGCATCTTTCTGTTCAGCAAGAGCCCTCTTCCAGTGAGGTGGTTCAGCCTAATCCTGCCTCAAGCAAATCACTTAGATTTCCTCTTCGACCAGGCAAGGGTAGCACTGGTTCCCGGTGTATTGTGAAGGCCAATCACTTTTTTGCTGAATTGCCAGACAAGGATTTGCACCAGTATGATGTGAGTTCCTTTGGTTGTGTTCATCTCTATGTTCTGGTTGTTATATTTGGGGAAATTCATTTTGATACAATTATGTCTCGCTGTCTTGCTGTTTAGGTTTCAATCATTCCTGAGGTCACGTCTCGTGGTGTCAACCGTGCTGTAATGGAACAGCTGGTGAAACTGTATAGAGAATCTCATCTTGGAAAGCGCCTTCCTGCATATGATGGTAGAAAGAGTTTATATACTGCTGGACCTCTCCCTTTTATTTCGAAAGAGTTCAAAATCATTCTCAGTGATGAAGACGATGGATCGGGCAGTGCGAGGTAATTTTTATCAGGATTTTCTTCATTTGCTGTTTTCACTTTCTTTAATCAACTTTTTTTGCAATATGTTCTATTAATCGATTTAATTTGGTTTACTGGGTGCAGGAGAGAGAGGGAATTCAAAGTTGTCATCAAATTTGCTTCACGTGCTGACTTGCACCACTTGGAAATGTTTTTAAAGGGGAGGCAGGCTGATGCGCCTCAAGAAGCTCTTCAGGTTTTGGACATTGTTTTGCGGGAATTGCCTACTGCGAGGTATAGACTTTAAAAACCATGCCTTCCGATCCACCTTCTGATGTCATTATTCAATTATCATTATCTTCCTATATTTATACTTTGGTGTTGATTTGGTTGGTTTTTGGCAATGGATATAGGTACTCTCCTGTGGGTCGTTCATTTTATTCCCCTGATCTTGGACGAAGGCAGCCATTGGGCGAGGGATTGGAATGTTGGCGAGGTTTCTATCAGAGTATCCGCCCAACGCAGATGGGATTGTCACTGAACATTGGTTTGTCTTGTGCATATTCCATTTTTTTGTTTCTTTAGTTTTTGCCCTCAAGTTTTCTCTCCTTGTGATTTTGAACACTTGATGGAAGCAGTAATTGATTTCAAACTTTTGATGATGCAGATATGTCTTCCACTGCCTTTATTGAACCACTGCCTGTTATAGACTTTGTCACACAACTTTTGAATAGGGATGTTTCTTCTAGACCATTGTCAGATGCTGATCGTGTAAAGGTTTGATTCTGTTCCATAAATCTAGATAAGTTTTGGTTCTATCTGTTCATTGTCTATGCTGCCTTTTATTGTTCAGGGTTGTTTTTTATGGTTTCCTCTAGTAGACTTGTTTTCCTTCGCATTTTTTTTCATTGTTTTTTTGTGGTATACTTTCATTTACTTACTTTTTCGTCCAAGTTGTTTCCTGTTGCGATTATTGACACTTAAATAGTTTCTGCTTTTGATCCTAGCTGTTTGCTTTATGCTTCGAGTCTTTCTGGATTCATTTACTGATTTTTTCTTGTTTGATTTTGTTCAGATTATTAAAAAATGATTATTATGATTGTTCAAATGATCTGGAGAACAGTAAAATTTACTTATCCAAAATTTCTGAAAGAAGACAATCTTGTAGAAATACTGTAACAATTCACTTAGTTGATGTCTTTTGCCTCGAAAGCTGATTCAAAAATCTGGATTCTAAATTCTGAAAAAGCATGCTGTTTTACAGTTTTTACCAGAATCTGGTCATTTTTGTTGCAATGGTTTAACAATACGTAACCTAGTTATATTGTTCTAGTGATAAGGGAACTTAGATGCCTGGTGCATCCCACTGTAGGTTCCATCTTTCGGGACCTTAGATGCTTGGTGCATCCAACCATATGTTCCATCTTTCTGCTATCTATAAGATAGCCTTGTGTGTTTGGCTGGGATATTAAGGCTTGTTAAAAACACACACACACAAACGTGTATATATATATATATATATTCTTCAATTATCATTGATCTTGTTGAAATTATAGCATAAATTATTTTGAAAATATAGAATATTAAAAAATAAAAATATTATATTTTTTTGGTGTGTAAGCCTGAGCTGAACACCTAGAAAAGTATTACATCCATTTTAGTAGTTTCGTACTGTGGATATATGATGGATTTTAGTTACTGAATTGCAGCTGCCTCTGAAAAATGCTACTGTCATGTGCATAACTTGATTTACTTGCATGACAGATTAAAAAGGCATTGAGGGGTGTGAGGGTTGAAGTTACACACCGTGGAAACATGCGCCGGAAGTATCGCATTTCTGGTCTAACATCACAAGCAACACGAGAGCTGACGTATGAATCTATGACTAGATTTTCAATTACAATTAATGATTCATGCCACTCAAGAAGGCATATTTTCTGCTTTGCGTGCGTCATGCTGATGTGTTAAACATTTTGATATCAGTTTCCCTGTTGATGAAAGAGGGACGATGAAATCGGTGGTGGAATATTTCAGAGAGACATATGGGTTTGTCATAAAACATACTCAATGGCCTTGTTTACAAGTTGGCAATCAACAAAGACCAAATTATCTGCCTATGGAGGTGTGTGTTTAACTTTCACCCCATCTTGCAATCTCACAGTTTATGCATATGCTAATGTTATGATTGTTTCAGGTCTGCAAAATTGTGGAGGGGCAAAGGTACTCGAAGCGGTTAAATGAGAGACAAATTACTGCTTTGCTGAAGGTTACCTGTCAGCGTCCTAGTGAGAGGGAGTCTGATATTCTTCGGGTTTGTGCTGCTGCATACCTCTAATTCTCGAGTGTTTCATACTCTTGATTTGGCACTATCTTTACTTGTCAATGTTTTATTACTAATTTTATCATTCAGTGCTGCTCTTCTGAATTTTGATTTGTTAGTTTCGAAATGAATGAGCAGTCGATTTCAAAAGGCCAGTTTTTTGTTCAGTCTTATTTTGTGTGTGTCGCATATGTGATTCTTTTCTTCCTGTATATATTTACCCTATACAAGAGTTAAAATAAATGGTTTGGTTAATGTTAGAGTTCATTTTTGATAAAAATTCAGTGGCATCATAATAGTGTATAGATTATGTCGGTGGTAAAGTATTAGCACTTCGGAGAATGTTCTAGGTTGGCTTGTAGCTTAAACCTTAGATTGGATAGGAAAAAAACATTCACCATTTTCTATATTAGCATCCACATCTGTATTCTTGAGTGCATGTGCAGCTGGTTTTTGAATTGCGTGAGTAAAGTCTTTCTCATGGTCAAAGTCCATGTGTGGGTTAAGGGCCCTTTCTTAATGCAACGTTATCTTCTCTCCACTCTGTGCGTGTGTGTGCATGTATGTGTATATGCCCGCAAACTCTCTCTTGTCCCTAGTCTTTCCACATACGCTATATTAAAAGAAAACTTCTCTAGTTGTCATGTATATAGGCCATTCAAGTTCGACACTTGAGTGGCCACTGTAGTACTATATTACGTGATCACATTGTGTGATCATGTTGCTGATAATGTACCTTAAATGTGTACTAATATACTCTTTACTTGAATCTTTTTGCAGACTGTCCATCATAATGCATATGCTGAAGATCCATATGCGAAGGAGTTTGGTATAAAAATTAGTGACAAGCTGGCCTCTGTAGAAGCTAGAATTCTGCCTGCTCCATGGGTAATTGATAAATTTCAATTTTTACTCGTTTATCATATTCATTTTCTTGATGTAGTCATCCTTTGTAAATGCTTTCTTGAAGGCTTTGAGTTGGTCAATGAATGACTAGTGTGTTTTGTGTGCATAGCTGAAATACCATGAGACAGGTCGAGAGAAGGATTGTCTACCCCAAGTTGGACAATGGAATATGATGAACAAGGTAATCTTTGTCTTAAACTAAAACTACTACACTATAGCATGTAGGCTGTATATGTAGTTAAGTTTGGTGGTAGCGGGTTTATATAAAACCACTCCTTTCATGCATGACCCATTTTATGGTTTTGCATGTGCTATTTCCTGTGTGATCTAATCTTGCAGTATGTTGCATAACTTTTAGAAGTATGGCTTTTTAACTTCTCATTACAATACATAGTTCTAACTAGTGTCGCAAAATTACCTACCTATAGACTCCACTGATGCTTGTGCCACTGCTTGTAATAAATTGCCGAGGCACCTCCCAACTCAGAGCATAAAAGTATTTTTCGCGAGTAGGAATCTTAGAACTCTGGTTTAAAAGGACTAATTTGATTTAAAGTCCGCATAATTTTCTCTTTCAAAAATGTGATTGAATAGAGTATAAAATTATATTATAGCCATACCCAAATAGTCGTTTATAAGTCGCAAGTTAATTCCTATGTGATTTTATACATGTAAAATTTTATGCATACATTTTAGTTCAATTTCATTAAATACTGTACAAATAATCAAATATATTACTACTTCACAAGCAATACTCTTAAATACCATTAAAACAAAAACATTAATATTTCACATTTATATCTCATTTATAAATAATAAACACGATAAACATTTATGGGGCCCTAAGTACCTAACTGAAAACTAAACTAATGAATAGGGCTAACATTGAAAATATGGGGGTCTAAGGGTTAAAATGTAAACTTAAAAAACTTAGGGATGATTATGAAAGAAAAACAAGTGCTTAAATGAAAAGTCCGTAACTCAAGGGACTAGATCTAAAGTTTAAAAAAAACTATGGGGTACTAAATTGTATTTTGTCAAGATATCCTTTTTATATATCAGTTACCTTTTTTTGTTTTCCTACACTAAAGAAGTAGCGATTGGTAGTTTTCCTACACCAAAGAAACAGCGGACAATTGGTATGATGAAATCGAGAGAGATCATTATCGACAATAGTGGTCGACTTCGATGATGACTCCGGCGATGGCGATTGAAGCCTCCGATAGTGGCGATCTCTTCTTTTGTTCTCCCTTTTCTTTTTCCATTTTTTGTTCTTTTCTAGATCGTGCGTCTTGGACCTAGACGACCCAAGGTGACGCCTTCATCTAATTGCATGACTTAGCTACTTCACCCAAGTCGCCCCTTCAACTTGCTCCTCGCTACCGCTCATATGCCTAGGTGACGACTTGATAACCATGGTTTAATCATTGTCTTGGAAAAATATTTCCAAGTTGCATGTTATATGATGTTGAATAGCGGTCATTATGCATGACTTCCATGGTTAAATCCATGGGAATATGTTGCGTTTCTTAAAATTTCCCGTGCTCATGAATTCAAATAGTCAGTGGGTGATGTATTGGTGGTTTAGTTTAGCAGAGTTTGCAACGTAGTATTTAGTAAAATAAAGTGCATTGGATATATATATTGTGATAGCATACAAACTACAAACCATATAATTTATTCTATCAGGAAATTGTTCATTAGGCTCTTGATTATGATTGGAGGCATCAGCATTGAAGTACATAATCATTAAGTAATGCATGCTATTACTTGAGTCCCAATTTTTGTGGGTGTGTCCATCTTCTGTTCTATATACACGGCCATATAAAATTATTGAAGCATCATATTTCTAAATATTAATATACTTTGTTTCAGAAAATGGTTAATGGGGAGCAGAGTTCGCAACTTAGTATTTAGTAAAATAAAGTGCATTGGATAAATATACTGTGATAACATACAAACTACAAGCCATATAATTTATTCTAGAAGTAAATTGTTCATTTGGCTCTTGATTATGATTGGAGGCATCAGCATTGAAGTACATAATCATTAAGTAATGCATGCTATTACTTGGGTCCCAATTTTTGTGGGCGTGTCCATCTTCTGTTATAGATACACGGCCATATAAAATTATTGAAGCATCATATTTCTAAATATTAATATACTTTGTTTCAGAAAATGGTTAATGGGGGCATGGTAAACAGTTGGATTTGCGTAAACTTTGCGCGGAATGTGCAAGATAATCTGGCCCGTGGGTTTTGTTCTGAGCTTGCACAAATGTGTATGATCTCTGGCATGGTATTTACTTTGAGACATCCTTGTGCTTTTAATATTTCATATACAGTTGATGGCTCTGTGCTCTCTAACCTAAACAATGGGTTCTTGTAGCAATTTAATCCCGAACCTGTGCTCCCACCAGCTAGTAGCCGTCCTGATCAGGTTGAAAGAGTGTTGAAAGCCAAGTACCAGGAAGCCATGAGTAAACTCTCGAAGAAGGAGCTTGACCTGTTAATTGTTATTCTGCCAGGACAATAATGGCTCTCTGTATGGTATGGAAATTCGAGAGAAATAATCATATAGGCATTGTTATTTTTTTCTAGCCGTGAGTATTTAGTATATCATGTGCTATTTCTATTTCTATTGATATTTACAGGTGATCTGAAGAGAATTTGTGAGACTGACCTTGGAATAGTTTCCCAGTGCTGCTTGACAAAGCATGTTTTTAAAATGTCGAAGCAGTATCTTGCGAATGTGGCCTTGAAGATAAACGTGAAGGTTGGAGGAAGAAATACGGTTCTGGTTGATGCACTATCAAGGCGCATTCCCCTTGTTAGCGACAGGCCTACTATAATTTTTGGTGCTGATGTTACTCATCCTCACCCTGGGGAAGATTCAAGCCCTTCGATAGCAGCCGTACGATTTTAAGTTTGATGAGTTGTTTGGCTGGTTTGGTTTTGTATTCATAAGTTTTGTGTATTATCCTTTATTTCATTTGCCAATAGCTTATTTTGAATGGAAATGTAGGTTGTTGCTTCTCAAGATTGGCCAGAGATTACCAAGTATGCTGGGCTAGTTTGTGCACAAGCACATCGACAAGAGCTCATACAGGATCTGTTCAAGAGCTGGCAGGATCCAACGAGAGGGATTGTAACTGGTGGCATGATAAAGTAGATCTCTCATCTCTCCCTCTCTCTAAAATATTATTAAACAATGTTATGAAATCCCACCCTAAGTGCATTTTTTTGGGTTTCCATTATGATATTTTTTCAGCAATTGAAGTTAGATCACCAAATCAACCTTTTCTTTGTGTACTACAGGGAACTCCTTATTTCATTCCGTAGAGCAACTGGGCAGAAACCGCAGCGTATTATTTTTTATAGGTATTTTATAAATGCTTAGTTGTATATTTAGGTGCACTATTTGGAGTATGTCATTTATGTGTTCCTAATGATGAGCTCTATCTGTAGGGATGGTGTCAGTGAGGGACAGTTCTATCAAGTTTTGCTATATGAACTTGATGCAATTCGCAAGGTGTGATTCATGCAAATTTATACGTATATAATATTTTTTGGTTGCAATTCTTCTGTCTTGTTCTTATTTGTCACTGTATTTGAGTGCTTGTGAGGTTGAATTACAAATCTAAATCTCTGTTGCCTTGTTCATGTCTTCTATTTAAAAATAGGCATGTGCCTCACTAGAGCCCAATTATCAGCCTCCGGTTACATTTGTAGTGGTTCAGAAACGCCATCACACGAGGTTGTTTGCTAACAATCATCGTGACCGTAATCAAGTTGACAGAAGTGGAAATATCCTCCCTGGTATTCCTTTTTCCATCCCTCTACATTGTGTTATGATCTAATGTAATGCTGTAGGATGAGATTCTGATGGTGTAAAGCTTTTTCTATGTGAAATTTACAGGGACTGTTGTAGACTCTAAAATCTGCCACCCTACCGAGTTCGACTTTTATCTGTGCAGCCATGCTGGCATTCAAGTAAAAATATACATATTTTGAAATATTTTAGGATCAAGTGAATTTTTAGGAGAGACAGATTTTTGTTTTGTGGTATTTATTTGGATCCCACTCGTGTAACAGGGAACTAGCCGGCCTGCACATTATCATGTCCTTTGGGACGAGAACAAGTTCTCAGCAGATGGTTTACAGTCTCTTACGAACAATTTGTGTTATACGTAAGTCCACTTTTAGAGCAACTGTTTGTGGTGGATTAGATTCAAACTTTGGACTTATTTACTACTTTGCTTCTTGCTGGCATCATTTTAAACCCTGCTCATTTTTTTATTTATGTTTTCAGATATGCTCGGTGCACACGCTCAGTTTCGATAGGTGAGTGGCTCGACTAATGAAAGTGTTGATGAACAGAGTTCTTTTGATTTGTTACGTTTAGATTTATGTTGTGCTTGCTACTATTTTTAAAGTATCCATTGAATTAATCTCTTTTATCTCTTCATGGCAGTACCACCGGCATATTATGCCCACTTGGCAGCTTTTCGTGCTCGCTTCTATTTGGAGCCAGAGACATCCGATAGTGGCTCAATGACGAGTGGCGCAGCTGCTGGACGTGGGGGAATGGGTATTGGACGAAGCACCAGGGCACCGGGTGCTAATGCTGCCGTCAGGCCCCTACCGGCACTTAAAGATAATGTGAAGCGGGTGATGTTCTACTGTTAGGTGTTTGTTTTGACATTGTGAAGCACAGAAACCAATGGTTTGTCATTGGCTGATGGCACTGGTGCTTATACATTGGTACTTTTTGTATTTATTCCTGCACAGTTGTTGCATGGAAAATAACATGTTATGTAGGTGGTGAATCTTGTGTTTTTGGATGTTTTTGTGTGCTTATGAAGGCTTTGTTTATTGTGTGTTTTGATGTGCTATTGCATTTTGGTCTATTGTCTCATGCTGTGCTGTCTATATTACAGGGCTTGGTTGTCTTTTATTTTATTGAAATTTTCATGTGTTTTTGTCTCCAAAAATTGTTGGATGTGATGTGATTTTGTATAAATTTAGTATGTTATTGCTAGAGTAAAATTATGCTTTTGTTGTAAATATATATTTATTTTATTCAATCGATACTTGTTTCTGTTCAAGTAAATTTGTTTTTGGTAATATCAGTGTCTTAATTTAACACTAATAGAAATTATTTATTGATTAAAGTTTTTTTTTGATTTCATATACTATTTATTATTATTTTTAAATTTATTTGATATTTTAAAAGAAATTTATTTAATATCATTTTTTATTTTAGAATATAATTTGTCTTTAAATAGTTTTAAAAATGACAAAACAGTCTAAAAAAATAATAATCATGGGATAAATATTTTGTCTAGGTAGTTTAAAATGATCAATATGTAGAATCAGAACAAGTGATTATTGAGATTTGAGTAGGAACATCCACTTTGAATTTTAAAGAGAAGGTTCGAGTTTTATTAATTTCAACAAAATATTGACCAAAATCTTCTTTATTATTGTCGAATAAAAATCAAAATGGGGTGTGGCCAATATGCATGGGATTAGCTGCTTCAATTGGATCTTTTATCTTGGTCAGAGGAGAAATTACCAAACGTCTAGCATTCCTAGCATGGGTTTAGAGGCTTATTCCAATCTCTAGTTCTTTCAAAAGAGATTAGAACGTGGACTGACTACTACAAGAAAGGGCACGAATTTCGACTTTTATGAAGTTTTTTTCTTTGATACAACCGATAAAAATCGTTATTTTAGACGATTTGTATGTAGAAGGCTCATTTTGTTTACCTTCTCAAAGTGTAGTTCTCGTTCTCGCTGCTCTGATCAAAAGAGTAATTCCAGTGACTTGTTTTACCAACCATCACCGGTCAATTAAAGTTGGGTCGAATGAATAAATGGATAGAGATAGAGCCTTGTGGCTTCAATTAATTGATTATAGGGGAAAAAGCAACGAGCTTCTGTTCTTAATTTGAATGATTACCCGATCTAATTAGACGTTAAAAATATATTAGTGCCTGATACGGAAAGAGCTTCTCCCATAGAGTGAATTCTTTAATTCGAATTGTACCAACCCCCAACTATGAATTTGTAAATAAACATCGAATGCCATTTATCTTTCTTACGAGGCCGCAAAAATCAATTTTTTAATGTTGAATCCGTCCTCCTGGATTGTCAGCAAGCAAAGTGGTTGAGACTGATTGTCATTTTCATATTTAGCATCCTTTGCCTTTTATATCCTGAAAAGTTGAAAGCTTCCACTTTATAGCACTTTGTAATGACTTTGATTACTACTAATGAAATCATAGATTATTAGAGGGTGTAAAGTGCAACATACTTTTGACGTGGATTGCTATAATATATATATAAAAATATATGTACACAGTTGTGTAGTACATAGTCGTTTATGACGACGATTTTTTTGGTCTATAGCGACAGTTCACCCGTCGCTATAGCTATTCTGGTCTATAGCGATATATATATATATATATATATATATATATATATATATATATATATATATATAAATTGAGGATTAATATTTTCACAAATAAATTTGATAGTTCCGTCAGCTCCTCCTCATATGAATAGTAAGTGAGGTCCACCTCATGAAAATGAAAACATCGTGTAATTATCAAATTTACATGTAGAAATATCAATTCTCTATATTTTTTAATATTAACATATTCTTTTGGAGAGATCCACTTACAACCGGTGAGAAACTAATAAATTTTATTTTATTTTTAGAACTTTTTATTCTCATATTTTTGGGGGATCCACCTGCATCGAGTGACAACTTGTAATTTGTCACCTTTGTCAAATTGTTGACTCTTGATCAGTTTAAACTTTAGAAGGTATATTTTGTTCAATATAAAAGATTATTGGGGTGCACTTAAATATGTTTTAAACATTTAAATGCAAATCACAATTATCCTACAAACTTTGGGGGTAAAAACTGTATGTTAGTCTAAATTAGGAGATTTTGGTAACTTACAAGCTTAGATAGACAACAATTGAGTAACTCGCAACAGGGCTTAACAACAAAACAAGGATACAATAGGATTGGATAAGAAGAAGACAAGTAATAGGAGCTAAAACGGAAGAATTCAAAGCTTTGAGAGTCCACAATAGAGCTGAATAAGATTACAGAGGAGCTAATAAAAAAGTTAATGGCTGATTGGCACTTCTGTCCCTCTAAGTTGTCACCCACTTTCAAAGTCGTCCCTAAAGTATCATTTTCGTCAGTTAGGTCCTTAAAGTGACATTTTATTGGCGTTTCTGTTCCTTCAACTGATTTTAACCTAAACCCGACCCATTTTGACCAAGTTTAACCCAACCCGATTCAATTTGACCCAACCCAATTTTTATGGCTGATTGACACTTCTGTCCTTCCAAGTTGTCACCCACTTTCAAAGTCGTCCCTAAAGTACCATTTTCGTCAATTAGGTCCTTAAAGTGGCATTTTATTGGCGTTTCTGTTCCTTCAACCCATTTTAACCTAAACCCGACCCATTTTGACCAAGTTTAACCCAACCCGACCCGGTTTGACTCAACCCAAATTTTTAATATTTTAAAATATAATAGTATTTTTAAAATAAGTTTAAAATAATAATTATATTTAACATTTTAAAAAAATAATATTTAATTATTTAAAATAAATTATTATTATTAAAATAATAATTATTTTAATATTTTTAAATAAAATAATTATTTTAAAAATAAAATATTAGTTTCTTTAAAAATAAAAATAAAAATTATATTTAATATTCTAAAATAAATATTTTTTAAAATATTTTTATTTTAATATTTTAAAAGTAAAAAATAATATTTACTTTTAAAATATTAAAAATAATATTTATTTTAAAATATTAAAAATAATAATTATTTTAGAATATTAAAAATAATAATTTTTTTAGTTTTTTAATTTTTTTTGAATAATTATTATATTTGTATTTATATTTATTTTAATTTTTTAATATTTACTTTTAATATTATAAAATAATTATTATTTTTAATATTCTAAAATAAATATTTTTAATAATCATTGTTATTGAAGGAAAAATAATATTTAATATTCTGAATTACTTATTAAAAAATTATTATTTAATAATAATAATTATTAAGATTATTTTAATTTTTAAAATAATAATTATTAAGATTATTTTAATTTTTTTAAATAATAATTATTTTAATTATTTCAGAATATTAAATATTATTTTTCCTTCAAAAACAATAATTAATAAAAATATTTATTTTAAAAATTAAAAATAATAATTATTTTAGAATATTAAAAGTAAATATTAAAAAATTAAAATAAATATAAATATAAATAGAAATATAAATATAATAATTATTCAAATTTTTTTTTAGAAAAAAACTAAAATAATAATTATTTTATATATTCTAAATTAAATATTATTTTCAATATTCTAAAAAAAATATTATATTTAATATTCTAAAATAATTATTATTTTTAAAACTCTAAAATAAATATTATTTTTATTATTTTAAAAGTAAATATTATTTTTAAAAATAATATTTACAAAAATATTTTTTACTTTTAAAATATAAAAAATAAAAACTATTTAAAAAATATTTATTTTAGAATATTAAATATAATTATTAATTTTTTACAAAAAAACTAATATTTTATTTTTATATTAAAAAGTAACTATTTTTAAAATAATTATTTTATTTTAAAATATTAAAATAATTATTATTTTAATAATAATAATTTATTTTAAATAATTAAATATTATTTTTTTAAAATATTAAATATAATTATTATTTTAAACTTATTTTAAAAATACTATTATATTTTAAAATATTAAAAATTTGGGTTGGGTCAAATTGGGTCGGGTTGGGTTAAACTTGGTCAAAATGGGTAGAGTTTAGGTTAAAATGGGTTGAAGGAACAGAAACGCCAATAAAATACCACATTAAGGACCTAACTGACGAAAATGGTACTTTAGGGATGACTTTGAAAGTGTGTGACAACTTGGAGGGACAGAAGTGCCAATCAGCCAAATTTTTAATATTTTAAAATATAATAGTATTTTTAAAATAAGTTTAAAATAATAATTATATTTAATATTTTAAAAAAAAAATATTTAATTATTTAAAATAAATTATTATTATTAAAATAATAATTATTTTAATATTTTTAAATAAAATAATTATTTTAAAAATAGTTATTTTTAATATTTAAAAATAAAATATTAGTTTTTTAAAAAATAAAAAGAAAAATTATATTTAATATTCTAAAATAAATATTTTTTAAAATATTTTTTATTTTAATATTTTATAAGTAAAAAGTAATATTTACTTTTAAAATATTAAAAATAATATTTATTTTAGAATATTAAAAATAATATTTATTGTAGAATATTAAATATAATATTTATTTTAGAATATTAAAAATAATAATTTTTTTAGTTTCTTTAATTTTTTTTGAATAATTATTATATTTATATTTATATTTATTTTTATTTTTAATATTCTAAAATAAATATGTTTAATAATTATTGTTATTGAAGGAAAAATAATATTTAATATTCTGAATTACTTATTAAAAAAATTATTATTTAATAATAATAATTATTAAGATTATTTTAATTTTTTAAATAATAATTATTAAGCTTATTTTTTTTAAAAATAATAATTTTTAAAATAATAATTATTAAGATTATTTTAATTTTTAAAATAATAATTTTTAAAATAATAATTATTAAGATTATTTTAATTTTTTTAAATAATAATTTTTTTAATTTTTTCAGAATATTAAATATTATTTTTTCTTCAAAAACAATAATTATTAAAAATATTTATTTTAGAATATTAAAAATAATAATTATTTTAGAATATTAAAAGTAAATATTAAAAAATCAAAATAAATATAAATATAAATATAATAATTATTCAAATTTTTTTTAGAAAAAAACTAAAATAATTATTATTTTATATATTCTAAATTAAATATTATTTTCAATATTCTAAAAAAAATATTATATTTAATATTCTAAAATAATTATTATTTTTAATACTCTAAAATAAAAATTATTTTTAAAAATAATATTTACAAAAATATTTTTTACTTTTAAAATATAAAAAATAAAAACTATTTAAAAAATATTTATTTTATAATATTAAATATAATTATTAAATTTTTTATAAAAAACTAATATTTTATTTTTAAATATTAAAAATAACTATTTTTAAAATAGTTATTTTATTTTAAAATGTTAAATATAATTATTATTTAAATTTATTTTAAAAATACTATTATATTTTAAAATATTAAAAATTTGGGTTTGGTCAAACTGGGTCGGGTTGGGTTAAACTTGGTCAAAATGGCTTGGATTTAGGTTAAAATAGGTTGAAGGAACAAAAACGCCAATAAAATGCCACTTTAAGGACCTAATTGACGAAAATGGTACTTTAAGAATGACTTTGAAAGTGGCTGACAAATTGGAGGGACAGAAGTGCCAATCAACCAACAGTTAATTGTTAGTAAAGTGAGCACTGGAAGAACAAAATAGTGATAGTTCACTAACGCTTAAAGCCATCGGTAACGTCAAAGCGTATAATAAATTTTCCCTTCGATTGGAATTTTCAAATGCAAAAGCTTACACATTACTCAATACGGGAGTGGTTAGCATGGAATTAACTTTGGTCAGTTGACCAATACAGTGTCGACACGCAGGTCGGGAGATGATCTTTCTCTGCGTGTTAGCAGTGGCAGAGCCAGGATCCCCCAAAGGGGGAGGTAGCCACCGGCGAGCAGGGGGCGGCGGTGAGAATGGTGTGGGGAAGGAGGTGTTATATACACTGAAAATTTTCAGCGAGCAGGGGGCGGCCGCCACCCTCCGCCCCCTTTTCCTCCGCCACTGCGTGTCAGTACTGTATTGGTCAATTGACCAATTTACCATGAAGTTAACTTCATGATAACCAGATCCACTCAATACATTGTCATAATATCCCGACCAAAGATCATAACCTAGTGGTGTGCAATATCACATATTTAAGTTTATCCTTCAGCAAAATCAGATCAATCAACTGACGCTACATATGGAATGTAAGTTTTTCTTAGGTTCTTGATTCCTTCCCTCGGTTCTCTCTAGACCTCTAAGATTGAAATATATTTCTAAAATTAAGTCATATACACATTAGACTTTACATAAGAGAACCATTTATGAGTTATTACGAACATTTTTCTGTCGAATTACAATTGCGGTGTATATCAATATATGAGACTTGGTAGGATTATAAGTTGACCCATCATATTAAGTATCTGATTAAAATAGTTACCGCTAATAGTTATTCACATAACTGATAACAAAAATATCCGTATATAGTCGCAAAATATATCATTTTTTATTATTTATCGGATAAAAGGAGAATTCAAATCCTTAGTAGGAGGAAGGACAGGTCAAGTGAACTGGAGCCTAGTAGAAAAAGAGCATGCATCCACACATTCTCCAAAGTTATCCATTCAATCTAAGTCGTGAATCATTATGGATTGATCTAAAAGGCTTCCAATTCAAATAAGAAAATACTTGAGAGATCTCATATGATATCTATTCAAAGCTTATCAATAGTTTTTATCTTTGCTAGCAAGCTCTATAGTGACTTTAATTTATATATAAGTGATCTCTAGATAATTTGTGAATCTCTGTTAGATCTTCTGTGAACGAATAACTGATATTTTAAATAATATTATCTTAGTGGACTATCCCTTGTCAGTGAAAAAGAAGAGTGGAATAGAAGGTTTTAGTTACTATTAATAACTTAAAAGTACTTGTTTATTTCTTATTGATGCATTTTACTTTTTTGTACTTTGATATTTTGTTTAGTTGTTTGTCTGTGGAGAGTTGAAACTTCCAAATAAATTTGAACACTTTTTAATATTCTTTCGCATCATAATTGCTTTGATTATTTAACCTTAACTAATTTGTAGTTTATAAAAGAGAAATTTGCAAAAGATTATTCAATAACTGTCTAGCTTATTTATAGACATATAATTCATATATTTTATTATTTTTAATTGTCTTTTTATTATATTAGTTTATTTAATTAATATGTTTTATTTTGTTTTATAAAATTTAATATTTTGTTATAATAAAGTCAACATCTTGGCGATCAAACAATATTTAATGCTCTTATTCATGGAAAGAAAGAAACAAGAAGAATCCTACAACGAGAATGAATGAGGTGAAACAATCTTGATGGCAAGTCAAATCCAATGAAGAAAAGAAAAGTCTATCTAGAAGATCTTTTTGAAAGAAGTTGTGACGCCCCCAAATTTCAGGGTCCAAACCCACCCCAAAACTTGGGTTGCTAGAATACAAAACTACAAACACAAATTTTCTTATTTAAAATTATTACCATGTCGTATATAGTACGACAATATTCACACTCAAATTATTATAATGCCGTATAAAATATGACAACACACACTTTAAGTCCCTAGTACAATTATTATGCCACACTGTTCTATAACTTGATGAATGATGAGGACAACCACTATTTCGAAACACCACTCTATACCCCTGTTCTCTTTACTAGCCTCAACTACACTCTTATTTCCTGAAAAAATTGTAAAGCAAAAAGGTGAGTACAAATAGGACTGAGCAAAAAACGGATAAAATCGAATAACCGAATTGAACCGAATTTTTTAACTGAAATTTCTTGATAATTCGGTTATTTTTTGTAATTCGGTTATATCCGAATTCTTATTCGGTATTCGGGTCCGGTTGTTAAAATTATCTTATTCGGTTACCCGACTATCCGAACATATTCATTAAAAAAAATTAATTTTATATTTGCATGATGTACTGGACCTACTGGTAAGTCAAATAAGGTTTCAAATTTGGACGGGGACAATTCTTTTGGATAAATATGCAAAGTTTAAACAAGAATTACCAAAAAGTGGAGGTGGCCCATGGCACATGGATAGTGGATCCATAATTTTTTTGGGAAAAAGAGAGCAGATCTCATCCCGAGTCGGTTCCCCTAATTCCCATCTCAGTTCCTCTCTCCTCTTGGCTCTCAAGTCTCATCTGATCTCAGATTCGTCTTTAAGATTTTCGTCTCGCCGACCACCATCTTCGCCTCAGTCTTCAGCCTCCGCTGCTCACGATCTCACCGTCTCATGCTCTGTAACGACCCCAAAATCAGGACAATTTCTCTCCATGATCTTGTGCGTTAATATTATTTTTTTCTAGCTTTAAAACAATATTTAATATTAAAATAGCTAAAAATACGGAATAATTTTTTTTCTTTTATTTTATTCATCCGTTCCCTAAATTTCACCCTTTACGATTCTCTTTTATAATGAAATCATATTCATTTAACGATTTCTCTTATCAAAGCTATATTAATATATATAACTCAATATTAATTCTTTCTTATATAGTAATGTCACTATATCACTTTATTTAAATAAAATATTCATTACAATACATTCAAAATATTCTTTATTGAGTATTTTAAACTACACTTAGCTGTTAGTTACATATATCAAAGTCATCAAGCATAACTTTGTATCATTTCTAACTCAATCAAATGTATTCATTTCATACATCGTTCAACCTTCATCGTCTGAATAGCGAGTAATATTGTATAAAATCATTAACCTGCAAAATGTTTGTGTTTGCAAGATTGAGCTCGACGGCCTATCAAATTTAACAGTCTATCATGTTTCACATAGCACACAACTCTATATGCAACATACTTTCTTTCCTATGCATAATATTCTGCATGCATCAATAATTCTTCTACGAGGTATATCATTTATGCAATATAATTTCATGCAATACATTTATACATGCCTTTTACGTCTCACATTCTCATACAATACATGCTATCACAGATCACATATAGCAATTGAGTTCCATAACCCAATTGACTTAGTCATATTTTGACTTTAACAATTCAATAAACATGGTATATAACTCACCATATAATCACATACAATCCACAAACATAACAGAACTGAAAAACTTGCCTTGATTGGAGATTACCACAAAATTTAACTTAGAGTTTCTCCACAATTCCTACATAATCATATTTACATGCACACATATATTAGATAATTAAATATGTTACAAAACATGCATGTATATTCATCAATAATAATTATTAATTTTATACAAACTAACATTAATCATTCTTACTCAAAACGAATATTAGTTTATTTAAAAACTTAATTCGTTTTAATCTTTTTACGCCGAATAAAGGTTTCTCACATTTTAATATGTAAATATTTTACATATTGAAATTTAAATCATTTATATTCCACTTTAGGAATATCTTTTGCCTTTATTTACGAATTCAGGTTTTAAACAGATATTATATATCTTTTTATAGTAAAGACTCAATTTACTGTATTATTTCTTAACTTAAATAATCATTATATCTTTTTATCCACTCATGAGTCAACTCAAACCATTACCTCATATGTAAACATTGTACTTTGTTAGCAAATTAGCTTTGTATTTAATGTAAAAATTTGGATTTTTGAGAAATATTAAAATAAGAATTAAATAAATAAAATTTTTATTAAATGATATATTGTGTGATATTATATTGCATAAGTGAATATGTGTTATGCAATATGTGATTTTGTGCATAATAAATATATTAGTATTATATATTTATTATATGTAAACAATTGTAGGAGTCATTTATTAAAAGTAATGAGATGAGTAAATTAAAATAATTTATAATATTAAATTATTTTAATGTGGTAATTGGTAGCATTAAAAATACTTAATGTATAACCCCGATTTTATTAAAAAAATCATATATTACATTATTGAGTGTAATGTATACATGTTTTAATGTAGTGAATATATTATTATATTTATTGTAGTTAAATTGTTGAAAACAATTTAGAGAAGGGAAAAGGAAATAATTAGTTTAAGTATACAAATATTATGGTATACTTTAAATAAAGGATATTAAAATAAATTCTATCATTAATTTATTTTAATAAAGAGAGAATATTATTTTAATAATATATGTAAATAAATTGATATAAACAATTTATAATGTGAGAGAATAAATTATTATTTATTTTCTATATGTGATGTGGGTACATGTGTGTTACATGAATTATTTTCAAGGTAATAGATATATATTAGATATATGTATTTATTACGTGAGGGAATAAAGTTGTTGGGAACAATTTGTGTAAGGAATTAAAGAAGGTGGTTTAAGTATATAATATTTATATATACTTTACCCAAGAGCATTAGAATAAATTCTCATATGAATTATTTTAATAAAGAAAGAATATTATATTTATTATAATATCGTAATGAAATAAATTAATATGTAATTCAAGTATGTTATGTTAGATTTTATATAATTTATATATCAAAGATGAGTTATATAAATTATATGTTTCCAAATGGGTAATATATTTTATGGGTGGGAGTTAGTAACTTAAGAATACTAATCTAGTTGCTAACTATTGATTGGATAATGTAATTATTCAATAAAAGAATTAAATGCATAAGTGGGTAATTTTATTAAGTAAGCAAATGAGATTATTCCTAATTTATCCTAGCCACTATTGCAAGCTTGTTTTCCAAGTCCATTCCATTTCCTTCTTTGCCGTGAATGTGAGGAGAGAAAGAGGTGTAAGAGATACTCATAAAACCAAGCTTGGGCACCAAGTTGGGTTGACCAAAAGATTAATGAAAAGTCTCCTTCATTTCCTTTCCCATATCCGAATCCTCCTTCTTCCAAATTTCTTGAAATTTTGTAATTTTCCAAATTGGTTAAGTGTAGAAATTGCGAGGTTGAGGGAGGTTAGCTACTATGGGAATCAAGAGAAGGTGAACATGGAAGATAACAAAACTTGGAATTAATAAAGGAAGCTAGCATAAGGTAAAATATTTACTCAATTTAGACTTTAAATTGAAGTTATGGAATATATGGAATTTTAATGCTAAACTTCATTCATTGGGAGTTTAGTAGTTTATGATATAATTTTAATGGAATTCCATTTTAAGGAATTAATTTTTGGTCTATGGATATGAAATATGTAGTTAGAATTGATTTTTAATCAAAAGAATCAAAAATGAGTTTTATTAGTAAGCTTTAGTTTACTAAAAATTATTTTAGGTTGGTTTTATGCTTGAATTGGGTATGAGATTATGGAATTAGAGACTTGGTGGCTAGGTTTGGTTGTGCGGAGCTATAGGGAAGAAAATTATGGAACACTCACAATCAAATCGCTAAGAAAAGTTAACGGAAACGAAAACGCATGCGTTATATTCGTTTATATGCCTAAAAGAGTTAACTCGGCTAAAAACGCATAATTTGACAGAGTCGAAACCTAAGATATGTTCATATGACCTAAATTAAGTTAACTTAAGCGCCTCGTGGCATTAAACCAAGCCGGAGTGAGTTTTAAAGAAGAAGAAAGAAAACAAAAAAAGTGAAAGTTAGTGTGTCAGACTACTTTTGTGCTAATTTTAGGACTAATTAATGAATTTGAAAAATTATGAATTCACAGGAGTTTTGTAGAGCATGTTACAAGCTTTCTATAGCCTCAACAATGACCTAATTCCGATAACGGATGACGAAGTTATGAAGATATGAAGTATGTACGTCAAAATATTGCAAAATCTGGAAATCTGAGTTAAGTGCCAAAGGTCGAGTGCCTAGGCGCTAGGCTCGACGCTCAAACTCTGCTATTGGGAGCCTAGGCGCTTTCTCAAGGCAAAAGTTAGGCGCCTAGGCGTTGGACAAGTGTTGGAGAAATATCTGGCCAGACATGTTTTACTAAAATAAGCATAACATTTTCATACGAACTCCGATTGAGGTAATTCAGGATGATTCGAAAAGATAACGAGCAGATCTACAACTTTTATTCCAAAAGTTTTTCAATTTGAGGTTGTTAACAGGGTCAAAAACGGCCATATTTAGGGCTATTATGCATTCGGAGATATTCGGAGGGCGTCGAGCATGTGCGTGTGCAACATGGATGTTTCCGACGATAAATGATGTGGTTCTAAGTTGTAAAACATGAACATTATGAAATATAATGATGATTAACATTAATCAATGATGTATTAGACAAGTTAAGCGAGCATGTCAAGCTTAGTTAACAGGCGTCGCTGAACGTAGCTGCCATGGGCTGTTTTGACGTTTGACGTTCCGAATCGCGCTTGGGCTAGATGTTTAGCAATGTTTTTATAAAGTCACAAGAAAGAAGTTTTGATGTTATGTGATAATTTATGCCATGGAACCTCCATTCTAGCATAAATAATGCAATAAAAATATAATGTGAATATGAATTTTTATATTTAAGCGAATGTAAGCTGAAACTAGTATGTAGAATGGTTTTGTAATGAATTGAAAAGTATAGAACCATTAAAAAGTGTATCAATCATAAAAGTGATGAAACGAAGGTTTTCGGAGTTTGAAACAGAGATTTTGAACGAAGATTTACATAATGGTGTATATATATACTTAATATGTATACGAATAGAATATGCGAGTAATTTGCTAACGAAGTAAAATATTTGCGTATGAAGCAATGGTCTGAGTTAACTCATGAGTGGACAAAAAGTTATAAAAAATTATTTAAATCAAGAAATAATATAGTAAACTGAGTTTTTACTATAAAAGATATATAATATCTGTTTAGAACCTGAATTTGCAAATAAAGACAAAAGATATTCCTAAAGTGAAATATAAATGATTTAAGCTTTGATATGTAAAATATTTACATGTTAAAATTGTGAAGGACCTTTATTTGGCATAAAAAGGTTAAAACGAGTTAAGTTTCTAAATAAACTAATATTCATTTTGAGTAAGAATAATTAATATTAGTTTGTATAAAACTAATAATTATTATTAATGGATATACATGCATGTTTTGTAACATATTCAATTATCTAATATGTGTGTGCATGTAAATATGATTATGTAGGAATTATGGAGAAACTCTAAGTTAAATTTTAGCGGTAATCTCCAATCAAGGTAAGTTTTTCAGTTCTATTATGTTTGTGGATTGTATGTGATTATATGGTGAGTTATATACCATGTTTATTGAATTATTAAAGTCAAAATATGACTAAGTTAATTGGGTGATGGAACTCAATTGCTATATGTGATCAGTGATAGCATGTGTTGTATGAGAACGTAAGACGTAAAAAGGCATGTATAAATGTATTGCATGAAATTATAGAACTGTGATATATCTAGTAGAAGAATTATTAATGCATGTAGAATATTATGCATAGTAAAGAAAGTATGTTGCATATGGTGAATATAGAATTGTGTGCTATGTGAAACATGATAGACTGTTAAATTTGCTGGGCCGTCGAGCTCAATCTTGCAAACACAAATATTTTACAGGTTAATGATGTTATACAATATTACTTGCTGTACGGATGGTGAAGGTTGAACAATGTACGAAAATGAATACATTTTCTTGGGATAGAATTGTATAGAGTTGTGATTGATGGTTGTGACATAGGTAATTGACAGCTATGTATAGTTTAAAATATTCAATGAGGAATATTTGTTCTGAATGCATTGTAATTAATACTTTATAAAAATAAAGTGATATAGTAACATTACTATATAAGAAAAAATTCATATTGAGGGTTGAGTTGTATATTTATATATATAACTTTGATAAAAGAAATCAATAAATAAATATGATTTCATTATAAAAGAGAATCGTAAAGGTTGAGATTCAGGGAACGAATAAATGAAATAAAAAAAAATTTATTCTGCATTTTTAGCTATTTTAACAGTAAATATTATTTTAAAGCTAGAACAAGATAGTATTAACGCACAAGATCGGGAAGAGAAATAGTCCTGAATTTGGGATCGTTACATTTAATTTCACGAATAATTCGCATTCTCACTTTATATATATATATATTAAATATATATATACTCCGTTAGTCAATTCTTTATTCAAAATCTTTGTTTCGAATTCCGAAAACCTTCGTTGCATTACTCTTAGGACCATTATAATATTGTTAACGGTTCCACGCTTTTCGTTTTATATTTTCACTATATGTATATATATATATATATATATATATATATATATATATATATATATATATATATATATATATATATATAGGATAAGGCTCTGGAACGAACAGTTCGTTTACGAACATATGTAGGGCCCAGTATTGATAGTTGTTGATTGGATGAGAATATTTAATACTAATTACGAATATATGATGGTGCATAATTGGGCCAATCAACAACTATCAACACTAGGCCCTACATATGTTCGTAAACGAATTGTTCGTTCCAGAGCCTTATCCTATATATATATATATATATATATATATATATATTAAATACACATATATATACCGCTATCTAAATCTTAGCTCAAAAATCTCATTTTAAACTCCGAAAACCTCAAAATATCATTTTTATGATTAATACAAATTTTTAAAGGTTTCTCGCTCTTCGTTGCACCACAAAATAATTTTGTAGGCAACCTTAGTTTTTATTTAGCTTAAATATGTAAATTTATATTTATTACATATATTTATTGCTTTATTTATGTTCGAAAGGAAGTTTCTCAGCATAAAATATCATTTTTAGTCAAATCTTGCCCCGTAGGACATTATTAAATTTATAATGACTTATCATCTTGCCGGAACGCGTTTCGAAACATCGAACGTCAAAATCGCTCGGCGCGTCGACTCTCGGCATCACCCAAATTTTAAGTTTTGACATGCCTGTTCGCCTATTTTTAATTCTCAAACCATGAGTCCAATAACAGTAAAATTTTTGGCATGTTATAGACCTCATATCATAGTATTTTAGAAAAAATTTTAACTGCGAAAACGGATCACGAAACTGATCAAAACAACGCGTCAAAAAGCATGTTAGACAGCTGCCCAGCGGAGCAGCGCGGAGCCTCGCCCAGCGTGCTCGCACGCTGCCCAGCATGCGCGCACGCTGCCCAGCAGCGTTGCCGCTCCGCCGCTCGCATACTAAATCCGCTATTTGGGAATTTCGTACGCGCTGTTCGTTAATCTGATTGATCCCATTTTTGGATATGTTATACATGGCATACCAAATTATTTTTTTTAAAATATAACCCACTAATTTCGGACCTCATAGGCAGCCTAAAACAGACCCCAAAAATGTCCACTCATAACAGTTTTAAATTTCGTTTCATCTTTACCCTCTCTCGCTAAAACAGTCATAACTTTTTTGTTTTAAAACATTTTTGAGCGATTCTTAAGCCCACGCGAAGCTGACTTCTAGTACTACAACTTTTGTTCTTGGACCATCTTCAAATTCCAAGCACAAAATTCCAGAAAATTTGTTGAAGGGCACTGACCCAACTTAGTTTTCCCGTTTTGACTCGGCTACTTTAAATTGCATAACTCTTTCCTTCGAAATCGGATTTAGTCCGTTCTAGAGTCTATGAAAAGCTTATTTAGTGTACTAAAACATAATAAAAACCCAAAATTTTTGATTAATCTAGCTATACCCGAATGTTTCTTTTAGGGTCAATAGTTTACTAAACTTTCCAAATTTTTTTGTTTTCTTCTTTTTTTCGTTAAAACCCGCTCTGGCTTGGTTTAATGCCACGAGGTGCTTAAATTAACTTAATTTAGGTCGTATGAACTTATCTTAGGTTTCGGCTCCACAAAATTATACGTTTTTAGTCGATATAGCTCTTTTTGGACATTTACACGAACACAACACGTGCATTTTCATTTGCGATTGATTTCTTAGCGATTTGATTGTGGGTAATCCATAATTTTCTTCTTTATACCTCCGTACATCCAAACCTAGCCACCAAGTCTCTAAATTCATGATTCCATACCCACTACAAGCATAGAATCAAGCTAAAATATTTTTTTAGTAAACTAAAGCTTACTAACAAAATATTTATTTTGATTCCTTTAATTCAAAATCAATTCTAATAGCATATTACATATACATAAATCAAGAATTGATTTATTACAAAAATTCCGTTAAGAATTGAATCATGAGCTATTAAACTCCCAATAATTGAAGTTTTAGCAATAAAAACTATATATATATTTATAACTTGAATAAAATCCAAAATTGAGTAAAGTTTTATACCTTATGCTTTACTCCTTTATTAAATCCAAGCTTGATCGATCTTCTCTCACATATCCTAATCTTTGTGTTTCAATTTGTCCAAGCTTCCTCAAACTCACAATTCATTTACTTTGTCATACTTAGAAAAATTTAATTTCCAAGCAATTATGGAGAGGGAAGTTTCGGTTATGGAGAGGAGAATGAGGAAGACTTTTATTAAATTTTTTGGTCTACCCAACTTCTTGGTGCCCAAGCACAATAACGGTGTACTCTTCACACTTCTTCTCCTTCTCTTTCACGGCTTGAACAAAATTTGCTATACTTGGGAATTAATCTTTGAATAGTGCTTGGGTAAATTAGGAATTAATCCATTTGGCTTAATTAGTTAATTACCCATTTACTCTCTTAATATCTTTATTAGGTAATTTAATTACCCAATGCTTGGTAACTTAATTTATTTATTAAGTTACTACTTAACTCACTCATAAAATATTTACACCCTCTTGGAAGTATATAAAAATATAACCCATCATAGATATATATAAATTATATATTTCCAAAATAAAAACATAACATAATTTGCTTTTATTTCGTTCTTATATTATATACACAAAATAAATGCGTTAAACATAATTCCCCATACACATGAAATTATTCATTTCCTTAAGATATTATTCTAATTATAATATCTTTTACATCATATGAGAAAAATATATATATTTCATACTTTCCATATAAGTGGAAATTTATTCCGTGAATAAGATATTATCATTAAAATAATATTCTCTCTTTAACATAATTCAATGCTATAATTTATTTTAATATCATTTATTTAAAGTATACCATAATATTTGTATACTTAAACTAATTATTTCCTTTTCCCTGCTCTAAATTATTTTCAACAATTTAACTGTAATAAATATAATAATATATTCATTACATTAAAGCATGCATACATTTTTTTTTTGTTATTGTGGAGTTTCCAATCCGCGGGTCGACTAATCTCCACAGCCCGATACCAGAGCGGTTTGCTACCCGACTTACGTCAGGGGTACCGTGGCCATTCAGAATTATTTTTAATTCCTCACATTGTTGCTAGCGGGGTTCGATCCCAGTATATCCGGGTTTACGGCTCATCCCAGGGCGATCTTTACCGCTGCGCCAATGCTTGTGGTTAAAACATGCATACATTACACTCAATAATGTAATATATGACTTCTTTAATAAAATCGTGGTTATACATTAAGTATATTTAATGCCACCCATTATCACATTAGAATAATTTAATATTATAAATTATTTTAATTTACTCATCTCATTTCCTTTAATAAATTACTCCCACCATTTATTTACATATAATAAATATATACTAATAATATATTTATTATACACAAAATCACATATTGCATAACACATTCACTTATGCAATATAATATCACACAACATATCATTTAATAAGAATTTTATTTATTAAATTTTTATTTTAATAATTCTCAAAAATTCGGGTTCTTACATGCTCTTTGTCTCTAGTATTGGTTTTTAATAAGCTTTGTCTGCTGAGACTAGAGTTTCAGTTGGCCTCATAATACATAATTGATAATACTAGTCTCTCTTTCTCTACATATAGAACTTAATTTCGGTATTAATTGAAATAACCTAATAACAAACTCGGTTATTCGGTAATTCGGATATTCCTTAATTCGGTTGATTTTTCGGATAGTAAAAATAAGCAGATTTTGCTATTCGGTTCGGTTATAACCGAATGATCAGTCCTAAGCATAAATAGTAGTAAAGAATATCATAACTAAGATAATTAAATTATCAATAGCCTTCATTAGTAATAAATCAGATATTTAGAACATATGGTAGATGATAAAAGTTTTCAACCATAATTGCAGCGGAATCAACAATTCATTAGAAGAGTTAAGTAGAACATAATGTCTACTATCTTCTCCAAATTAAAAATTCACCATCAATATTTTATTCCTATAACAACAATCAACAGTTCTTCGTTGTACCCAAGACAAAGAGAACTTTCACCACTTGTCTTTTTCCCTGAAACACCAAAGATCATGGTTATAACAATTCACAGTTCCTGTTCATAATCATGATAATCAATTCATCTTTGCACCCAGGCCAATGATATTCATTTGTAACGTCAATGGTCATGATCATACTAGTCTACAACCTTTAGTAATAATCATGCCAGTCAATTCATCTTTGCACTACGTATAGGCCAAATATATTCAATTATAATACCAATGGTCTTGATCATACCAGTCTACAACCTTTGGTCATAATCATGACAGTTAACATTTCTTCTTTGCACTTAGGCTAAAGAGAAATTTCACCACAAGGATTATAACAATGATATAAAGGATGAACAAAATAATAAGAACATTAAGGTTAAGAATAAACATTAGAGATTTACAATTCAATTTGTCCAAAGTCCAATATTGTCTAATTTGTCAACGCGATATCCAATTTTTTTTTTATTAGAGTTCTTGATAGAATATAAAGTTCAAGAGAATATAAGATCCACAACTCAAATATAACAATTTGAATTTAATACAAAGATTCAGGTCAAGATGTTAGATGAAACACAAACTATTAATGATATTTCATTTTCACGAATTTCCACCATGGATAATAATCTCTTACCAATATAAGGAGTATGAAATAAAATGACATCCCTTACAAATATTGAAAAAAATAATATCCTTTACCTCAGTACGTGACTAGATGCTGTTTTCTATGAAATTGATCAACCTGAACAATGTTTGCACTCTTTATTAATACTTGGAGTAACCTTACACTCAAAAGAAATTCCCACAATATTATACTTACAATATTGTAGTAGAAGAATCTTATATTTTTGATGTAGTGCTGGTGTGTTTTGTTGCTCATCCGAGTAATCTATTTATACTAAAAATTGAGGAGACAACTAGCACAAACACACTTTGACAAAATAACTAAATGAGCTATATAAAAATTCTGGTAGTGACATTTATGGCCCCACATAGAAAATTAAACAAACTTGTACACGTTTTAACAAGATCTGTTTGTTAATTGAGTTGTGGTCCAGACTACTTTAGGAAAAGTAGAGTGTCAACAAGTCATGTCAAACTTACTTTTATAAAAAGAAAATAATTGAACAAACATCTACTTATCATACTTATCTTTAATTAGCACTTTTTATTCATCAATTATTTACACATTTTTAATCTTTTAATAATTATTCACAATTATTATTATAGACTCACAATACTGCCAACTGGTCTAAATATATCATATCAAATAATATGAGTTACTGTGTTATGACAATTATTGATTTAATAATATAAAATACTTCCTCCGTCCCAAAATAACTGCTTAGTTTTGACTTTTTAAAGTCAAATTGACTATTTTTTAAAACTATTTTTTGTACCATATTTGCCAGAATATAGGTGCAGAGGTTATAACAAAAAAAGTCTATACAATTTACTACTAATATCAATTTTTATAATGTTAAAAATATATTTATACATGCTTAATTATTAATTTTAAAAATAGTCAATTTGACTAAAAAAAGTCAAAACTGAGTAGTTATTTTGGGACAGAGGGAATACTGTGCAATTGCTATTATGACAATTATTGAGTCAATAATATGAAATATTATATAGTTACTACTGTAACAATTATTGAATCAATAATTATGAAATACTGAGTAATACCGTGTGATATTGTAGAGTACAGCGAGTTACTGTGAAATAACGCGTATTACTGAACTTTTATCATCGGGTGTTTCAACAGTTAACGGTAAAAATTTGCCGTCAATTTTTAAAAAAGTTATTTTTGCCGCTTTCCCTATCTGACAGTTATTCTGTTATGAGGCCCATCAATGATTGGTTATTTTGGCGCCGTCGTATGAATATTACCAACCAAAATAAATATTCCCAGATAAAACAAATATTTTCTGACAGACTGTTCACTTCATATAATTTGCGCATAACACCCATAACTATAACATTTATTAAATCAACACCTTACTATAAACAATTTAAATTCTATTAAAAGTCGGGGTCACCAAAACATATTCACCTCGAATAAAATATAAACTAACTAATAGTTCATAATTCATTCAAGGTGCCTTTATTTATCGCTTTAAATCATTATTCATATTCTGGCTGTGTTATCGGCGCAGCTGCGCAGGAACACGGACAGAGGCAGACAGCAACGGCACCCTGCTTCACTGATTAACCCAAACAAGCCAACAATCGGCAATTCACAGTAACTTAAACATTGTAAATCATACCTATGCAATAATACATATATATATATATATATATATATATAACATGCTTCTAAAACACAAAACCATCTAAACAATGATAATCACAAATTTTAAAATCTAATTTGGCCATTTTCATGAAAACTCATATTTTTCATAAAATAATTCACTGTAACTATTTTTCTCCATCAATTCGAACTTATATACATGCATTACATACGAAGTTGAAGATAGCATCCAGAAATTACTTAATAAGCATATTAACACATACCAATTGCATGAATTTCTCAATTAACATTAACCACACTCATGAAATTCCATATGAACTCATATAAACATGAATTTTCTGTTAAAAATATATTTCTAAAGTAATTTGATTTTTTGAAAATCCTCTTATGTCATACAATTACCACAATCAACACATGGATACAATACATATATATAAAATTCATGATTACATAATTTCATGAAATTCACAGAAAACTAAATTTACATAAACTCAAAACAATGAAGAATAACTGATCACAATTCTTTAAAACTATAAGATATTAATTACCTTTTTGATGATTGGAGAAGAATACAATGACTAATTCTAGCCTTCACAAGTTTCATCTTCCTTCTCTTCTCTAACTTCTCTGCTCTTCTTTTCTCTTTTTGTTCTTAGCTTTACAAACTAACTTCTAATCTAACGTAGTATAGATATATTATAACTGATATAATATACGTATACTAATGATATATATGTAACTGCTAATTACTTAATATATATAATAAATACATTTATTATATAAGTTACAAAATTCAAAAACCACAATGCCTTGTTTGGCAAAATAAGGTTATTTTCAAAAATTAATTATTAATGCTAAGGCCATGTTTGGTAAACAGTTTATTTAAAAACAGCTTTTTGATAGTTAGGGCCCTGTTTGGTAGAAATAGGTTTAAAACAAATACAAGGGCCTTGTTTGGTAAAAATTATTTAAAAATTCTTTTTCTTTTATTTTAATAAATCATTTTGACACATACTTTAATGTCATATTTTAATCAATTAAATATTAATCATCTAATTTAATCAATTAAAATCTAACATCCATTAATCACATAAAATTTTTCACATAATTATAATTACTCGCTAATTATAATTCATATAACACTTCATCACATAATTCATCTAATTCAATTATCTCAATTAAATTAGAACTATAATATAACATTAATATATATACATATCAATTAAATAACATTCATTAAATTAATATGTAACACTCAATTAAATCATTACCATAATTTACTTAATTTATTTATTTACTCAATAAATAATTCACATAAATATTTATTTAATTCAATAAATATTTAAAATTAAATTTAAAATCTCAATCGTTACATTATACATGTCAATAACTTAGTTTATTAACATAAACTTCAAATCATATAATATGTGTTAATAACATGTTATAGCATAGCATTACATGTTCATCAAGTCCTCAAGTATGTTATAGCATAGTATTACACTTGGCACGATATTTTGACGTTCATTCGTCGCACGCCCGACTCGTCCTTCTTGCGTACGCTTAACATGCTCATGCAATTTGTCTAAAACATCATTGATTAATGTTAAACATCATTATATTTTATAATATTCATGTTTTATAACTTATAACATCTTTTATCGTCGAGAGCACTACACTTGCATACGTGCATGTCCGACGCCCTCCGATTGCCTCCGAATACGCATCAGTCACAAAGATGACCACCCCTGTTAACGACTTCAAATCGAAAAATGTAAAGTATATAAAATTATAGGTCTACTCGTTATCTTTCCGAATCATCCTGAATCGCCTTAATCGAAGTTTGTATGAAGAAGTTATGCTTATTTTAGTACAGGAGGTCAAAACAGTCTCGAAAATTTTCTCGGACACCAAGCAAGGTCCCGGACAGCACCCACCCTCGCTGGGGCGGGGCTTTAAGCCTGTGAGGACCCGCTGGGGTGGGGACCCCTGCTGGTGGAACTCTGGTTTGCGATTTTTGACAGATCGTAGGCCAATTACTCCAATTAAATGCAAATTAAACTAGTACCGTGATTTCTATGAAGTATAAACTTCATAAAAACATCATACAATGTTACTAACATGTTTTTAACATCTTAAATCATGCAATTACTTGAATCAAATCATGAAATTTTACTGTTCTTGGTGTTCTTGACAGTTTTGAAGAAAAACATGAAATTTGACGTCACGGATTCGTTATAACTCCGAATCTGTCCGTTCAAAGTTTGTTTTCCTTGGTTTAACATGTGTTATCATAATTTACTGACAAATTTAAGTTAAACAAACAATTCATGGCATACAATTGTTCGTAAGGGCCATATATACAACTTTTATACTCTATAATTTCTGAAAAACCCAATTAAAACATAATTACATGAAATTGATGGTTTGAAAACATACATAGATGGTAGAAAACATGTTATGATTATATCCTAACATTTATATACACAAATTATCAATTCATGCATTGATCACAAAATAATTATTTTACAGAGAACTCAAAATAGTCGTTAATGAAAAATTCTGATTATAGCATGTCAATATGAAATTGGTTACTCTAACATATGAATACATGATATAAACTATATAATATACATATACTAACATATATATCATCATATACCCACCAATTATAAATTTCTTCAATCATAGAGGACTTGAATAATTTTTCATAAAAATATAAGAACGTAATTTAAGTTTAGGTTGAAGAGATTACCCTGCTAGATTGTGATAATGATGAACTCTCTTTTGATTTCTACAACCCTTGATCTCTTCAACTCTCTCTCAAAGTTCTCTCTAATTTTCTCTCAACTTTTCTCTCTAGTTTCATCTGATGAACATATACGATATATTGTAAATAATGAATACTGATTATATGTAAAGGCTAATATAATATACGTATAATATATATACATATAAATATCAGGGTAGTGGGGACGGTTAATTCCATAATGGGAGTAAACTGACACCCACTCCCTTAAGGCTTGTTTGGTTGCTTCATTAACATCTCCCTTCTATTTAATTTAATTAATTCTTACCATATAGTTAAATAATGTCGCACCCAATTAATCATATAATCTTATTTAAATTAATTAAATAAAGTAGAATAATTCCACCTTAAATCACATAGTCACATAATTAAATTTCTCATTTATTAATTATTTCAAACCATTAAATCTCTAATTAATTATTAAATTAATTAGAATAACATTATGCTTAATAAATAATTCATTTAATCAAATAAGCTCAATTAAATTCATACTTTGAATAATAAAATTCTCCACATTAAATTAATCAGTGTAACACATATAATTAAATTAATCTACCACAACATCATTAATTAATTATTTAACTCAATAATTAAATCATCAAAAAATATTTATTTAATTCAATAAATATTTAAATCATATTACAAAATCTCGTTCATTACAGATTTTTTGAGTCAGACCGGTTCGGAGTAAAACGTTGTTGCCAAAATTTTGAAAATCAGTTTTTATAGATTTATTGCGTAGGTTATATCTCTTAATCTCACCGTTAGATCGTTACAATTTTTGGATATATTATACATACATAAGCTGAGAATACGTTCACTAATTTCACCGTTAAAAGATTAACATATGTTTTATTATGAATTTTAAGAAGTAACTGGTCTAGAATTTTTGTAGCAGATTTTTCAGTAATAAGCTCTAATATTTAAAAATGTATAACTTAATGATTTAAATCCAATTTGGGTGATTCTTATGGATAAATTAGAGTATTTGAAGTCTAATTTATGTTAAAATTAATTAATTTGACAAATAAATTTTAGTTAATGGTGATAATGCCAGAATGGTAGACTGACGTTTTAAAAAGTAAATTGTCATATATGGGTTTTAGATTGCTTAACTTTTGTTATTCACTTTTAAGTTTCTAAATATGAATGGTGATTTATTGCGATAATTAAAGGTACCTTGAATGGATTACAAATTATTTTAGAATTATTAGTTTGATTATATTTAATTCAAGGTAAATATGTTTTGGTGGTGAATAATGTAAGACCCTGACTTTTAATAAAGTTTAAATTGTTTATAATTATTATTCTAAACAGTAAGGTGTTAAGTTCATATAATGATAAATTTAAGGGTGATATGTACAAAATATAAAAGTATGTCAGGGATTATTCATTGTGCCGGATAATATTCGTTTTGTCGGGAATATTAGGTAAAAGTATGATGACGCCGATACACCCAATTATTGGTGGGCCCCCATAATAAAATATTGTCGGATGCAGAAAATGACAGAAATAACTTTTTTAATAAAAATTATCAACGTTACTACCATTTTTATCTGTTTAAATACTCGATGATAAAGTACAGTAACACGCGGTATTCTACAGCGGTACACGACATTCCACTGTATCATACGATATTGCACAATACTTCATATTATTGATTTAATAATTGTTACAGTAGCAACTGCATAGTATTTTATATTATTGACTCAATAATTGTCACAGTAGCAACTTCACAATATTTTATATTATTAAATCAATAATTGTCCTGACACAGTAACTCATATTATTTAATATGATATAATTAGACCAGTTGGTAGTATTGTGAGTCTATGATAATAATTGTGAATAATTTTTGAAAGATTAAAAATGTGTAAATAATTGATGAATAAAAGATGTTGATTAAAGATAAGTATAAGAAATAGATGTTTGTTCAAATTTTTCTTTTTACAAAAGTAAGTTTGGCAAGACTTGCTGATACTCTATTTTTCCTAAAGTAGTTTGGACCTCAACTCAATTAGCAAACATATTTTGTTAAAATCGTGTACACGTTGGTTTAATTTTCTTTGTGGGACCATGAATTTCACTACCATCATTTTTATATAACTCATTTGGTTATTTTGTCAAAGAGTGTGTGCTAGTTGTCTTCTCAATTTTTGGTATAAATAGATTGCTCAGTTGAGTAATGAAAAACACATAATCACAACACCAAAAACACAACAAGAGAAGTAAAGAGAGAAAAACTCAAGTTTGAGTATTAGTAAGGTAGAAAGATAAAGAGAAAATAAACATAATAGTGCGAAAATTATTCAAGTTGATCAACCTCATAGAAAGTAACATCTAGTTTTGTACTAAAGTAAGGGATGTCATTTTCTTTCATACTCCATATTATAATAAGAAAGTATTATTCGTTTTACAGCTTTATAAATAAATGGTGGAAATTCTTGAAATGATTAGAATTTCTTTAATAATTGGTACTTCATCAATTGTATTTTGACCTTCCTATTAAATTTCAATTGTTATTTTTGAACTGGGACCTTTATATTTTCCTGAACTTTATACTTTGTCAAGAACTCTAACCGATTTTCTAGATATCGTGTTTACAATTTGGACTATGGATAAAGTAAATTAAAAATCGCTAATGTTTATGATATTATTCTGATTGTTTCTGTCCATTCATCATATCATTGACATGTACTAATTATCAAACTAAGTTGTTGAGAATGTCTTTGGCCTGAGTGCAAAGACAAAATGATTGTTGAGTGTCTTTTGCCTATGTGGCAAAGATACATGGTGAAAATCCTCTTTGGCCTGGGTGCAAATATGAATTTATTGACATGATCATGATTATTGATGTTACAAATGAATATCTTTGTCCTGGGTGCAAAGATGAATTGATTGACATGATCATGACCATTGGTGTTACAAATGAATATCTTTGACTTGGGTGCAAAGATGAATTGATTGGCATAATCATGACAATTAGTATTACAAATGAATATCTTTGGCCTGGGTACAAAGATGAATTGTTGATTGACATAATCATGACCAATTGTGTTACAAATGAATATATTTGGCCTGATACAAAGATGAATTGATTGATATAATTATAAACAGGAACTGTGAATTAGTATAACCATGATCTTTGATGTTACAGGTAAAGACAGGTGGAGAAAGTTCCTTTTATCTTGGGTACAAGAAATAAATTTTGAGTGGTGTTACCAGGATAAAATATTGATGGTGAAATTTTAATTTGAAGAAGATAGTAGACATTATGTTCTACTTGACTCTTCTAATAGATTGATGATTCCATTGCAGTTATGGTTGAAAACTTATATTATTTTTAAATCTCTGGTTTACTACTGTTGAAGGCTATTGATAATTTATTTATCTTAGTCATGATATTCTTTACTAGGCTATTTGTGCTCACCATTTTATTTCACAATTCCTTTCAAAAAATAAGAGTGTAGCTGGATCTAGTGGGGAGAGCAGGGGAATTGAATAATGGTCCGAGTTAATTGTTGTCCTCATCAAGTTATAAAATAGTACAACAATAATTATACTGAGAACTTAAAATGTGTGTTACAGTATTTTATATGGCATTATAATAATTTGGGTGTGAATATTGTCGTATTATATAGGGTATAATATTTGTATTGAAAACTCACAATATGTGTGTTATTGTATTTTGCACGCCAGTATAAAAGTTTTAAATAAGAAATTTTGTGTTTGTAGTATATATTTTGGCGACTCAAATTAGGTGGTAAAGACCCGAATTTGGGGGCATCACACTATTCTGTTGTTGAGGTCAGTGCCTTAGGTCTTTAAAGAGAAGATATAAACCTTGAGAAGTCTCCTCTACGATCTCAGCAATCTTCCTTTTTGCCTTTGACTTTGCAGGCTTCTGAACTTCATTAATTGTTCGCTCGCTGCCTTCAGATTGCCTCGACCCTAAGATCTCAACTAGGTTCTTCTTCCAGTTGTCGAACACCTTGGGGGTGATCCTTTTGTTAACATTAAGAGGCTCCCCCTCTTGATCCCCGATTAGATTCTTCATCATCTTCTTCAGGATGATGCTGATAAATCTCCCATAGAACATCTTTGGCATAGGTTTGTCGGTTGCTTTCTTCTTTCCAGCTTCATCAACCCATTTAGTCAACCAACCTATGAAAATAGCTCTAAAATTGATTTCCATCTTCATGAAGATTGTTGTCATAATCTTTAACTACAGCTCACTAACTGAGTCATGAGCAAAGTCCTTGCATAATATGCACTTGCCAATGATGTTAGCAAGGAACTCGTACTTAGTAAGGAATTCCTTCTTCTTTATTCCCTTAAGTTGTGGGTTCTTTTTATAGCCCATTAACTTTAGATCTTCTTTTGTACGTATCCACCTTGTCCAAAGAAGTGATTCCCTGGTTCACAAATTCAAATGGTGACTCATATGATGCCCCCAAAATAGGTCCACACAACTCATTTTGAGTCGCCAAAATATATGGTACATAATTTAAATATAAACTTCCTATTTACAACCATTAAACTTTCGTGCAAAATATGACAACACATAAGCTGTGAGTTTCAATACAAATATTATAACAACAGTACTCACACTCCAAACCAATAACACTTTACATAAAGGTACAGTCAATAACTATTTTAGGAATTAAAATCTTTGGAAAATGCTTAAGGAAACCTTCGTACATGAGAGGCCATGCATCTAAGTTATAATAGATATCATAGGACTTGAGAATTAACCTTGGTTGACCCAATAGACCCCAAAGAAGAACGAGAAGATTACTATTATGTTCATTCCAATGGTGGGTTTTTTCTTGCCATATAATTATCTCCATTGTCTCAAACTGAGGATTATATTCCAACCATACTCCAAGATTATATAGGTAGTGCTCATAGATATAATCAGCAAGTGGATGCGCACAACCATGTCTTATGATAACACGAATTCGTATGTGGTTAGACATCTTGTATGATAGTGGCAACACAGTCGAGTTCTCATCACCCTATTGTTGTTTACCAAAATTAATTATTAAATGACGTATAAAATATGACACACACATTTTAAGTCCTCAATACAATTATTTTCATACTGTTTTATGGAAAACTTCAACAGTTATAGACCATCGCTCTATTCCCCTGTTATCCCCGCTCGACTCAGCTACACTTTTATTACCTGAAAGGAATTGTGAAGCAAAGGGGTTAGCACGAATAGCCCAGTAAAGAATATCATGACGTAAGATAATTAAATTATCAATAGCCTTCATCAGTAATAAATCAGATATTTAGAACATATGGTAGATGATAAAAGTTTTCAACCATAGTTGTAGCGGAATAAGCAATCCATTAGAAGAGTCAACTAGAACATAATGTCTACTATCTTTCCCAAATTAAAAGTTCATCATCGATATTTAATTCATGTAACACCAATCAACAGTTCTTCATTGTACTCAAGACAAAGAGAACGTTCACCACCTGTCTTTACTTGTAATGTCAAAGATTATAGTTAAATTCACAATTCATGTTCATAATCATGTAAATCAATAGTTTCTCGGATTAATAGAACTTTCACTCAATGTCCTTGCCACAAAGGCTAAAGACACTCAATAATCATATCGTCTTTACACCCTACACCAAAGACATTCAAATGTAACAACAATGGTCATGATCTTACCAATCAGTTGTCTATCTTTGTACTACAGGTCAAAGATATTCAATTGTAATATCAGTGGTCATGGTCATGTCAAACAATAGTCTATCTTTGCACTACGGGCCAAATATATTCATATGTATTATCAGTGGTCATGGTCATGTCAAATAATAGTCTATCTTTACACTACGGGCCAAAGATATTCATTTATATCATCAGTGGTCATGATCATGCCATACACTTGTCCATCTTTGCACTACGGCCAAAGATATCAATCAACAGTTCATCTTTGCACTACATGCCAAAAATATCAATCAACAGTTCATCTTTGCACTACGGGCCAAAGATATCAATCAACAGTTCATCTTTGCACTACAGGGCCAAAGATAACTTTCCCTATAATTTAAGTTTGAAGATTATGACAATGATATAAAGAACGAATCAAGTGAGATCAAGGACAAATATTAGAGATTTATAATTCAATTTATCCAGAGTTCAATAATGTCCAAATTGTCAACATGAAGACAAAAACATGGATTCAACTTCAAGAATAAGTTTCATAAAAGATAATTTGGACAAAGAAAAGAAACTAAATTTCGTCGTGAGTAGTACTCCGACATGAATATTGGGAGCTGTCGTTTACACTCCTAAATTAACCTCACTTTCACTTTACAAATTCAAACAATTAGCACAGTAGCAAGCAAGGATCAATCCCACAGAGAGTGATTTGTTTTATATTTATCCTATGATTTCTAATTAAAGGGGATTTTGAATTGATTAACTAAATTAACAAGAATAAACTAATAAGAATTAGCAATGAATAAAAAGCTTCAGTTCTTCAGTTCAGTATCACCTTTTCACAATTATGGAGTAATCAAATTTTACCGTATTTACCCTTCAATGAAACTATTAGCCCTAGGTAACAACAAGCTCTGCTACCTGAAACTCCCCTTAGATTGTCACTCAATGAAACAAGCTCTTCACAAGATTCTAACCATTATATAACCTAGAACAAGCTCTCTAGATTTAATATAACAGCAGCATTAAGAACTAAAGAATTAGACTATTCCAAGCAACAAACACATAATCTCGGATTGTTTAACTTGTCTTTTGATAATCATAGCAATACTCAAAAGCTTGTCCACAATCAGGTATTACTAATTACTACTTGTGATTAGGAACAATATTAATTACACGTAATACTATTCCTTAATTTAGCATATGATATTCGGTAACTAACTCAATCCTGCAGAAATCAAATCAGTTAAGCCAAATAGCATTTAGAAATTAAATCAGATTATCAAAATAAATCTCATGCAAGAAGGAATAAATAAAGTAAACTTGATCAAACCGTTAATTATGAATGAGGTTCAACATCCCTTCCGAACTGAATTGAAAGAATTAGTTCATGACTCCAAGCAATCCTAGATCTAATATGAAAGAGGAAAAGAAGATGAAAAATACAAGAGAATGGATCCCCCAATATGTTACTTCAAGTCCTATTTATCCCACCAGAATTGCAGCCCTAATATTTGCCTTAGCTTTGCTTCTTTGTTGATCCCGAATCTAAGTTGCTAAAGGAGTTCGGCAGACTAGCATCACGCCTTGCCCCTGGGGCGGGTCCTCCCTGGTGTAAATCCCCGCTGGGATGGGTTAACACACTGTCCGATTTTCTTTACAAGCTGATGCACACATAAGCTGCTAGAAATCATTAAGCTACTTGGACTCCCTTTGCAAGTTGGCTGCTTCTTTTTAATATATATGATATACTCTCCTTTTTAAACTACTAAGCACCGTGGGCCCCATGTAAATTCCACTAGCCCACTTGAGCTGCTTGCTTTGCTTTCGACAAAATCGTGTGTTGCTAGTGTACTTGCCATCATGCTTTGGACACCTAGCCTTCTTTAATTTGGAATTACCACATTCTTAAGCTGCTTGGACTATTGAGGTGCTTGCTTTAATAATCCTTTACCTGCTAAGAGAAAGAATCCGTGAGCAGCTAGACTTCTCAAGCTACTTGAACTTGTGATGCTATTATTTCGTGGGCCCACATAACTTCCAATTCGCCAGCTGCTTAAATCCGTAAGCTGCTCAATCTCTTTTGCATGATGCTTGGCACGTGAGCCCATGTAATTTTCCTTCTCCAATTTGGAATGAGCTGCTATAAGTTGGCGTGGCCCACTTGATGATCAATTCGTGAGCAGCTTGGACTCTTGAATTGCATGAAACCGTGGCCCAATTGAAACCTTCCTTTTAATTGCTTCATGTAAATGATGATTTGCTAAATTGGTCAGCTCAATTTCTCTTCTTTCTTGCCTTAAGCTCTAATTCACCTGAAAACAATTAAATAACTTATTAAGCCCAGATCCACATGAAACATGTAATAAAACTAAATATAAAAGAATAAAAATCATCGAATATTTTTTACTTATCATATGCCGAATGAATAGTACTATGGTATGAATAGTACTCTGGTATGAATAAAAGATAATTTGGACAGAAAAAAATTAATTTTATAGTGACTAGTACCCCAACATAAATAGTAACCTGAATGAATAGTACCCCGACATGAAAAGATTAAAATTTCAATAAGAAAGTTCAGACCAATATTCTAGTGAAATGATAATAGATGAAGCGCAAACCTTAAGAAATTTCTAATCATTTCAGGAATTATAGAAGTAATACTTATCATAGTAAGTTTAGATTTAGGAATATGAAATGAAATAATATACGAAACTGCAAATGAATTTTCACCCGTCATGCGGTAATCCGCATAGTCAGATCATTTCCACAACTTAATAAAGAATGAATACAAAGGGTTATTCACCAGGCATGCTGTAATCCGCATAGACAGGTTATTCCCCAGCTTAATAAAGAATGAATACGAATAGTTATTCACCAGGCATGAGGTAGTCCATGTAGACAGGTTATTCCCACAACTTAATAAGGAATATAATGACAACCCTTACGAGTATTGAAAGAAAATTACATCCTTTACGAATACGAAAGAAATAATACCCCTTACCTTAGTAGGAGATTGGATACTGTAATAGTGTAGTAGCAGGATACTCTTCTTCTTTCTCTCTCTATAGTTTTGTGAATTGGTGAGAAAGAATGAAGAAATGAGCTTCTATTTATAGGAAAATGGACAAAATAGTAACTGATTCACGGACGATCTAGATTGATTTACTATTAAAACTTTAATTCAACGGTCCATATTGATTTATTACTAAAACTTCAACCGACGGTCCATATTGATTTACTATTAAAACTTCAACCGACGGTCCATAAAATTAGCACGTCTCCCCACGGAATAATAAGCCAAACTTACAACAAACGCCTCATGACAAACCCCTCTAATTATATCAAAAATTGAATAAATATTTACCATAATTCACTTATCAACACATTTTTACTCTTTCAACAATTATTCATCATTAATATTATAGTTCACAATATTGACAACCAGATTGTTCCCAGAAAAGAGGGGGCTTTCTGATAAGAATTTCTCCTTATTGGCGCGCAATTAAATAACCTACCCCCTTTCTTCGATAAATCTTTCTAAACATTGTCAATAATCCAAATAATAATATGAGTAACTTTATCGTGTCAATTATTGATTTAATAATATAAAGTATTGTGTAGATGATACTGTGACAATAATTGAATCAATAATATAAGATACTATGCAGCAACTATTATGGCAATTATTGAATATTGAGTGACTTCTTACGTAAACATCAATAATCAGAAATACTGTGCAATACCACATACCATTGTGGAACAACGTGTATTACTGTACTTTTATCATCGGTAATTTCAACAGTTTAATGGTAAAAGTTTTGTCGTTATTTTTATAAAAAGGTTATTTCTGTCGCTTTCTATATCCGACAGTTATTCTGTTGTGGGGTCCACCAATGGTTGCGTCGTCGTACGAATATTCCCTGATAAAAAAAATAATCCCCGACCAAATGAATATTCCCCGACACTGCGAATATTTTATGACAACTTGCTTACTTTGTAAAATTTGCACATATCACCCTTAACTTTAACCTTTTATCAATTTAACCATTTACTAAATAGAATAATAATTATAAGAAAAATTGAATATTTTTATTTCATAAAATTCGGGGTCTTACAACTCATCTCCAGTATTTCAACTTGAAGAGTGAACCCTTTCACTTTGGTCGTTAAGATGCCATCAACAACGACAACACCAAGATAAAACTCCTCAACTAGCTTAGTGAAAATCCTTGTGTTGCTGTCGAGAATCTCCATGAACCCTGCTTTTTGAATCAGGACCAGTATTTTTCAGAACATTTCTTCTGCTTTGCCCAACTTATCGAAACAGTCAGTGATCACTTGGTAGGTCTTCATTTTCAGTGGATGATTTTGACTGGAACGGAAATGAAGATGTTTAAGATTTATGAACTTTGTAAACTAGGGCTCAAAAGTTAGAAAGTTTGAAAACTTAAAAGCTCAGATTGCAATTATGAAGAGTAAAGGCCATAAAAGAAATTTGAAATGATTTTAAAATACTTCCCTCGTAATTCGGTTTATTGGGCCACGTGTTGAGAGAAAATTGAATGCATATCGCTTCATTTTTGCCAGTTACAGTTGTAGCTCAGTAATATCTCCTTTTTACATGCTATTTGAAAAGGTGAAGAACATGTATCATGATTACTGTCATTTTAGCTCAGTGATCTTAGATTTAGCTTTTTTACTCTACTAGACCTCCTCTGTTCAATGATTTACTCCACGTAGAGATCTTTATCTTGATGGACTGCTTAACGATCATCTTCCATTCTATGATCAGCTCTACTAATTAAAACAGTTCTATGATTCTTTCCTGCACTGTTAGTAATATCCAAGATATAGTACTAAGGATGAAAATTAAGCATTCATAAGTCACTAATTAACCTATTAAATTTGGATTCATCTAATGGTTTTGTAAACACATCAGCAAGCTGGTCTTCAATAGATATGAAATGTAAATATATAACTCCATTTTGAACATAATATCTTATAAAATGATATCTGAGGTATTTATGTTTAGTTCTTGAATGCATGACAGGATTATGAGTTATAGAGATAACACTTGTATTATCACAATAAATAGGAATAAACTTGAAATTAAACCCATAGTCAGCCAGCTGATTCGTCATCCACAAAATTTGGGCACAACAACTACAAGTGGTAATACACTTAGCTTCTGCAGTTGAAGTTGACACTGAGTTCTGCTTCTTACTGAAAAATGAGACAAGTTTCCTAAAAGTTGACAAGTACCACTGGTGCTCTTCCTGTCAATCTTGCATCTTGCAAAATCTGCATCTGAATATTCAATTAGATCAAATGGAGACTCCTTAGGATACCAAAATCCCAAATATGAAGTACCCTTGAGATATCTAAAAATTCTCTTATCAGCTATTAAATGGGATTCGTTAGGATTAGCTTGAAATCTAGCACAAATACTATCATACCTCTGTATTGAGTAATATCAATACTTTTACCATTTTCATCCTTGTTAAGTTTGGTTAGCGAGGCCATTAGAGTCTTTATGGGAGTTGTTGATTATATGTCATACTTCTTAAGTAGATCTTTGATGTACTTGGCTGGGTTGATGAAGATTTCATCATCCCTCTGCTTCACTTGAAGTCCAAGGAAGTAGTTCAGCTCACCCATCATGCTCATCTCAAATTTGCTCTGTATTAACTTAACAAATCTCTCTCACAATTTTTGTCAGTAGAACCAAAGATGATATCATCTACATAGATTTGAACTAATAGAACTTTATCCTTGTGCTTCCTAAGAAACAATGTAGTGTCTACCCTACCTCTAGCTAATCTATTTTCAATAAGGAAAGTAGTGAGTGTTTCATACCATGCCTTAGGTGCTTGCTTTAGACCATAAGTGTTTTATCTAATCTATAGACATAATTTAAATGAGTTGGATCAACAAAACCTAGAGGTTGTTCAACATACATATCTTCTTAAAGTTCATCATTCAGGAAAACACTCTTAACATTCATTTGAAAGACTTTGAACTTCATGTGGGCTGCATAGGCTAGGAACATTCTAATGGCTTCCAATCTTGCAACAGGTGCAAAGGTCTCGTCATAGTCGATCTCTTCTTCCTGCAAATAGCCTATGGCCACCAACTATGATTTGTTCTTTGTGATCACACCAGCTTCATCCATCTTGTTTCTGAAAACCCATTTGGTGTCAACGACTGGATGATCTTTTGGTCTTAGGACTAGCCTCCAAACTTTGTTTTTTTTAAACTGATTCAGATCCTCTTGCATATCTTTAATCCAACTTGAATCCTCTATAGCTTATTCTATCTTTTTAGGCTCCATCTAAGAGAGAAAGCTTAGGAAGAAACATTCGTTCTAAGTTGCAAAACTTGTCCTGATCCTAGCATTGGGATCGCCAATGATCAGGTCTTGAGTGTGATCTCATGCCCCCATTTGCATCCTGATGGAACATATGTCCTTGTGCTTTCTCTTCTGAGTTCTTCTAGGTTTGGTTTTGGATCAGCAGCTTCATTGATTCATAGAGTTCCCATACTTGGAACTAGAGGCTATACAATCTCCTTTTCTGGCACTACGATAATTGGGTCTGGCTCTACGATTTTGGCTTCTGCGATAGTAAGATTCTCCTACTCTACGATCGGTGAGTCCAGCTCTACGATTTCATCAAGTTGATATATTTTGCTTGGTTCACCTTGGTTAGTCTCATTATAGGTAACATGGATTGAGACTTTAACAATCAATGAATTCTTATTGAACACTCCATAGGCTTTGCTTTTCATAAAGTATCCAAGAAAGATTCATTCATCTGACTTGGGTTGAAACTTGGTCATGTATCTTTTGCCATTGTTGAGGACGTAGCACGAACAATCAAACACATAGAAGTTGAAAGTTCAATAATAATCTAGAAGGGGGGTTGAATAGATTATTACCGTTTAAAAATTAATCTAGGCCTTTTTTAATTTTTTTAGTTAATTAATTTTTAGTGTTAAAATTAATCTATAAGACAATATAAGACAATAAAAACTCAATCACACAATGCACAGAGATTTATCTGGTTCACAACATACAGCACGGGTATGTTGCTACGTCCAGTCTCAAGCTCCTCTCCAGGACTTGAGATCTTATTACTATCAGTAATAAATACTCCTTCAATAGGCAGAGAAGCCTTTATAAAGTTTTATAGACAAACTTTTAACTGTACACAACTATCTATCTCGGACAACAAGCTCCCAGCTCCTTCCTCAAGTTTAGTTGCACCTCCGTTTGAGTTCAGTTCTTATTCTATGATCTGGTCTTGAAATAGCAGTCTCTTCCTCACCTCACAAGTGCACTAGAGATTTAACTCCCTGCTGACCTCTCTACGACTCTGGTCTTGGTTAAAGAATTACTCTTTTTCTCATAGGTACATAAAATAAACTAACTCTGTTCTTTTCCCTTTATACAAGATATTTGACAGAATGTGCTTCTAAAGTAAGCAGATACGATTAAGTGCAAATGTATAAAAGTTTTAAATAACTTTTATCTTGTGTAATAGATGCTTCTTGAATAAGCAAGTATATGAATTTAAGCTTTGAGTAAACAATGCTTCTGTATAAGCAGATATGTAATTTTAGTTCAGATTTTAGTTAAGATTTAAATTTTTTTATAAAATAAAGAATGTGTTTATATGGAAACCAATTTGGAATTTAATAACAAATATAAAAGTTAAAATAACAAAGTTAAAATAACTTTTATAATTATGCTTCTTGTTAAGCAAATAAATTCACAAAGGTGTGTGATATATAAATATGAATAACTTTTGTGTTATGTAGCAGTCAAATTATGAATAATTAAATGACAAGAGATATTGAGTATGATAATTCAAATAATTTGACTAATGTTAGTTATAACAAATAAATTTACTATACTCTAAAATATATATAATAATATATTTTATCTATCCTGTGAATTATTAAATAAGGTCACTTAGAATTTTAATGACCGTTTGAATGATATTCTTGTTTAAGGAAAACCTCCAAATAGCGGTACCTAAAACTAACCGAATTTAAATGTTTCATTATTTGATATTTATATAAATATTTCCAGTAGATCACTTAGAATTTTAATGACCGTTTGAATGATATTCTTGTTTAAGGAATACCTCCAAATGCGAAATCTAAAACTGGTCTATTTTCTAATATTTATATAAATAAAGTATATATCTCTAAAGAGCCACTTAGAGTTTTAATGACCGTTTGAATGATATTCTTGTTTAAGGAATACCTCCAAATGTGGAATCTAAAACTGGCTTTTTAATGATATGAATAGATGAAATAAAAATATATATAAATGTGTAAAATATTTCTATTTGTATTTTTATACCTGCACAAAAATATGAGATAACAGCAAATAAGTAAATTGAATAACTTATCTCAAATAACTTTTGACCAATTCTTTTCTTTAAATATCAGAACTATTGATTTAGAAGAGAGAAAGCTTTCTAAGGAAAGATTATGTAGGCAATGAGAGTATAAGCTTTTCTTAATCTGAAATTGGTAATTTGAGAATGAAGAAAAGCTTCCCTATTTATAGAGAATTTTGGCCAAGGGCATTTTCGGAATACTGAAAGATTTAATTTGAAATTAATGGTCAGGATTGTTTTTTAATAAAACGGATGGATGAGATGAAATCTTGCTATTTCACACGGATTAATATGATAGACCGCCCACTAAACATTTTCGCCCAAGCACAGAAAATTTCGGCCAGTATGCTTAAAATTTTTTCCCCAATAGGCAAAATTTTGCCCAACCAGCTCAAATTTTCGCCCAGCAAACTGTCACAATATCTTGGGTCCCACTAAATAATACACCAACGGTAATAAGGCAACCTTCTCTTTTCATTTGAAATGTTATGTTTAATTGTCATGGGCCCCTCCATCTTGCTTATCATTTTCCAAGCCAAATCTTTCTATTTTCGGTTTAATCAAGCAAGTCAAAAGTTCATGGGCTTTTAAGCCAGTAGTTTTGCGGATAGTTTAAAAAGGATAAAGCCATTTTGGGAGTTTAAATTAATATATATAGTATATATATCATTTCTGAAATAATTTATGAGAGGAAGATTTTTATTTAAGAGTTGGGATTCTCCTTGCCTTAGGAATTATTATTTTTTGAATTAATTTCTTCTGACACTTGATATTAATTTATCAAGGTTAATAAATAAAATTAATTCAATAATTAAGATGAAAAACATTTTTGAAATAAATAATTAAAAATAATTATATTATATAGAACCTATAGAGAGGATTCTAACTAATTTTACTATTTAATTGTTATCATCAAAATACACCAAAAATTGGAGACCTATTAGAAGTAACTAATATTTGGCTTTCTTCCTTTCCACAATTCGTAGAGCGTTTTCTTGAGCTTAGAGTTAATAAGAGATCTATTCTGAGTATAACAAGCAGTGTTGACAGCTTCAACCCAAAAGTATTCAGCGAGATGGGCTGCTAGAATTGTCTTTCCTGCTTCAATCAGAGTTTTGTTCTTCCTCTTGGCTACTCAATTTTGTTTTGGAGTTTCTTGGGGCTGAGAATTTATAGTGAATACCATTATCTACACAGAACTGGTCTACCTCAAAGAAATCCAGCTCCCTTCCATGGTCACTCTTGATTGCTTTGATTTGCTCGCCCTTCTCATTCATAACCAACTTGAAGAACCTGATCAATTAAGTTATGGTCTCGTCCTTAGAGCTTAGAAAGAATACCCATATGAATCTGGTGTAGTCATCCACTACGACCACTGAGTATCATTTGCCTCCAAGACTGGCAGTTAGAATAGTCCCAAAGAGATCCATGTGCAATAACTGCAGGGGCTTATCATTTGAATTTACTGCCTTACTTTTGAATGAGCTCCTTGTTTGCTTTCCAAGATGACAGGCCTTGCATGGTCTTTGTTTGACAAAACTCAACTTTGGCAGGCCTCTTACTAGATCCGTAGAGGCAAGTGCTTTGACGTGCTTTTGAAGTTTAGGTGGGACAATCTCCTATGCCAAAACCAGCTGATATCTTGTAAAGCTTTGGCGAAGAAGCAAACAGTTGTAGACGAACTGAGCTCAGCGAGATTGACCACATATACATTATCTTCTTTTTATCCAGTCAGCTTCAAGGAGTTGGTTTCTAGGTCTCGAACTTGATACTGGTTATTAAGGAATATGTCTTGATGTCCTTTGTCACACAGTTGACTTATGCTTAGCAGGTTGTGTTTCAGTCCATCAACATATACAACTTTTCTAAAGACACTGCTCCATTCCTAATTGAACCATAGCCTCTAGTTTTCCTAGAGTTGTTGTCTCCAAATACAACTGTTGGACCATCTTTAGCTTTGAAATCAGATAGGAGAGCTTTGTTGCCAGTCATATGCCTGGAACATCCACTATCAAGATATCAAATTGATTCAGTGGAGTTTGATACTTGCATAAAAAATCATTCTTTATTTTGGTACCCAGATTTGCTTGGATCCGGCTTTGTTAGTACCCTTAGGAACCTATACTTACCTAACTTTGGGTCTATAATAATAATAATCATCTTGATAGCATAATACAGCTACATGCCCATACTTATGACAATTATTACATTTGATATGTTGCATGTGTGACTGTGTGTGTGTGGATATCTTCTCACTTGAGACAAGTGTGGGGGATATATATAACCAGTCTTTCTTCTTGATTGAAACTCCTTCTGCTTCCACACTGATCTACGATTTTATGGATTCATGCCTGGTTGGTTTGTAGAGTTAGATTTACCTGACTCTACGATCCTTCATGGCACGATCGTAGACTTTGGATTACTCTACAATTTCACAAAACCAAGTTTAGTATGTGATATTTTGTTCTTGGGAACAACAATCTGATCTGCAGAGATTATATAGCTTTGAATAATAGGATTAACGATCTCCGAGGATTTCACAATCACAATGCTTCTATAGGAAGTAGAAGCACTGCTATTGTTAATCTCCATAGAATTTTCCACACTTGGACTTGAACATAAATCTCCAAAACCAAGATCTGATTGATCAGAGACAGGTGTTTGGCTAGTGATCAAATAGCCCATAGATGAAGTAGATCTATTCTACATTAAAATTGGCTTTTCTAATTCCTCTATTTTAGAGGTTAGAGCAGACTCTCTCTATGCACTGACATCAGTTATCTGTCTCAATTTTACATTCTCAGCCTCAAGTTTGGATAAAGAGGCAGTGATTCATAGAATTGTTTCCAAATCACTTGCACTTTCTCATTCTCCTCTTGAAGAAGAAAATGGTCCTTTGATAGAACCCTGAATCATTTCATATATTGATGCAAGTCTACTTTTATATCATGAAGTGCAATTCTAACATCATCAATATCTAAATCAGGAGAGTTAAAATTAAATACCTCACTGATGTTAATTTCTTGATGATCAGTGGTTTTGCTTGCATCTTCTTCTATGGCCATTAGACAGAGATTAGCCACTTAAGGTCTATCATCATCACTAGAGTCTGAGCTGGAGCCGTTCTCTGAATCACTCCACGTCCCCTTAGCTACAAAACCTTTCTCTTTCTTATGATGCTTCTTATAGCCCTTGAATTCTTTCTTTGGGTAGGGTTTCTCCTTGTCTTTCTTCAATTCTTCTTGTAGGGGCTTGGTGCAATTTGTGATGTAATAACCAGGCTTCTTGTAGTCGTAGTATAAATCTTTATCTTGATCTCATCTAATGCTACCTTTTTTGTTGTAGTTCTTTCTTAGTCTCCAGTTGCTGCTTTTTCTTATGAACTTTCTCAGCCTTCTTGAAAGCAAGGTTATATCTTCATTATCATCTACTTCATCATCATCATCACGTGAGACAAATTCTGCTAGATTTTTGGAGACAACTTCAGGTGCCTTTAGAACAACACCTTTATATTTTCTTTTGCTCTCGGAGATGGTTTCTGACCTTTGATTAAACTTAAGCTCATAGCTAAGGAGATTACCATAGAGCTTTGAAATGGTTATCTCATGCAAGTTCTTTGACTAATGAGTGGCAGTGGTCTTGACATCCCACTTGCTTGGTAGAGCTCTCATTAACTTTATGTTAAGGTCTTTATTTGGATACACCTTACCATAGACTCTTAGACGGTTGAAAAGCACATTAAATCTCTCATAGGTTATTGTGATGTTCTCTCTAAGAACATGAGAGAACATCTCATATTGTTGCTTTAAGAGAGATTGTCTGTTCTCTCTGACTTCTTCTGTGACACCCCCAAATCCGGGTACTTCAATTTCCACTGGATTTGGTGTTCATTGTACAAATATCACTTATCTATCTACCATAATAAAAGCATCTCATGAAATAGATAAAAACATCCTCCCCTTATGGGGTTATAACATCTGAATAATAAATAAATCAATCCCAGGTTGAACTAACCTTAAATCTCAATGCGAAAACATAAACAAATATATAAGTCTTAAACAACAAAGTCTTAAACACAACATTCTCAAATTAAATAACGAGTCTTCAACACTTGTTAACCTTGCCCATGCCTTTTCTAAAGGAAGGCTTGTCGGACCTTTTGTTCTTAACTGCAATATTATTATGCAAGAGTGAGCACGATTGCCCACAAGTATAACAATATAACAGTAATAATAACATGCGAGTAAATCAAAGAGTTCTGAATAACGAAAAGCTCGGCTTTTGAATCAAGAATGAATAACAAGAAATTAAAAGTACATCTGAGGGTCATAAGACCATGAACTATGTCCCATGTTGTCAAGTATCTCTACTTTAGACCTTTAACAATCATAAGACTATATGGACTCTACTACTCGTACTTAGGGGATCAGCCTTTAGTATTATAATGTGCACATCATCTCAATGCTAACGTGTAAATAATCCTCTATAACAGGGTTGTTCATCTCAGTTTGACATCAGAGTCCGCACCAAAGGAAGTTTGGTTTGGATAAGCTCAATAACAGTTCTAGAATTTAGAACGTTCATCAACTATGGACTATTCAAATCATTAAGGGTTCGCTAGTTTTACAAGGTTCAACAATAACACTGATATTCAAATCGAATAATAAATCTCAAGAGTATACAATCGAATAAGTATTGTATAACTGAAGTAATATTTTAAAGGAATTATAATATCTCATATGAATCTTGACTTGAATAAACAAGAATAAGAACTTGCATCATAATAATAATTCGAGAATAGAAAGCTTGTTCAATAACTAATTTGAGTTTAGAACACTTGCTCAATAAAAGTAAGGTTAGAAAACTTGCTTAATAAAAAGTTTGAGTTTAGAACACTTGCCTCGTGCACAAGCTATAGTTATAATTACAATTCACTTCCTCAACGTCCTACATATTTCATTACGTTTACAATATCGATTAGTTCCATTACCACTACGTTTAACTGTTGAACTTTTCACTTAAGTTCAACTTAACACGTGGTTCGTAATCTTAACTTGTTAACTAACCACATAACGTGAAACTGAACCCACAACATGCATAACACATAATATGACTCTTAAACGATCATAATTAAACCTTATGACAACAATATCCAAGTTCACACATAGCTTGTTAACATGAAACTTCAAATTATCTTATACATGTCAACAACATGTTATAGTATTGTATTACATGCTCATCATGCTAGGCTCATTAGGTTAGGTTCATTTGTCATGTTATGGATTGAAAAACTAAACAAGAAAACTATTTTTCTCTGTGCCCCCGCCGGGGCGGGGTATTGTACTGTCGGACACCCGCCGGGGCGGCATGTCCGCCGGGCCTACATGCCTGCCGGGGCGAGGTGGTTTACTCTATAAAGCCCGTCGGGGCGGGGGTCCTTGGCTGGACGAACTGCAGTTCGTAAAAATCATAGAGAACGGCCAAATAAATCCCAAATTAAACTAATACAATGATTCTTAATCTTACCCATGAAGTAGAAACTTCACAGAAGCATCACACAACGTTTATAGTATGCTTTTAACACTTTAGATCACTTAATCATTCAAATTAGAACATTTAATTTCACTGGTTTCGGTATTTTGCAAAGTTTATAGAGAAATTATGAAATTCAACGTTACAGATTCATTATAACTCTGAATCTGCCCGTTTAAAGTCCGTTTTGTTCGTTTAAACATGCATAATCATAATCAACTATCAATTTCAAGTTATGTAAACAATTAGAGCATACAAATTTGTACATAGGGGCCATATTCATGTTTTTCATACTCTGTAACATATGAAAATTCAATTAAGGCATAATTACAAGAAATTGATTGTTTTAAAACATACATAGATGATAAAAAATACATTATAATCATTTAGTAAAACTTATATCATTATATCATGTATTAATCACAAAGTAGTTGTTTATAGAGAACTTCAAAATACGTTAATGGAGAAATATTAAGAACATGAATTACAAAATTTAGATAAGGGATTACCCTTGCTTCCTTGTTTGATTAGATGATGTAAACCTCCTTTGATTCTTCAATTTCTTTCCTAACTTACTTCTCTCAAACTCTCTTTTTCTCTCTAAGTTTTTCTCTGAACTTCTTCTGATATAAGATATAAGATATAATACTTAATATGCTATAAATATATTATACTACGTATAATAACTGGCAGATCATGGTTGTCAGTTAAGGCCAACATGCACTTAACTGCTCCCATGATCATAAGTCCATGTTTGGTTGTCCCTTTAATAACTCCTTTCCCATTATTTTAATTAGCTTATTTAGTATATAGTTTATTTGTTACACTTTTAAATAATCTTATTTAAATTAAATTAAATAAAATATAATAATCCACATTAAATCACATTATCACATAATTAAAATTCTTATTTATTAATTATGTCAAATTATTAAATCTCTAATTAATTATTAAACTAATTAGAATAACATTATGTTTATTAAATAATTCATTTAATCAAATAAACTCAATTAAATTCATACTTTGAATTATAAAGTTCTATACATTAATTTAATCAATGTAACACATATAATTAAATTAATCTACCATAATTTTATCAAATAATTATTTAACTCAATAAATAAATCATCAAAAATATTTATTTAATTTAATAAATATTTAAATTAAATTACAAAATTCTCGTTCGTCACATCTTCTGTGCCCTCGTGCATCACCAACAGAGCCTCCCAGACTTCCGTTGCAGTGGTGCAGTTGACAACATTCTCAAAGAGTTCATCTTCTAGAGCCATGAACATGATGTTCTTGGCCCTCTTGTTCAACTGCATAAGCTTCTTCTCATTGTCTGTCCATTCGACTCTCAGCTTGATTGCCATCTTATTATGATCATTTGTTGTTGGAGTCAGCTTGGATGGAATGTAGGGACCATTGATGACAACATCAAACAGTTCATCATATAACATCCATATATTCATGTATACGAACTTTCCAGTTAGCAAACTTTTCTTTGATCAGAAGGGGCGACTTATTTCCACCACCAAACTCAGAACTGCTTTTGTGTGTGACATTGATCCACTCAAAGTGTAAGCTTTATGTTCGTGAGAACCTGTTCTGATTCCACTTATTGTTTCTGTAACGATTGAGATTTTATATATTAAATTGTAATATTTATTGAGTGAATAAATATTTTATGTGATTTATTTATTGAGTTAAATAAATAAATTATGTGATTGTGTGGACTGATTTAATTAAGAGTAATATTTAGTTAAATTGATATGTTAGTAATGGTGTAGCATAATTGTAATTTATTTGAGAATAATTAAATTAGATTTAAAATTTTGTGCTAAGTATTTGTTGTAATTTACTAAGTGTTACATGAATCTAATTTCAAGTGTGACAATTGAGTATTATATGAATGTTAGCTTTTATTTAATTGAATTAGAATGTTGTAATTTAATTAAATAAGTGTAGTATTTAATCTATGGAGTAAAGATTTACTAAAAGAATGGAAAATGATTTTTAAGCTTATTTTACCAAATATGACTTTAGTTAACAAAAGGATTTTGTTTTAAAATAATTGAGTTGCCAAACAAGGCCTCACTTTTCAAATTCTTATAACCTATGTAATTAGTAATATTTATTATGGTAATTAGTATTATACTTATTACTTATAGGTTACATATATATTATATATGTATATGTATATTATACAATATATGTTAGATAAGTAAGTACGTTAGTTTTACAAAGAAAGAAAGAAACAGAGAGAAAGGGTTAGAGAGAATTATCAGAGAAAGCAAGAGGAGAGCTATACTCCATCATCATCTCCATCTCTTCTCTTAATTCAAACTAGAAAAGGTATAATCTTAGAACTCCATAAGTTGTAATCATGTTCTTCTATAATTTCATAGTTTTAGAATTCTCTGTAAAAATCTCTTTGTGAAAATTTTTGATTTTGATATGTGTATGGGATGTTTACATATATATTTAAATATATATATATATATATATATGCTTACATGTGATTTTTATAGTTGTTTAAGTGTTTCAATTCACAAGGATATGATGAACACTATGAAATCATGTTCATAGTACTCTATTATAAAGTTATTTTGAAAATAGTTCTTAAATTATCAAAGAAATTGATGTAAGCATGAAGCTATGTGTAATATGTGTTATAGCATGATGTGATAGGAGTTATATAGTTGTTTTAACAATTCAATCCATGTAATTTTGATAAACAAGAAGAATTGTGTTCATATGATTTACTGTAAACCAATTTTTTAAAAATGGCTTTTGAAACTATCAAATTGAAGTTTGATTGTGGGTTATTATTTAAATTGATAATGGATTATGTTAGTATGTTAAGAATAGGAGTTATTACAATTGGAATTACTTGAATTGATTGAAAAACGAATTCGTAGTAACAACTTTCGTCAAGAATACTTAATATCGTAGTTTTCTTCAAAGAAATCATGAAACATTGGTTTGATCATGTGTTGTATGGTTTTTACATGTTATAATCATGTTAAAGAGTTTAAAATATTGTTGTTAGCTAGTTTCATGTTAATCATATTGAGAAAAATCAAATTCGGTGTGAAGAAATAAGCCAAATTGGCTTATAGCCGGCACTTCCACCAGAGGTGGGACCCGCCCCAACGGGGCTTTTGTGCTTGGGGGATCCGCCCCAACGGGTTAACAAGCTGCCCGGGAATTTTTTTTCCCTTCATTGAGTTTTCATGCCCCGTTTGTTTAGCTAACTTATTTCTATGACTTGATAAATGTAATAGGTAATAAGATAACATGCTTTTGATGTGTTTAAGATAGATTGAAGTTTTATATGAATGTGTTACATGTGTATGATTGTGTTACTTTCATAAGGTACACAACACGATTTAAAATGTTATAAGCTTATGAAATGTATGTCGTGAGTATAGACTCACGTATGTGGCTAATTAGCAACCTATGTTGTAAACAACGTTGTGAGTTGGACTTGAGTAAGAAGTTCAAAGGTTTAAACGTTGTAGTTAGGTACTAATAGACGTTTTAAATGTAATGTAAATGTGTATGGTAACTGTGAAGTGATTGTAATTGTTAAAGTGTAGCTTGCGTTTGAGGCAAGTTCTCTAATCCTTATTCTTTTACGTTAAGCAAGTTTCTATTTCTAAACTTGTTATTTACTTTGTACAAGCTTTCTAAACTATTCTTGTACGCTATACAAGCTTTATCAATGTATCTTTTTATTGTGCAAGTTCTCTAATCCTTATTCTTTTACGTTAAGCAAGTTTATATTTCTAAACTTGTTATTTACTTTGTACAAGCTTTCTAAACTATTCTTGTACGCTATACAAGCTTTATTAATGTATCTTTTTATTGTGCAAGTTCTCTAACCCTTGCTCAAGATGTCATGCAAGTTTATTTTTGATTCTTAACTTGTTATGTATTGTACAAGTTATATCGTATTCCAATGTTCATAATGCAATTATTGTCATAGTGTTGTGATGTTGACTTAATTGTTCAAGCAAGATCTAATTATTCTTTCAATTGCTTTAAGTTATTTCTAAAGTATGCCTACTTATTATGTAGATTATTTCTATAACTTACAATTGGTTCATGATTCTTATATTATTGAACTATTAAACCACTGTGAGTCGATTCAACTACTCCTAGTTGATGATAGTTGAAACTCCAAAGTTCCTTTACCTATCCAAACCAAACTTTCTTTGGTGCGGACTTGTATTCAAATACTGAGAATGAACAGCCCTATCTATTAGAGGACATTTATACGAAAGCGTTAAGATGGTTGTGCACAATACATGGTACGAAGGGCTGATCCCCCTGAGTACGAGTTGAAGGTCCATAGTCTTAATGACTGTTAAAGGTTTAAATATAAATATTTATAACCTAGGACATAGTTCAAGGTCGTTGACCCTTAGATAAGTTCTATATTCGAATTTTAAAGATGATGAAAGAATTATTATTCAATTCTTTATTTTGATGAAAGTAAAGTTATTCAACCTTTTTTGAAACTATTCAGTTATGTCATATCATTGTTGTATTTCAAGTGAGCTTTTGTTTGCTCACTCTCGCATATTTTTACCATCCCTTGCAGTTAAAGCCGAGAACGTTGACATACCGTCAACGAGTAAAGGGAAAGGCAAGATGAACAAATGAAGACTTGTTATCTTTTGATTTGATTGTAATAAGACTTTATGTTATGTTTTTATTTCCGCATTATTATTTATGTTAAGGTTTAGTTAACCCTGGGATGATTTTGAATAAGATTGTAATTCCTTTTTAAGGAAGATTTTATTATTTATTCAAGGTTGTAATTTATTTTACATTCCTTATTATTGGGTAGATGTATGTTTTATTTAGAAAGTGAGCACCAAATCGTGTGGAAACGAAGTACCCGGATTTGGGGGTGTCATAGTTTCCTAGAGGCACAAAGAGATCTAGAAGGGGGGTTATATAAATCCTTTAAACCTTTTTACAAAATTAAAAAAATATATTACTAGATAGTTAACTAAGCACAGTAAAATATTAGTTTGGAATCCCCTTAAAGATTATGATGAAATCTTAGTTATGAATGTAGTTCTATGGATATTAACCACAACAGATAATATGTCAGAGTATAAAGACTGAATGTAAAAGACACAGAGGGTTTTAATTGGTTCGGAGACCGAATAACTTCTAGTCCACTCTTTTACTCTACAAGTAGAAAATTCACTGAGGATAGATCACAAATATCTATTACAATTGAACCACTAAGATTCTTTCGAGTCACTTAGTCTTGAAATGGGGACAGTCAGTCTATATCACTCAGATATCTTCAAGTCACAAAGACATTGAATGATTATCACTAAGACAATGGAATCACTGAAGATTGAATATTGTTTGAGGTGCTACTAAGTTTGCAATAAGCTTGACTTCTTCAGTACGTAGCAGCTTGAACAAGTAGTTCAGTATCGTAAAGTAGAGCTCTTTATAGTTTGACATAGTTTCTGTTAGTTCCCAGGGGCACACAAGAAATCTAGAAAGGGGGTTGATAAATTCTTTTTAATTTTAAAAGCTTTTTCTTTTTCTTTTGTATTGCTAAGTAATTAGAAAATGACAAATAGAAGAATCATATTAATGCACAGCGGAATAAGTTAAGATCCCCTTCAAGAATATCTTGTTAAACATAGTTCTAATGTTAGATTAGTTATTGTTAGTTCTTAGGGGGCACACAATAGATCTAGAAGGGGGGTTGAATAGATGTTTTACATATTAAAAGCTTTTTCATTTTATTTTGTATTGCTAAGTAATTAGAAGATAAAAAACATAAGAATCAGTTCATGCACAACGGAATAAGTTAAAGATACCCTCTAAAGATATGGTGATAAACATTGTTCTAATGTTAGTTTAGGTGTAAGTGGTTATGACAGTTATAGCAGTTATAGCAGTTAAGGTAGATAATGTAAATGACATAAAGTAAATGACACAAGGGATTTTAAGTGGTTCAGAGACTTAAGCTCTTAATCCACTCTTCTGCTTCAACAAGCAGGGATTCCACTAAGGAAATGGTAACTCTTGAATCACTAAGATTCCTTCAAGGCCAGCAGCCTTGGAACTGTAGACTAAGCCCAGCAGGCTTAGAATCTCTTGTACCCTCCGGTACTCAGCAAGTCCAGTAGACTTCACTTTGATTTAGTCCCTAGGACAAGGACCCCTCAGGCCCTGGTTGTTTGTTGATTGTTGTTGGTGCTGAGCTGCTAAGATGACTTGAAGCTTGTTCATCCTTTGGTACTTAGAAGCTTGGTGTGATCTTCTTGAATTCTGCATCGAGACTGGATCACCACTAATGGACTGCTAAGATGTACATGAGGCTTGACATCCTTGAGTACTTAGCAGTCTATCACTCCTTCCTTGGTGCAGCTGAACTTTGTTGTTGATGCCTTGACTTCATCTGACTTCAACATTGCACATTGTTCACCATTCAGGATCTGCTAAGTCTTTGCACTTCAGGTAGACTCTGTCAGGTACTTAGCATCCTTTGAACACTGGTTATCTTGTGTGCAGAGTCGTTTCTACATCTGCTTCTTTTCAACCCCAGTTGTTCATGGTGACTCGTCGAGTGGCCCTAGAAAATTGCTTTTTGATCTGCCACTCTTTCTCTTATCTTCTTGGCCTTCTCGGCTCTCAGCTCAGATGCTATGGTTGGCCTTCTCCTTCGTGTTGAGTGAGGTCTTTAGTAGTTAAAGCTCTTCATCAAATCTGCTTCACTCCTACTATGGTAGTCTCACTGCCACTAAGACATATTCTGTTGAGCTCTGTAGAACTCTCGTAGAGTCAACAACTCTTCACCTTTGAAGCTTCGACTGATATATACTCCTCCATTAGCTTTCCGTTGGAATATAGTCATTGGAAGCTATTCGAATTGCTTTAAGGTTTCAGAGTTATTTGGTGCAGACTACCGACTTGATGTGACAACACTTTTTTGACTTTCCTGACACATCAGTCTGCTATTTCACCTAACACCTCTGAGCATTCACTTTCAGAAGTCAGGTTGGTAGTCACATTAACTTCTTTTTTTTTGTTTCCTCGATCAGAATTAAAGGAGTTGTCTTCGTGCATCGATGCTCTCAATCAGCAACGTTCGAATGTCAATCTTTATATTGAGTTATTGCAAAGACTCAATAATCAGATGACCGAACTCCACGATTCTGATGCATACGACTATGTGCTTGATCGTAGGTTGTCTGTTGATCGTTGCTCATCTACTAGGTTTAGACAACACTACGATTCTGAGAGTGTTCTTTGGATTGAAAAGGTAGAACCTCTAGCTCTTCACTCTTGCAGTGCTTCAACGATTCTGCTTGCCTTAACTTGCATCAGGAACTGACAACTTAGTCTGATTGCTTTAGCCCTTATGCTTTGCAAGACTCTTCTGATTAGTCATGCTCAGCTCTCTCAACATTCTGCTCTGTGATCTCCCGTTCACTCTTCATGGTGAGGCTGAGCCATAGAAAATCCTTTTCATCTGTTCTCTATAGGTTGGCCAATGACACAGTTTGTGCTTTATCAGTTCTTGTTGTTCGTCTGGCAAATACCACGATCGTAGTCACCACCACGATAGTTGTCTTCTGTTGGTTTGACAGACACTGCAATCGTTGTCTTCCTTTAGACAGTCACTTCATTAATTATCTTCTAACGTTTGCTTGTGGAAGACTTCTCCTAAATGGCTTCACTTCTCAATCAGTATGCTGATAGAGTTGGTGCTTTGATCTTCTGTTCACTTGCAGGCCATTCAGAGAGTGCTCTTTGATCGTCTTCAGGTAGACTGTTATCTGAGCCTTGACTACCCTTTCCAGACTACGATCTTGGCATACTTTAGTAGTTCTCAGTTGTTGAGAATCGTGGAGTGCTCTACAATTCTTCCGTGGCATTTGTGAGCACTTAACTGACCAAGACTAAGCCTTGTTCTACAGACTGTGATCTGGCATAGGTTTTGCAGACTATGATCTGACTTTGGTTCTGTAGACTACGATCTGGCTTTGGAATACTGCATACTACGACTCCGAGAGCAGATCATATGATTGACTCTAATTCTGCCTCAACAGCAGTCTCTTGACTGATCTGCCCGACTACGATTTCTGCCTCTATTATGATCTGCATGCTCCACGACTTCGAGTGAGGCCTACGATTCTTGACTAAGCTCTACAGGCGCACGACAGGTGCTTCGATAGGCTGTCTCCAAGATTCTGAACTTGGCTTTCTCGATAGTCTATGTCTTCGAGAAAGTCTTCCTCAACACACCACGATTCTGCCTTGTCTCTCTCTGGTAGACTACGACCTTCAAGAGTGACTATCTTTATAGACAACGTTTCTGCCTTGATAAACTCCGATTCTTCCTTGTCTCTCCTGGCAGACTACGAAGGCTGGTGCTGTGACACCCCCAAATTCGAGTGCTTCATTTCCACAGGATTTGGTGCTCACTATCTAAATAAAACATAACTACTTCCCATAAATAAGGAATACAAAACAAATTACAACCTTAATAAATAAATAAAATCTTCCTTATAAAAAAGATTACAACCTTGTCAAAAACATTCCCAGGGTTATCTAACCTTAACATCGACAAATGCAGAAAATAAAACATCACATAATAAATTAAGTCTTATTACAATTCATGTAATGAATATGAACAAGTCTTCACTTGTTCATCTTGCTCTTTCCTTTACTAGTTGATGGTTCGTCAACTCTCTCAGCTTTAGCTGCAATGGTTATATAATGCAAGAGTGAGTAAACAAAAGCTCACTTGAAATAGCAAATAATAGTGATGACATAAACTGAACAACTTCAACTGAATTGAATAATATTTCTATCATCGATAATCAAGAATAAGACTTAGAATTCATCTGAGAGTCATAAGACCTTGAACTATGTCCCAGGTGGTAAGTATTTCTACTTAGACCTTTAACAGTCATTAGACTATATAGACTCTTAACTCGTACTTAGGGGGATCGGCCCTTCGTACCATGTATTGTACACAAACATCTTAAAGCTTTCACATGGTAATCCCCTATTACTAGGGTTGTTCATCTCAGTTTTCATTAACAAGTCTGCACCAAAGAAAGTTTGGTTTGGATAAGCTCGAAGTGTAATTTGGAGTTCAACTATCATCAACTAAGGAGTAGTTGAATCAACTTACAATAAATAAGAATTCAATAAAAAAAGAATTATGGAATAACTTATGCTTTAGAATTTAACTTAAAGCATTTAAAAAATTCAATAAAACCTTGCTTGAACAATTAAGTCAAGGTTACATTAATTCGATAAGGAACTTCAATAATATACTTGCTCAATATGGAATTTAGAGAATAAAATAACTTTTCATAAACGTACCAAGAAAGGATAAAACAACTTGCTCAATAAAAGTAAAGTTTGAGTTTAGAACACTTGCCTCGAGCGCAAGTTATCAATTACTATCACGTTCCACAATTATCCTACGTTCGCGTAATTAACAATAATAACATACATTAGTTACCATATAACTAACTCACGTCATTGGTTAACCCATCTAAGTTAACTCATCATTATTAGATTTAATTATCAATTATCACTTAATGATCAAACCATACATCTTAAAAAATCAATCAACTATACTCAGATTATGATATTAAATCATACATTCATTTTTATTAAATTATAGTTAATCAAATTATAATTCACATTATACATTTCAAATTTATAAATTAATAGGTAAAATACATTAATGAATCATTCTAACATCTCAATTTATGCTTATCATGTCATCAAGTTCATCACATTAGGTTAGTTTTTCATGTAATGCACAAAACTATGCAAAACTCAGAAATATTTTTAGACAGCATGTACACCGGCCGGGGAGGGTGTTTTGCCCTTGATAGGCCCGCTGGGGCAGGTATCCCTGCTGCGAGAAATCCCAGTTCGCGAACTGTGCAGGGAAAAAGCCAATTTGGCTTATTTTCTCGCACCAAAATCCGATTTTTAACTAACACATTGCATATAAAACTTTATAGAATGATAACTTCATGATTCTAGCATGCTTTAACACCTATATACATCACAATACATGATTAACAACCTTTAATTTTGTTATTTTGAAGAAAATTCCATTGTTATGCTTTCTTGACAAAAATTAACATTGTGAGTTTGTCTTTAAATCAAATCACATAATTCAATCATGTTAATTTCGTTTCTAATCATATTATCACAATCCAAACTCAATTATCATAATCATAGCATAATCAAACACCAATTTTGATATTTAAGAAACTATTTTCTAAATTAGTTCACTGTAAATTACTATGAACATGATTTTTTCATGTTCATCATATTTACATGAATTAAACCACATAAATAATCATATAAATCATATATAAGTATGTTATAACACGAATAACATATAGAATCCATATTTACATGAATTTCACGAAAAACTATTTTACAGATAACTAAAACCATGAAAACACTGAAGAACATAAATTAAAATTAGATTATACCTTTGCTTCTTAGAGGAAGAAGATGAAGATGGTGATTCTTATGATGATGATGATGATGATGATGATGATGATGGGTTTCAAGTTTAACAAAGCCTTCTCCTTCTTCTTGTTTCTCTCTAGTTTTCTTCCTCTGTTCTTTCTTTCTCTTCCTCTAACTCTAATATTCTAACTTAATGTATAATATAATATGTATAACTGACTTATACATATAATTACATATAATTATAAAATATAATCTGATAATACTTAATATCCCTTATTAAATATGTATCAGTTATGTTTTTGTTTGAAAATCAAAAGCCATAAGGCTTGTTTGGCAAAAAAATCTTTAAATTTAAAAACAGATTTTTAGAAGTTAAGGCCTTGTTTCTTAAAACAGGATTAAAATAAATTTGAGGGCCTTGTTTGGTAAAACTAATTTAAAACTCTTTTAATTTATTTTAATAACTCTTTTAACACATAGTTTCCAATGTCACACTTTATCTAATTAAATCTTACTATCCCAATTTAATTAAATTAAAGCTAACATTAATTAACTAAATAAAATTATCACATAACAATTATAATTACTCATTAATCATAATCTCATGTAACAAATACCACATAATATTTATCTAATTTAATTATCTCAATTAAATTAGAACTACACCACAAAATTATTACATATCAGTTTAATTAACATATAGCACTTAATTAAATTACTCCATACATAATCACATCAATTATTTATTTAGCTCAATAAATAAATTAATAAAAATATTTATTTAATTCAATAAATATTTAAAATTAATATACAGGATTCTCGTTTGTTACAATCTTCCCACCTTAAAAGGATTATGTCCCCAGAATCACAACTAAAAAAAAACTCATTCGTTACATTCTTCCCCCATTAAAAAGATTCTGTCCCCAGAATCGATATACAAGAAATTAAGCAAATAATTGGGGATAAGTTTTTATCATTACATCTTTGAGTTCCCACGTAGCTTCTTCAGCACTGTGGTTCCTCCAGATTACCTTAAAGAAGGTATCACTTTATTTCTAAGTACTTGCTCTTTTCTATCAACTATTTGAACAGGAACCTCTTCATAAGTTAAGTCTTTATAAAACTGTAAAGGCTCATACTCTATCACATGCTTGTAGTCGTGTTTGTAAGGTCGTAACACAGAAATATGGAAAACATTATGTATATTTTCTAACTCCGGAGGTAACGCAATCTCGTAAGCTACCTCGCCAACCCTTCGCAGTATCTCAAAAGGTCCAATAAATCGGGGACTCAGCTTCCCCTTCTTGTCAAATCGAATATTCCCCTTTCAGGGAGATACCTTCAGGAAAACGAAGCTTCCCACTTCAAACTCTCGATTTTGTCGATGATAATCGGCATATTTCTTCTGTCTGTCCTAAGCAACAACCAATCTCGTTCTGATCAGCTTGATGATCTCAGCAGTTTATTGCACCAGTTCCAGTCCCAAAAGTTGTCGTTCACCAAACTCATCCCAGTATAATGGAGTCCTGCATTTTATGTCGTACAATGCTTCGTAAGGCGGCATGCCAATACTTGCATGGTAACTATTGTTGTAGGCGAACTCCACCAATGGTAAATGATCATCCCAGCTTCCTTGGAAGTCCATAACACAAGCTCTCAACATATCCTCTAGAGTCTGAATCGTTCTCTCGCTCTGGCCATTAGTTTAGGGATGGTATGTCATACTCATTTGCAACTGCGTTCCCAAGCATTCCTGCAATCGCTTCCAGAAATTCGACGTGAAACGCGGATCCATGTTTGATACAATTGATATCGGAACACCGTGTCTAAAAATAATTTCCTTAACGTACAGCTTCGCCAACTGATCCAAGTTGAATCTGATCTTGATAGGTAAGAAATACGCTGACTTTGTCAGTCGATCCACAATAACCCATACTGCATCATAGCCTTTCTGAGTCGTTGGTAGACCAACCACGAAATCCATCGTGATATGCTCCCACTTCTATTCTGGAATCTCTAGCGGTTATAGTAATCCAATTGGTCTCTGGTATTCTGCTTTGACTTTCTGACATGTCAAACACTTCGCAACACATTCGGCAACGTCTCTCGTCATATTCGGCCACCAGAAATGCTGTTTGAGATCCTGGTACATCTTCGTACTTCCAGGGTGAATCGAATATCTTGAACTATGAGCTTCGACCAAAATATCCTCTTTAACTTCTGGTACTGGCGGTACCCATATTCTTTCTTCGAACCGTAGCAGTCCATCATTGTCAATCTTGAATTTTATCTCTTCACCATCGGTTACTCTCTTCCGGTCTTCTCACATTCCTCATCACGAAGTTCTGCCTCTTTTACCTTGTCCACCAAGGTTGAACCTGTAGTTACTTGGAATAATTTCTCATCCATTTCCTTTGGATACTCAACTTCCAGCTCCAACTTAACCATCTCTCTTACCAACTGTTCTTGAGCAGTTAACAACATTAACTTCTCACGACCCTTTTTGCTTAAAGCGTCAGCAATGACGTTCTCTTTACCCGGATGGTAAAGAATCTCACAATTATAGTCCTTGATTAGTTCCAACCATCTCCTTTGGCGCATATTTAAATCTTTCTATGTAAAGATATACTTCAGACTCTTATGATCTGTGTATAGCTCACGCTTTTCTCCATATAAGTAGTGTCTCCATATCTTTAGAGCAAACACTACTGCCGCCAATTCCAAGTCATGGGTCGGATACCCTTTTTCATAATCCTTCAGCTGACGTGATGCATAAACAATGACTTTGCCGTTCTGCATCAGCACACAACCTAATCCCTTATATGAAGCTTCACTGTATACCACAAAATTTTCTGTACTATCAGGCAATAACAACACAGGCGCAGTACTCAACCTCTTCTTCAGTTTCTGGAAACTTTCCTCTCACTTTGCCGTCCAAATAAACTTTACCATCTTCCGAGTCAAATTCGCCAACGAGTTGCGATTTTGGAAAAGTCTTGAATAAATCTTCTATAGTAACCTGCTAATCCCAAGAAACTCCTCACTTCTGATGGTGTCTTTGGCTGATCCCAATTCATTACAGCTTCAACCTTTGACGGATCCACTAAAATCCCATATTTTTCAATCATGTGGCCAAGAAATTGCAACATTCTAACCAGAATTTGCATTTCGAGAATTTCACGTATAGCTTCTCCCGTCTCAGCGATTCCAATGTCAGCCTCAAATGTTCAATGTGTTCCTCCTCAGTTATGGAATAGACCAAAATATCGTCTATGAACACCACTACAAACTTGTCCAAAAATGGCATAAACACCCTATTCATTAGGTCCATAAATGCCGCTGGTGCATGTGTTAGACCAAATGACATCACCAAGAACTCGTAATGTCCATACCGAGTCCTAAATGTCGTCTTCGGTATATCTTCTCTTCTCGCCTTCAACTGATGATACCCACTTCTCAAATTTATTTTCGAGAAGTATCTAGCACCCTTTAGTTGATCGAACAAGTCATCGATCCTAGGTAAAGGATACTTATTCTTGATCGTGACTTTGTTCAACTCCCTATAATCAATGTAAAGCTGCATCGATCCATCCTTTTTCTTGGCAAACAATACCGGCGCTCCCCACGGTGATACGCTCGGCTGAATTTACTTCTTGTCCAGCAATTCCTGTAGTTGAACCATCAACTCCTTCATCTCGACTGGAGCCATTCTGTACGGGACTTTCGAAATCGGAGCAGTCCTCGGTGCTAAGTCGATCATGAACTCTTAACTCTCTATCTGGCGTAAGTCCTGGAAAATCTCTTGGAAATACGTCCACAAACTCCCTAACCACTGATATCTCTTCTATCTTCGGACTCTCCTTACGAGTTTCCACTATGTAGGCTAAATACCCTACACAACCCTGCTTCAATAGCTTCTTGGCCTGCATAATCGTCAAACAACTCGCTTTCTTAGGCGATTTGCTACCATAAAACACTACCTTCGACGGAGTCGTAAGGTTTACAGACTTCTTCTGGCAATATATTACCGTACCATGGTTAAACAACCAACCCATACCTAGTATAACATCAAATTCCCCAAGTTTTATCGGAATTAAATCTACCATCAACTCATGACCCTTAATGTTCAACCTACAGTTCTTGTATACAAACCTAACAGGAATAACCTCCCTATTCACAATCTCTATGTTCAAAGGGTAAACTAATTCCTCTTTAGGTAAGTCTAAGGTCTTAGCAAAGTCATTAAATATGAATGAGCAAGTAGCACCCGAATCAAATAATACGTATGCATTAATACTATTGATTGGAATAATACCTGACACCACATCCTTTGACTGCACAACATCCTGCACCGTCATGTTGAATGTTTTGGCGGTGGGTCGGATCGCCTACAGTGGTCCATCGATAGTAAACGTGTTACCGCTGCCATTTCCTCTCCCTCCTGTCGACCCTCCAGCTGGCTTCTTAGGGCAATCCCGAGCCATATGATCCTTGGACCTGCATGTAAAGCACGCTCCCTTCTTCGGGTTAGGACAATTCGGCGCAATGTGGCCTTCCTGACAACAGTTGAAGCATACTCGTTTTCCCCTCAGACACACTCCAGTGTGATTCTTTTCGCATGTAGCACATGCTTCAATTCTTCTCTTCTACTGGCTTCCCTATTGACTCCCAGCAGATGTGTTGTCGTTCCATTTCCTTTTCTGGTTGTTATCACTGCTACCACCAGTCTTGTTCTCGGTCTCATTCTTCTTCTTCTTCTTCTTCTTCTTCTTCTTCTGATCTTGAGTATACCTGGTCAAGGCATCGCCCCCACTTTCTGCGATGATCGCCTTTTCTAGTACCGTTGCAAACGTGTTCAACTGGAATATGGAGACCTTACTGTAGAGACAGGGCTTCAATCCCTGCTCGAATCTTCTCGCATTCCTCTCGTCAGTATTGACCTAGTACGTTGCAAACCTTGCCAGCTCATTGAATTTCGTGGCGTAGTCCTATTAGATTCCTTACTCATCTCTTAAATATTCAAGTTCAACTTAAACATCTAATATAAATTAATTCACACTTGAGCACATAACACGTCAATAAACTTCGTTATTTTATTCATTCATAGTTTTAAAACATAGAATAGATAGCATCTTTGCTATTTACATCATCTTTCTTGAACTAAAACAAGTTACAGGATTACATCATTATCTTATCCCATTATTATCTCAATTTCTGGATTTACATTTATTTAATACATAATTAAACACATAATTAATGACTCTACTATCTAGGCATATTAAAACGTCGCACAGTGTAAGACCCCAACTTTTATGAATAAAGATTTAATTTTCTTTATATATTATTTTGAAATAGTAAGGTGTTGATTTGATAAATGTGAAAAGTTATGGGTGAAATGTGCAAATATTTCAAAATAAGCAAGTGGTTATAAAATATTCATTGTTGTCGGGGAAATATTCGTTTGGTCATGGAATATTCTTGTTGTCAGAGAATATTCGTACGACGGCACAGCCATTCGTGGGCCCCACAACGGAATAACTGTCGGATATAAAAAGTGACAGAAATAACCTTTTTATAAATAACGGTAAAACTGTTACCGTTAAACTGTTGAAATACCTGGTGATAAAAATACAGTAATACGCGTTGTGCACAGTAGCACACGATATTGCACAGTATTTTGAATTATTGGTTCTTACGTAAGAAGTCACTTACTCAATAATTGTTACAGTAATTACTGTTCAATATTTTATATTATTGATTCAATAATTGCATGATATTTTATTGGTTCAATAATTGCTACGTTGATATTTTATATCAATAATTGCTACGTTGATATTTTATATCAATAATTGCTACGTTGATATTTTATATGATTGATTCAATAATTGCTACCGTTGATATTTTGTATTATTGATTCAATAATTGTCACTGCACAGTATTTTACATTATCAAATTAATAATTCATATTATTTAAATAATATTATTAGATAACATTATTAACAATGTCTAAGGAAGTTCTGTCTAGGAGGGGTTATTTAATTGCGCGCCAGTAAGGAGAAATCCTTATCGGAAGGCCCCCTCTTTCCTTGGAACGACCTAGTAGTCAATATTGTAGTTCTGTAATATTATTTATGAATAATTAATTATTAATTTATATGATAAAGAAATATTTATTTTGTGGATATAAAAGAATGAATTAGTGTTGAGGTGTTTTTATCAATATTTTGGTGTGAAAAATCATCCGTTTATGAATTTCAGCTATTTTCGGTTGGGATTTTGGAAAAACTTCCTTCTAAAAAGTTGTAGAGAATTAAATTTCTCATGGAAAGGACATATATTTTATATTTTTCTGATAAAAGGGCTATTTATTATGAATTATTGAAGTTTCAAAAATAAATATTTTTTAAATAAAATAGTGGGCCCCACTTTTGTTATTTGATTGTTGAATGTTGAATTTTTTCAAAATCTCACGAGGTGTGCTGCGAGAAGCCGTTGGGCGCAAAACTCTACTTTGGCATACTAAGCTTTTCCTATAAATAGGGTGCTTTGTTAGAAATGAAAATCACACCAGAATCAGAAAATTTTTTCTCTATAATATCGAGCGTATTTTTGTGAGTATTTCGTTATTTTGAGTGTTGCTATTCAGTGCAAGTTTTCTTCAACCTTATATCCGATATTCTAGTCAGAAGTACTATTCTTTTGAGATAAGAGATGTTATTTTCTTTCGTAAATGATGTTATTCTTTTCAATATCATTATACCAAAATATTATCGTGAATTTTATTATGAAATTCTTACTTTTTTCGTCGGGATTACTATTCACAAAAAAATTAAATTTTTTTCTATATGTCCAAGTTGCTTGTTAAGGTTCCTATCTTTGATTGGATCCAAGTTTTGAGCTCGATTCTTGAATTTTGATCCACAAAGTATTATTATGGAGTATTTTTGAACTTGGATAAACTAAAATGCGAATCCTTAATATTTATCCTTTATCTCACTAGATTCATTATTTATATTATTTTTCATCATCCTCAGTCCTAAATGGTGATATAACTGAATATCTTTGGCCTGTAGAGCAAAGATGAATGATTACCTGATGAATATATTTGGCCCGTAGTGCAAAGATGAACAGGTGTTGAGTTGAACATGACCAACTGATGATACAAATGAATATCTTTGGCCCGTAGTGCAAAGATGAATATTTGATTCGAGATGTATATTGATTGATGTTACAGGGATAAAATATTGATGATGGACTTTTAAATCATAGAAGATAGTAGACTTCATTCTCTACTTAACTCTTCTAATGAATTATTATTTCCGCTGCTAATATTGATCTAAAACTTGTTGTCAATAATATTTTATCTGAATTGTTGAAGACTAACGATAATTTATTTTCCATTATCTTAGTCATAATATTCTTTACTAGGCTAGTTGAGCTCACCCTTTTCATCTATTGTCCTCTTCAGGAAATAAGAATGTCGCAGGAACTAGTCGGGAGACAGAGTGATGGTCCGAGTTAGAGCAGTAGTAGTCCTCACTATTTCTAATAAATAGTGTGATAATAATTGTAATGAGGACTTAGTTTGAATGTTAATATTTTCTATATATTTGTATTGACACTCACAGTTGTGTGGTCGTATTTTGCACGACCGTGTGATATAAAAGATTGTATTTGAATTCTGTACTATGTATTTGGCGACTCAGAATGGGTTGGGTTGACTGGACCTATTCTGGGGCGTCAAAGTTGGTATCAGAGCTTAGGGATATGGTCTCTGGCGGAGATCTGGGAATAGAACTAGGAGGGGAGAAACGAGTAAATCCTTCACTAGTATGTCCTACCTAAGTTTATGTGGTATTTAATTGGTCAGTCGGAGCATAGGGTTAGTATATGATATGTTAATTTGTTTAATTAACCCTTGTTTTATGGCAGTATTTGAGAATAGCAGCAGAGAATGTTAACAATGGAGTGAATGAGACTGTGGAGACACCTTTAATCACCAACCAAGAGAACGTGCAACAGGAAGGCAATGTTCATCCTGAAAACCACACTGATCAGACGATAAACGATGAGATATTTATAAGCTTTTTGCAGTTCATGCAAAACTAGACAAGGGAGACTCGTGTGCAAAATACAGGTGGAGATAATAACAACACGCGAATTGTCACTGCCAAGCAGTTCAAAGAATTGGGACTACCAGAGTTTTTGGGAAAGCCGAATCCGATCAAGGCGGAGACGTGGGTTAAGCAAATTATCAAGATATTTGATGTCTTGGGATGCACGGAGGAACAGAAGGTTCCATTTGCCACTTTTATGTTCCGTGGAGAGGCAGATTACTGGTGGGAATCTGTGAAGCGTACCCAGACTGCCGCACTCAAGATGTCTTGGGAAGCGCTCCAGAAACTGTTCAATGACAAGTACTTTCCTGAAAGTATTCGTCATATGAAGGAGGTATAGTTTATCAGACTGGAACAGAACAACATGACTGTATTCCAGTACGAGGCTAAGTTCGTGGAGTTGTCCAGGTTTGCACCTCATTTGGTGGAAAATGAGGAACGTATGACGCGGATGTTTCTGAGAGGTTTGAAACCCGAAATTCGTCAATACCTCATTTCTCACAAATTTTCTCTATATTCGAATGTAGTAAACAGGGCCCATTTGTTAGAACGAGATGGTGATTATGTTCAATCGAGGGACAACAACCAAGGTCGTACCGGTGGCAGCAGTCATAGGAGCAATGACAACCAGCGGGGAGGAAAGTATGACGGAAGCGGTAACCACTCCGATGGTAATCGTGGCCATGACAATAGAAAAAGCGAATCAGGGGGAGATTTTAAGAAGAGAATGTACAACAATGAGAACGTGAAAACGTCGACATTAGCACCAGCATCAACTGTTTCTAGGGGAGGAGAACGACCACCGGTCGTATGCTATAAATGCGGGAAAGAGGGACACATCAGCCCAAACTTCCCACAACAATTCAAAGCATGCTATAATTGTGGAAAAGAAGGACATATAGCTCGAGATTGTCCTGTAGCGAAACCAAGTCCAGCGGGGGTGGTGATTCCAAAGGCGATTTTGGACAAGTCAAAGTCGATGGTTCCTGGAAGAGCGTTTGTCGTGACAAGCCCAAAATGCGAGGAACCCACACGAGGTGATTACGGGTAAGCTAATCATAAACTCTTGCGAAGTTTACACCTTGTTAGATACCGGTACTACCCATTCTTTTATTTCACCTGCTTGTGCTCAACGATTAAATTTGACACCTGAGAAGTTAGACTTTGACTTATCTGTTGAAACTCTGTTAGGAGAAACTTTCGTTACATCTACAGTTTACAAATTTTGCTTGATTCAAATTGGTACCCTCACCCTACTTATTGATTTATATCTTTGAAAATACTTGCATTTGACGTGATTTTAGGAATTGACTGGTTAACCACTTACCATTCCAAAATTGATTATTTTCGTAAGGTTGTTAGTTTTTATATTCCTAACCAACCTGTTGTGCGAATTCAAACCACCAAACCACTAAAATCTGTTAATGTCATTTCAAGTCACAAAGCTATTCGTTTATTAAAAAATGGATGTCAAGCTTTCTTAGCTCATGTCACTGATCTAAACCAAAATACGTCAGATTTGAATAATATTTCTGTTGTTAATGAGTTTCCTGATATATTTCCCGAAGAACTTTTCGGTCTACCCCCAGAACGTGAAGTTGAATTCTTTATTGACCTTGAGCCCGGTACAAAACCCATTTCTAAAACCCCATATCGAATGGCTCCTATTAAACTTTAGGAGTTAAAGGTCCAATTACAGGAATTGTTAGACATCGGTTTTATTCGTCCTAGTACGTCTCCTTAGGGTGTTCTTGTTTTATTCGTAAAGAAGAAAGACGGGAGTATGCGACTTTGTATTGACTATCGGGAGTTAAACCATGTCACCATCAAGAATAGGTATCCGCTACCTCGTATTGATGACCTGTTCGACCAGTTGCAAGAAGCACAATTCTTTTCAAAGATCGATCTTCGTTCTGGATATCATCAGCTGAAGATTAAAACTGAGGATATTCCAAAAACTGCTTTCAGAACTCGGTACGGGCATTATGAGTTCTTAGTCATGTCTTTTGGATTGACTAATGATCCTGGTGCTTTCATGGATATGATGAACCGTGTATTCAAGGAGTATTTGGATTAATTTGTGGTTGTCTTTATTGATGACATTCCTCATCTATTCCAAAAGCCGTGAAGATCATGAGCACCACTTGAAGCTGGTACTTCAAAAGCTTCGTGAGAACAAGCTATATGCCAAGCTGAAGAAATGCGAGTTCTGGCTTGAGGAAGTAGCATTCCTTGGGCACGTGGTATCAAAACGTGGAGTATCTGATGACCCGACGAAGATTGAAGCAATACAAAGTTGGGAGCAACCGAAGTCGGTGACCGAAGTACGTAGCTTTCTGGGCTTAGCTAGTTATTATCGGAGATTCGTGGAAGGAATTTTCTCGAATTGCTACTCCATTAACTCAGCTGACTCAGAAAGATACAAAATTTATATGGAATGAGGAATGTGAGAAGAGCTTCCAAGAGCTCAAGAGAAGACTTATCTCGGCACCTGTTCTGAACAATACCATCTGGTTCGGATGGATTTGTCATTTACAGCGATACTTCGGGCAAAGGATTAGGATGTGTTCTCATGCAACATGGGAAAGTCATAGTCTATGCCTCACGACAACTCAAAGAATATGAGAGGAATTATCCTACTCATGATCTAGAGTTGGCAGCAGTCGTTTTCACATTGAAGATCTGGAGACACTACCTGTACGGGGAAAAAGTGGAGATTTATACGGATCATAAGAGCCTTAAATATTTTTTCACTCAAAAGGAACTCAACATGCGGCAACGACGTTGGCTTGAGCTGTTGAAAGATTACGATCATACCATCCAATACCATCCTGGAAAAGCGAACGTGGTAGCTGACGCGTTGAGTAGAAGATCATATGCGGGAACGAGTGCGATGATGTCCACACAAAAGCCTATTCTGTGTGAATTACAAAAGATGGAGATAGAGTTCAAGACTCCGGGGACCCACATGATGATGTTAAGTATACGAGTAGAACCAGCTTTGATTGATAAAGTTAAAGCTGCTCAAGCTACAAACCCGGAGCTGATGAAGATGAAGAAGATGGTGCAAGAAGGTGCCATTCCAGAAGCAAGAATCGATGAAGAGGGAATACTTCGAGTCAACTCCAGACTTTGTGTTCCTAACGATTCTGACTTGAAGCATAGAATCATGAGGAGGCACACAACACACCGTTTGCAATCCATCCTGGGAGTACCAAAATGTATCGTGATCTTCGACATACATTTTGGTGGAGCAATATGAAGAGAGAGATCGCGGAGTTTATTTCGAGATGTTTAACTTATCAACGTGTAAAGGCGGAGCATCAAGTACCGAAGGGTCTATTGCAACCACTGGAGATTTCAAAATGAAAGTGAGAACACATTACGATGGATTTCGTTACAGGTCTTCCCAAGGTTTCTCAAGGCATAGATGCGATTTGGGTTATTGTTGATAGATTAACCAAGTCTGCTCATTTCTTGCCAATACGAGAGACTTATTCCCTTGACCGCCTTGCTCGTATGTACGTGAATGAGATTATGAGGTTGCATGGCATGCCAGTATCTATAGTTTTGGATCGTGACCCAAGATTTACTTCACGATTTTGGGTTAGCTTGCAGAAAGCTATGGGCACGGACTTACGATTTAGTTCGGCATATCATCCTCAAACGGACGGGCAATCAAAAAGGACTATTCAAACTCTTGAAGATCTATTGAGACTCTGTGTTCTAGACTTCAAAGAGAGTTGGGATAAGTACCTACCATTGGTAGAATTCTCCTACAATAACAGTTATCAGGCAAGTATAGGTGTGGCTCCATTCGAGGCATTGTATGGGAGAAAGTGTCGTTCTCCAGTGTGTTGGGATGAGGTGGGTGAGGCAACATTATTGGGACCGGAGTTGGTACGTATGACTATAGAAAAGATCCAAATGATTCGACAACGTATACAAACGGCACAGAATCGACAAAAGAGTTATGCGGATCTTCATCGAAAGGATATGAAATTTAATGTTGAGGACCATGTATTATTACGTGTTGCTCCGTGGAAGGGAGTTACGACTTTTGGCAAGAGAGGAAAGCTCAATCCACGATTCATTGGTCCATTTGAGATCCTTGACCGAGTAAGAAAGGTGGCATATAGACTCGCTTTACCTCCAAGCATGTCTCGTGTTCATAACGTTTTTCACATATCCGTGCTTTGCAAATATGTGAAAGACTCAAACCGCATTATTGAGTTAGAACCAGACGAGATAGCTGAAGATTTAACGTGCGAGTAGGTACCTGTCAAGATCTTGGATAGGAAAGAACATGTTCTACACTCAAAGGTTATACCTCAAGTTAAAGTTTTAAGGAGAAACCATGAAATTGAGGAAATGACCTGGGAGTTGGAATCGAAAATGGAAGCGAGGTATCCTCACCTTTTTGACATATCATGTACGTACGTCAATTTCGAGGACGAAATTTTATAAGGAGGGGAGGTTGTAAGACCCCAACTTTTATGAATAAAGATTTAATTTTCTTTATATATTATTTCGAAATAGTAAGGTGCTAATTTGATAAATGTGAAAAGTTATGGGTGAAATATGCAAATATTTTAAAATAAGCAAGTGGTTATAAAATATTCATTGTTGTCGGGGAATATTCGTTTGGTCGTGGAATATTCTTGTTGTCGGAGAATATTTGTACGACGGCGCAGCCATTTGTGAGCCCCACAACGGAAAAACTGTCGGATATAGAAAGCGACAGAAATAACCTTTTTATAAATAACGGTAAAACTATTACCGTTAAACTGTTGAAATATCCGGTGATAAAAATACAGTAATACGCGTTGTGCACAGTAGCACACGGTATTGCACAGTATTTCAAATTATTGGTTCTTATGTAAGAAGTCACTTACTCAATAATTATTACAGTAATTACTGTTCAATATTTTATATTATTGATTCAATAATTGCATGATATTTTATTGGTTCAATAATTGCTACGTTGATATTTTATATCAATAATTGTTACGTTGATATTTTATATCAATAATTGCTACGTTGATATTTTATATGATTGATTCAATAATTGCTACCGTTGATATTTTATATTATTGATTCAATAATTGTCACTGCACAGTATTTCATATTATCAAATTAATAATTCATATTATTTGAATAATATTATTAGATAGCATTATTAACAATGTCTAAGGAAGTTCTGTCTAGGAGGGTTATTTAATTGCGCGCCAGTAAGGAGAAATCCTTATCGGAAGGCCCCCTCTTTCCTGGGAACGACCTAGTTGTCAATATTGTAGTTCTGTAATATAATTTATGAATAATTAATTATTGATTTATATGATAAAGAAATATTTATTTTGTGGATATTAAAGAAGAAATTAGTGCTGAGGTATTTTTATCAGTATTTTGGTGTGGAAAATCATCCGTTTATGGATTTCAGCTATTTTCGGTTGGGATTTTGGAAAAACTTCCTTCTACAAAGTTGTAGAGAATTAAATTTCTCATGAAAAGGACATATAATTTATATTTTTTTGATAAAAGGGCTATTTATTATGAATTATTGAAATTTTGAAAATAAATATTTTTTAAATAAAATGGTGGGCCCCACTTTTGTCATTTGCTTGTTGAATGTTTAATTTTTTTCAAAATCTCACGAGGTGTGCTGCGAGAAGCCGCCGGGCGCAAAAGTCTACTTTGGCATCCTAAGCTTTTTCCTATAAATAGGGTGCTTAGTTAGAAATGAAAATCACACCAGAATCAGAAAATTTTCTCTCTATAATATCGAGCGTATTTTTGTGAGTATTTCGATACTTTGAGTGTTTCTATTCAGTGCAAGTTTTCTTCAACCTTATATCCAATATTCTAGTCAGAAGTAATATTCTTTTGAGGTAAGAGATGTTATTTTTTTCGTAAATGATATTATTCTTTATAATATCATTATACCAAAATATTGTCGTGGATTTTATTATGAAATTCTTACTTTTTCCTTCAGGAGTTACTATTCACGTATACGATACTATTCACGTATACGGCACTATTCACGAAAAAATTAAATTTTCTTCTATATGTCCAAGTTGCTTGTTAAGGTTCCTATCTTTGATTGGATCCAAGTTTTGAGCTTTATTCTTGAATTTTGATCCACAAAGTATTATTATGGAGTATTTTTGAACTTGGATAAACTAAAATGCGAATCCTTAATCTTTGTCCTTTATCTCACTAGATTCGTTATTTATATTATTTTTCATCATCCTCAGTCCTAAATGGTGATATAACTGAATATCTTTGGCCTATAGAGCAAAGATGAATGATTACCTGATGAATATCTTTGGCCCGTAGTGCAAAGATGAACAGGTGTTGAGTTGAACATGACCAACTGATGATACAAATGAATATCTTTGGCCCGTAGTGCAAAGATGAATATTTGATTCGAGATGTATATTGATTGATGTTACAGGGATAAAATATTGATGATGGACTTTTAAATCATAGAAGATAGTAGACTTCATTCTCTACTTAACTCTTCTAATGAATTGTTATTTCCGCTGCGAATATTGATCTAAAACTTGTTGTTAATAATATTTTATCTGAATTGTTGAAGACTAACGATAATTTATTTTCTATTATCTTAGTCATAATATTTTTTACTGGGCTAGTTGAGCTCACCCTTTTCATCTATTGTCCTCTTCAGGAAATGAGAATGTCGCAGGAATTAGTCGGGGGACAGAGTGATGGTCCGAGTTAGAGCAGTAGTAGTCCTCACTATTTCTAATAAATAGTGTGATAATAATTGTAATGAGGACTTAGTTTGAATGTTAATATTTTCTATATATTTGTATTGATACTCACAGTTGTGTGGTCGTATTTTGCACGACCGTGTGATATAAAAGATTGTATTTGAGTTCTGTACTATGTATTTGGCGACTCAGAATGGGTTGGGTTGACTGGACCTATTATGGGGGCGTCACACACAGCCTCTCCATGTTCTTCTTCCATCACCCGAAACACCGTTATGATATCCACTATATACCACGGTAAATCCTTGAACTAAGCTGGGTAATAAAAGACACGATCCTGGGCCCTATTTATAGCCGAATAAAAAGCGTATTCTGTCTCCCTCAGCTTGGCCTTCTTCACTTGAACCTCGTCTTCAGCTCGATCTGCACGTTGAGTAGCCCTCAAGCAAGCATCCTCAGCTCTGGCACGCTTCGCTGACTCCTCTTTGATGTCGTTCTTCAGTTTCGCTAGTTTATCCAGTGCGTCATCCCTCTCACTTTCCACGTGAACTAGAGCCCACTTAATGTTTCCAAGCTCGTCGTCCAGTTCTTGAATCGTCTCCTCTCTCTACTGTATATTAGTCCGACTCTCGTCTACCGGTTCCTCCAGCTCTCCGACTCTACCATGTAGCTCAACGTTGCGTTCGTAGACCTCCTCGTACATCACAGCGCTAATAAAGTTAGGTGGAAATTGTGACGCCTCCAAAATAGGTCCACACCACCTATTCTGAGTCGCCAAAAATACATGGTACAAAATTCAAATACAAATCTTTATATTCCAACTATTACTCTTTCGTGCACAATACGACCACACATAAAGTGTGAGTTTTAATACAAATACAGTACCCACACTCCTTATCAAAGATACGTTGCATAAAGGTACAGTCAATAAATCTTTTAGGAATTAAAATCTTTGGAAAATGCTCAAGGAAACTTTCGTACATGGGAGGTCATGCTTCTAAGTTATAATAGATATCATAGGACTTGAGAATTAACCTTGGTTGACCCAATAGACCCCAAAGAAGAACGAGAAGATTACTATCCTATTCATTCCAATGGTGGGTATTCTCTTGCCATATAATTATCTTAATTTTCTCAAACTGAGGATTATATTCCAACCATACTCCAAGATTATATAGGTAGTGCTCATAGATATAATCAGCAAGTGAATGCGCACAACTATGTCTTATAATAACATGAAGTTGTATGTGGTTAGACATCTTGTATGATAGTGGCAACACACCCTTCCAAAGTCGGGTTCACCTCACCTAAGTCTGGTCACCAAAATCAACTGTTACATGACGTATAAAATACGACACACACATTTAAAGTTCTCAATACAATTATATATTATCATGCTATTTTATAATGTATTGAGAAACTTCAACGGTCACCGACCATCACTCTATTCTCTTGTTATCCCCGCTCGACCCAGCTACACTCTTATTACCTGAAAGGAATTGTGAAGCAAAAGGGTGAGTACAAATAGCCCAGTAAAGAATATTATAACTAAAGATAATTAAATTATCAATAGCCTTCATCAGTAATGAATCAGATCTTTAGAACCTTAGCCCTCAACAGGAAAAAATCTGATAGAATACAATAGACAACAAGTTTTAGATCAACAACTGCAGCGGAAAAAGTAATCCATTAGAAGAGTTAAGTAGAACATAATGTCTACTATCTTCTCCATGTTAAAAATCCACCAACAATATTCATCCCTGTAACATCAATCAATAGTTCCTGCCCACAATCATGTAAATAGTTCATGATCATAATTATGTTGATAAATTTCTCTTCGCACACAGGACGAAGATAATTTTCATCACCTGTCTTTACCTGAAACACCAAAGATCATGGTTATACCAAATCACAGTTCCTTTACACAATCATGCTAATAAATTCATCTTTGCACTCAGGCCAATGATATTCATTTATAACATCAATGATCATGATTATACTAGTGTACAGCCTTTAGTCATAATCATGTTAGTCAATTCATCTTTGCACTACGGGCCAAAGATATTCAACAGTAACATCAATGGTCATGATCATGCCAAACACCTGTCCATCTTTGCACTACGGGCCAAAGATATTCAACAGTAATGATCATGATCATGCCAAACTCCTATCCATCTTTGCACTACAGGCCAAAGATATTCAAGTTTCATATTTCAAAGATAACGATTAAATTTTAATAAGAAGATTTAGGTAAATACAAATTCAAGTGAAATGATATTAGATGAAACGCAAATCTCAAAGAAATATCTAATCATTTCAGAATTTATAGATAAAATATTTATTACTATGTTGATCAATTCACCTTTGCACTCAAGCTAAAGATATTCAATTATAAGATCAATGGTCATGATCATACCAATCAATAATTCATCTTTGCACTACTAGCCAAAAAGAACCCATAGTTATGGTCATACCAATAATCTATCCATCTTTACACTCAAGTCAAAGAGAACTTCCATTACCATGATTATAAAAATATTATATATGATGAATAGACATAGTAAGAACAATATGATCAAAACATGAATTCAATTTTAAGAATATATTTCATATATCAAAGATAAATTGGACAGAAAAAGAAACCAATTTTTTCGTGAATAGTAACCCGTGAATAGTACCCCATGAATAGTACTTCGACATGAATAATACCCCAGATGAATAGTACTCTTGTATGAATAAAAGATAATTTGGACAGAAAAAGAAACCATTTTTTGTTGTAAATAGTATCCCGTAAATAGTAACTCGTGAATAGTTATGCATGAATAGTAACTCGTGATTAGTGCTCGAATGAATAGTAACTCATGAATAGTAATGTATGAATAGTAACTCGTGAATAGTACTCGAATAAATAGTACTCTGACATGAAAAGGTAAAACTTTCATAATAAAGTTCAGACCAATATTCCGGTGAAATGATATTAGATGAAGCGTAAAACTCAAGGAATTTCTAATCATTTCAGAAATTATAGAAGCAATACTTACCATAGTAATTTTAAATTTAGGAATCTCAAATGAAATATTATTACTTACATACTATAGAGTATGGAAGAAAATAATATTCCTTATGAATATTGAATGGAAACAACATCCTTTACGAGAAAAATAGTATCCTTTACGAGAAAAATAATATCCTTTACATTAGTAAAATACTAGATCTGACTGGAATATCGGATATTATGTTGCGAAAAATCTTGCACTGTTATCCACACACAAACTATCCTTATACTCAAAAGAAATACGCTCAATATTATAGAGAGAAATTTTTTTGATTCTGGTGTGATTTTTATTTCTAACTAAGCACCCTATTTATAAGAAAATGCCAGAACACCAAAGCTGACTAAATTACTCTCGGTGGCTTTCTCAGCACACCACACTTAAAAAAATTAGCCCACCACTTTTAAAATTCCTATATATATATATATATAATTATTAAAATGAATCCCTAATTCCATTTTCTCTCTTCCACCTCATTTTATTTTATACCATGAATTTACTATAATAATGTTACCATTTAAATTATAAAATTATACTATTATATTATCACATTATACTATTATAATGTAATATTATAATAATATATTTGAATAAATATTTTATCGGAGAAGATAAAATGTCAACTTTCAACAAATGTCTCATGCTAAAAATTCCTCCCTTTATATCAAAATTTGACAAATATTTACTTATCATATTTATCAATAATCAATTATTATTCACAATTAATATTATAGAATCACAATATTGATAACCAGGTCGTTCCAAGAAAGAGGGGGCTTTCCAATAAAAAAAAAATTCATTGGCGCGCAATTATATAACCTAACTACTTTCATCGACAGAATTTTCTAGACATTGTCAATAATGCTATCTAATAATATCGTTCCAATAATATAAATTATTAATTTAATAATGCAAAATACTGTGCAGCAGTTACTGTGATAATTATTGAATCAATAATATAAAATAATATGCAATTATCAATGTAACAATTATTGAATCAATAATATAAAATATTGAACAGTAATTACTGTAACAATTATTGAATAAGTAACTTCTTACGTAAGAATCAATAATTAAAAATTAATGTGCAATACTGAGTGCTACTGCGCAACAACGCGTAATACTGTACTTTAACCATTGGGTATTTCAACAGTTTAACGGCAAAAGTTTTGCCGTTATTTTTAAAAATGTTATTTCTGTCGCTTTCTATATTCGACAGTTATTCTGTTGTGGGGTCCACCAATGACTGCGTCGTCATACGAATATTCTCCGATAAAAAGAATATTTTTCGACCAAACGAATATTCCCCCACACAACGAATATTTTATATCGACTTGCTAACTTTGTAAAATTTGCACATATCACCCTTAACTTTAATCTTTTATCAATTAAACCATTTACTGAATAGAATAATAATTATAAGAAAATTGAATACTTTTATTTCATAAAATTTGGGGTCTTACAGAAATTCCTCTTTAGGATCCTCCTCCTCCTCTGACTCATCCTCGTCATCTCGGTCCAAAACTGGCCCATGCTCCTGACCAACTACGGTGATCAATAGAGATGGCTCTCTTTGAACCAATACTTAAACATAACACATAACACATAAGGTAGTTTATTATCTTTAACTATCATCACTATCTTTTCGATCTTCTATAAGGCTACTACCTAAGGTTTCCCCCACCTAAGGTTCATAACCTAAAGCTTTGATACCAACTTGTCACACCCCCAAATCTGGGTACTTCATTTCCACAGGATTTGGTGTTCACTATCTAAATAAAACATAACTACTGTCCATAAATAATGAATGCAAAATAAATTACGACCTTAATAATTAAATAAAATCTTCCTTATAAAAAGGATTACAACCTTGTCAAAAACATTCCCAGGGTTATCTAACCTTAACATCGATAAATGCGGAAAATAAAACATCACATAATAAATTAAGTCTTATTACAATTCATGTCTTAAATATGAACAAGTCTTCACTTGTTCATCTTGCTCTTTCCTTTACTAGTTGACGGCTCGTCAACTCTCTCAACTTTAGCTATAATGGTTATATAATGCAAGAGTGAGCAAACAAAAGCTCACTTGAAATAGCAAATAATAGTGATGACATAAACTGAATAACTTCAACTGAATTGAATAATATTTCTATCATCGATAATCAAGAATAAGACTTAGAATTCATCTGAGAGTCATAAGACCTTGAACTATGTCCCAGGTGGTAAGTATTTCTACTTAGACCTTTAACAGTCGTTAGACTATATGGACTTTTAACTCGTACTTAGGGGGATCAGCCCTTCGTACCATCTATTGTGCACAAACATCTTAACGCTTTCGCATGGTAATCCCCTATTACTAGGGTTGTTCATCTCAGTTTTCATTAACAAGTCTGCACCAAAGAAAGTTTGGTTTGGATAAGCTCGAAGTGTAATTTGGAGTTCAACTATCATCAACTAAGAAGTAGTTGAATCAACTTATAATAAATAAGAATTCAATAATAAAAGAATTATGGAATAACTTATGCTTTAGAATTTAACTTAAAGCATTTGAAAAATTCAATAAAACCTTGTTTGAACAATTAAGTCAAGGTTACATTAATTCGATAAGGAACTTCAATAATATACTTGCTCAATATGGAATTTGTGAGAACCCAGAATTTCACATAATTCAAAAAAAATTCGAATAATTTTTTTATTATTTAATATTGATATTGATCATCAATATTGTGCTGAGTATCTGTGATACGAGTTTATCAAAGTGGTCAAACTGTGTATTGACTGAGAAATATGAGTACAATTTTGTTTAACAGAGAATAGAAACCCTAACCCTAGTTACGGATAGGGATTCGGTAGAAAATACAATTATAATAATTGTATTGATGAATATGTGAGTGTTTATAACTTATTAAGTCAATTAGGGCTATTAAGTTAATACACTAGGAGAATATGTTATGACATGTGAATTATGTATGTGATTGAATACATGTGTATTATGTAAGGTGTATATAAATTATTTTGTATATACAGAGAATTAAGAATATAGTTATGTGACCTAATATATAAATTAGGTATAGTAATTAAATAACCTAAGGGTTATGGTATGGGAGAATATTAATATTATTAATTTATGTGAATGTGTATATATTAATAATAACGAATAATAGTCCAAGAGATAATTTATTCAATGGACTAATGTGGGTAAGTGAGTTAAACAAGCTCAATAGTTTATTTAAGCGTTGGACTTGTAGCTAATTAATTTAATATCAATTAAGTTGTTAAGCTAGCCCAATACTAGATTTAATTATCTAGTATGCTAGTAGCCCAAGACTAATTATGTATGGCCCTAGTTATTTTAATTAGTAGCCAAAAGAAAGTATATTGCAAGCCCAAAATATGAAAGGAATGAAAGGAATGGCCCAAATATTTTAATTTGGAGCCCAAGACTTTAACCCAAAGAAGAGGGGCATGTTGGGCATTAGTTAAACTAATTATTGAGCCCAACAAGGCCTTATGGTCGACCCACTAGGAGGAGATAAGAAGGGAGCATGTGAATTAAATATATGGATAGATTTGAGAAGATATGGAAGGATATGATAAGATTTGGAAATATATGATAAGATTTGGAAAGATATGATAAGATATGGAAGGATATGATAAGATATGGAGAGATTTGGGAGATATGCTTAGATATGGCAAGATATTGGGAGAAAAATATGGCACATGGCCGGTCACAAGGAAGGAGGGGGAGAGAATGCAATCATTAAATTATCCTAACTCTACCAAACACCAAACTCATTTCTCTTTCATCTCATTTCATTAGCTAGCAAAGCAAAAGATAGAGAGAGAGTGTGTGTGACATGTTCGGCCAAGAGAGAAGGAAAGAGCGGGAGTGTTCTTGCTTGTTTCATAGTTCCTTAACTAAAACTTAGGAAGAAGAAGGAAGAACAAGCTAAGGTATAAAGGTTTCTATTTAATATAGTTTAATTTCCTTTGTGATTTGATTTGAGTTTGATTTTTAAGGTTCTGATTTGGTGGTTCAAAAACCTTGGATCTATATGTTTTTAAGTGTTATATGTTTGGATCTATTACTTTTAAGTGTTAAAAATTAGATTTAAAGCAAGAAGAATGAAACTATGCTTCAAAAGGTTGAAAACCTTAATTTTCTTAGCATAAATTATGCTTTTGTTTGTGTTTGGTGGGTTTTGATGTAATAGATTATGGATCATGATAGATCCAAGAGTATAAGGTGTATTGGTATGTATTATGATAGTTTATTATGGCCAAAGTTAGATTAATCAAGAGATCATGCAAGATTTCTTAGAAAACACAAAGTTAAAAAAATCAGATTTTTGAAAAAACAGAACCTGAAATTCAAATGACCATATCTCTCTTAATATTTCGCTTTTTTGAGTGTGGTCAATTTCTAAACTTAGATCTATAAGTCTTCTAACCTTTTCAAGTGGAATCACTAAAAAAGGAGTTGTAGATTTCTGTGTGAACTAAAATTAGTAAAGGACGCTAAAACTGAAAAATGACAAAAGTAGGCTGTCTGGGATTTTGAAGGGAAGTTTCGGCCACTTGTTTTATGAAATAAATTCTGGCCTTTTGGGACTTGAAAATATATGGAATGAAGTACCTTGTGTCCAAAAATGAGCTCATTCCGACTTAAATTGAGTAAGTTATGGCCATTTTAATTTATGGGATTTTCTGACGAAAAATGCTATAACTGGAATTGTATAACTCCGATGACCACGAAATTTAAACTGGAGACTCACGTTAACATATGTAAGATCCCGCCAAGAGTTGGGAATTTCTGGAGTTAAGCGTGAAGTAGTTATTTTCTTAAGGAATTAACTAGAAATGGATTTTTAGAAAATACTTAAGGAAATTGAAAAATTCCTAAAAAATTATTTTTGTGTATGAAATACATGTATGTATGTGTGGAAAAAAGATAAAAAAAAATAATAAGATGATTAGAAAAAAAAGGGAATCCAGCTTGCTGGATTGACCATCAGGTTGCTGAATTGAAATCTAGTTTGTTGGATTGGCCATCAAGTTGCTGGATTGCAATCTGATTTGCTGAATTGACCATCAAGTTGCTGAAATGGAAATTGAAATGATATATGACTTATCTAAAATAATATTGAAGCTTTGAGATCGAGTTAATTAACAATAAATGTGTTAATTGTCGGATAGGGTGACCAGAACACCGAATTGAGACCGAAGTCTAACCAGACCGAAATAGTCAGAATTGATAAGTGTTTATACAGGTTATAAACACTGATGTGACTACGTGATGATGTGTCTAGGAGATATATTATTTGTAAATTACAGTGCTATGTGTTGTGATTTGTTGTGCTAATTGTGAGACCGATATTATTAATTATAGGTCTTTCAAACGCAGATAGAATATATTGTGTAACAGTAATCAACGAAGAAGGCAAGTTTCCTTAACTCAATCTCGAGTTATTACTTTTTAAATATAGTAGTGGTTAATTATTGCTGATTATACCACGTCTGAGAATTATTGTTGATTATTCGCAGTTAGTGCATGTTTATTAATTCAAATTGAATTATTGATTTTGAGAATATACTTGGGGAATAACTGTTGTTGGTTATTCACATCCGTAGAAGTTATTATTGATTGCAAATAGTACAGTTAATTTCTGTGTATTATTAAATCGTGTTGAGATATGTCGTAGCTAATTATTTTGGCTAGACGAACAATTGTTGAAACTTGATAGGTTCGAGAAGTGAACTCAAATATTATTGACAGGTCAATGCCAATTATTTCGGCTAGATCGAGAAAGAGATTAGATATTGAAATTATTATATTTCATTGTTGTGATTTGAATTCTGGTTATAAGACTGAGAAGAACAATCTTTTTATATAAAAAGGGGCTTTGTGGTCGTATATTCGGCCGTTGCGCGCAGCGTAAGTTTATGCATAATATAGGGTATAATGAAGCTGATCACTTTATATACTTGTGGAGGGATATGATTTAATCTTTATGGTTATCTGATACACCTAGGTACTTCAAAGTAAAACCTTTGATAGTTACTCGAGAAGTTCAAGATCCTGTGGGATCGCTCAGCTTACAAAAATTTGGTTAATATTCCACTTTGTTTTGCGTAGAATTGATTCTTGTTATTCAATTGAGAAATTTCGAAAGCGTTTTACTCTTTCACTATCGAATTATTGTTTTGCATAAAACGCGAGAAAGTCTTGTTATTGATTAACGCTTTATTCAGCTAATTCAAAGTCCTTTGAACTTTGGTGATATTCTATCAAATTGATAGTCTTATATTCTTGATTCTTATACTTTATTGTATAATTTAACTTGCGGAGTAAATTTGTTGCTCACCCTTGCTTAAATACAATATTTCAGCTAGGAGCGAGGTAACCGGAGGGGCAGAGAAAGACAAAGGCAAAGGTGTATTGTTGGAGTAGTTATAATGAACATATTTATTATGTTGTTTTGTATAACCCTTTTTGTATATCTAAGCGTATGTTTGTTATGTTAAGGTTAGAAAACCTAGGACAATGTATTATAAATATCAGTTAATGATATGTATATTTCTATTCATAAATAAATGGGTAGTTAGATGATATTTAAATGTTGGATCGTGAGCACCAAACTCGGGGGTCAGATAACCCGAATTTGGGGGCGTCACAGAATTTAGAGGATAAAATAACTTTTCATAAACGTAACAAGAAAGGATAGAAAAACTTGCTCAATAAAAGTAAAGTTTGAGTTTAGAACACTTGTCTCGAGCGCAAACTATCAATTACTATCACGTTCCACAATTATCTTACGTACACGTAATTAACAATAATAACATACATTAGTTACCATATAACTAACTCACGTCATTGGTTAACCCATCTAAGTTAACTCATCATTATTAGATTTAATTATTAATTATCACCTAATGATCAAACCATACATCTTAAAAAATCAATCAACTATACTCAGATTATGATATTAAATCATACATTCACTTTTATTATATTATAGTTAATCAAATTATAATTCACATTATACATTTCATATTTACAAATTAATCATGTAAAATACATTAATGAATCATTCTAACATCTCAATGTATGCTTAACATGTCATCAAGTTCATCACATTAGGTTAGCTTTTCATGTAATGCACAAAACTACGCAAAACTCAAAGCAACATTTTTGGACAGCATGTACACCCGCCGGGGCTGGTGATTTGCCCTTGATAGGCCCGCTGGGGCGGGTATCCTTCTTGCGGGAAATCCTAATTCGCGAACTGTGCATAAAAAAAGCTAATTTAGCTTATTTTCTCGCACCAAACTCCAATTTTTAACTAACACATTGCATATAAAACTTTATAGAATGATAACTTCATGATTCTAGCATGCTTTAACACCTATATACATCACAATACATGATTAACAACCTTTAATTTTGTTATTTTGAAGAAAACTCCATTGTTAAGTTTTCTTGACGAAAATTAACACTGTGAGTTTGTTTTTAAATCAAATCACATAATTCAATCATGTTAATTTCGTTTCTAATCATATTATCACAATCCAAACTCAATTATCATAATCATAGCATAATCAAACACCAATTTTGATATTTAAGAAACTATTTTCTAAATTATTTCATTGTAAATTGCTATGAACATGATTTCTTCATGTTCATCATATTTACATGAATTGAACCACATAAACAATCATATAAATCATATATAAGCATGTTATAACACGAATTACATATAGAATCCATATTTACATGAATTTTACGAAAAACTATTTTACAGAGAACTAAAACCATGAAAACATTGAAGAACATAAATTAAAATTAGATTATACCTTTGTTTCTTAGAGGAAGAAGATGAAGATGGTGATTCTTATGATGATGATGATGATGATGGGTTTCAAGTTTAACAAAGCATTCTCCTTCTTCTTCTTTCTCTCTTTTCTCTCTAGTTTTCTTCCTCTATTCTTTCTTTCTCTTCCTCTAACTCTAATATTCTAACTTAACGTATAATATAATATATATAACTGTCTTATACATATAATTATAAAATATAACTTGACAATATTAATATCCTTTATTAAATATATATCAGTTATGTTTTTGTTTGAAAATCAAAAGCCATAAGGCTTGTTTGGCAAAAACTCTTTAAATTTAAAAACAGATTTTTAGAAGTTAAGGTCTTGTTTGGTAAAACAGGATTAAAATAGATTTAAGGGCCTTGTTTGGTAAAACTAATTTAAAACTCTTTTAATTTATTTTAATAACTCATTTAACACATAGTTTCCAATGTCACACTTTCTCTAATTAAATCTTAATATTCAAATTTAATTAAATTAAAGATAACATCAATTAACTAAATAAAATTGCCACATAACAATTATAATTACTCATTAATCATAATCTCATATAACAAATACCACATAATATTCATCTAATTTAATTATCTCAATTAAATTAGAACTACACCACAAAATTATTACATATCAGTTTAATTAACATATAGAACTTAATTAAATTACTCCATACATAATCACATTAATTATTTATTTAACTCAATAAATTAATTAATTAAAATATTTATTTAATTCAATAAATATTAAAAATTAATATACAGAATTCTCGTTTGTTACAGGTGAAGTGCTCGACGATCAGATATAAGATCAACCTAACAAGCTTGATCTTTCTATTCATAGTCCTTGTACATCATAATCTTTTGAAGGACTTCACAAAGCTGTTTGTTCATGTAGAATCAACCTAACATATTTGATCTTTTCAGTCTAAGTCCTTGTATATATGTCTATCATCTATTAAGGACTTTACAGCTTTTATCAATGCAGACATATTTGCATATTAATTCATTTAGGATCATAATCAAATCTTATATAAATAGGAATAACATTCTCATGCATATTCCTAACAATCTCCCACTATTTGATTATGATAAAAACATTAAGTGAATATGTATGAGATGAATGATCTTAATATACAGTGAGCAACTGTATTACTAAAACAGATATCATGAATGTCATTGTTAAAAATTTGAACTTGCATGACAAGACACTCTACATCCTGGATCCAGAACATACTATTACAGAAAGAAATATACCTTCTCTTTTTCAATGACTGTTCCTTGTATGTCTTCTGGATGTTTTCTGTTCAGCTACTCTTTTTTCTTTTCTTCTTCATTCTGCTCCCCCTCAGATGAATGCCTCATTGCTTCATCTTCATCTTACTTTACTCCCCCTCACATTGTGTCTCCATGAAGTCATCTTCTTTCGACTCCCCCTCAGATGATGACTCTGCTGCTGCTTCCTTATTATTCTTCTTTTTCTTGTCCTTTACCTTGCTGCTTTTGCTCTTGCACTCCTCTTCTTTCTTCATTCTCCTCTTCGAGTGCCTTCTTGAATGCCTCTTTTTCTCCCCCTTTTTGTCATTAATCACTTCAAAGAGATGCTGGACACTTGGTAGAAGTTGCTCCATCAGATGAGATGTGCTACCAACTTCAATCTTGAGTTCCTGTTGGCTGAGCTCCAGCTGTAGGGAGAGAGACTGATTCAGAGTGTCTATCTTCTCAGAGAGAGAGATAATGGATTCTTCAATTTGCTTCTAAGCTTGCACGAATTCTTCCTTCTGATCCTTTATGGACTTCAGATAGATTTGATCTCTCTGTTGAAGATTGAGAGATATATCTGAGATTGTGGCCTGAAGCTTATTGTGAAGCTCACTGTCTTCTCGTCCTGACAGGATCTTAACTTCTGCAGCAATGAGAGAGAATTTCTCAACCAATTCTTCAGAGTTTTTCAGTAACTCTTGCTCTTGAAGAGTTTAGACATTTGGTTGAGCAGCCTCCTGCTGAACAGCTGGTTGGACACCAAGATTCTCACTCTTAGAGAGGCTTTCAAAAGCAGCAAAAATCTCATAGAGGTTTAAATATCATTCACTGTTGGAGAACGAAGGGATATCAGATAGCATTGCTGTAGCAGGATTAGACTTCTTAGGCTGAGCACAATCACCTCCAATGGTAGAGTGCAAAGGCTCTACGATCGTGATCTTTGATGTGATCTTTCCACCATCTAAGCCTTTTAGAAGATAGTAGGGAATGTAGATGTTGCTGGCTTTACGACAGACCTTGAAGTGAGGTTAGTCTTTGATCAGCTTTATTGCATACGAATATATCCTTAGAAAGTTTTGTGCTACCAGCTCCAGGTTGGGAAAGTGTGAGAAACACCATTTGAAGTAGCTTCTATCTCCATTAGTAGATACCTTTACCCATGGCATTGAAAGATAGAACCACCTTATCAGATGATTCTTAGTCTTTGAATCATATATCATGGTTGTAAGGTCCATCTCCATATCATTAAGATTATTGAGCATATCTGCTATGGACATCCTTAATATGTTTATCCTTTCATTGCCATGATCTACCCATCTGCGAGGTAGCACATTTCATGGTTCATCGTATACTTCCACCATTATTCTTATTTTAACCATTGCAGGAGATGGAACATGATAGTCATCTGGCTCCTGATCTTTAGAACTCGAGTCTTTATTCCTTCCTTCATGTCCTGACTTAGAGTTAGACTGGTTCAAGTTCCCTTCAACTGACTCATCCGTATATTCCTCTTCTAATTCTGATCCATTTGCAGTCTTTTTATTCTCATCACTGCTGGAATTATCAGACATCTTTCTTTTCCCTTTTGAGTCTACCTCTATGGTGTTGGGCTTATCATCATCATCATTACCATCATCATTGAGCTCAATGATCTTTATTGAAGATTTTCCTTTCTTCTTTAGGCCTGGTTGGGCAAGCAGTCTGTTGCACTTTCTTCTCCTTGGAAGATCAATAACAGGAGGTTCAAGTTCTTCCCTTTCTTTATATTCTGAATCCTCTATCTCAGCAGAGGGACTTCTTGGGAATTCAGCAGTAGGAGATCCAGATGTTTCTCCCTTCTTAGATCCTAAACCTTCCCTATCAGCAGAATGGCTACTTGGGGGGTCAGCCATAGGACTTTCAATTGCTTTTTCTTCTTTTTATTCTTCTTCCTCTTCTTCAGCATAGAGAATTCTTTGGGGAACCTTTGGTGACATTCTCACCACCTTTGCTCTCTTCTTGGATGGCATTTTAGAAGTGGACTCTGGAACTTTTGAATCTTCAGAGTGTGATAGCTCATCCTCCACATTACTCGCCTTTCTCTTCTTCTTAGTGCTCTTACTGCTGCTACCATACGTCATCAGCCTCTTGTTTTCCATGGGATTCTTTTTCCAGTTGTCAAACAGCTTGGGAGACAACACCTTTTGACTATTTAGGGGTTCACCCTCATCATCCTTTATCTTGTTTTTCAACTTCTTCTTCAGAATAATGCTTAAGAATCTCCCATGAAAAACCTTTGTGAGCGGTTTGTCTGTTAACTTCTCTTTCTCTGCTTTGTCCAGTCACTTAGATATTAAGTCGAACAGTATAGACCCAAAGTTAATTTGCTTCTTCAGTACAATGGCAGACATGATTCTTAACTGTTGATCACTTACAGTATCATGCGCAGTATCCTTGCAAAGTATACACTTCCCTACAATTTCAGCAAGGAACTCGAACTCTTCCGGGAACTCCTTTTTCATGTCCTTCAGATTAGGGTAGCGCATAAACCTCTTTCCTTCTTCAGTGTCGACTTCTTCAAGGCTCTTCAGACCCTGGTTAGAGAACCCTAGACATTGGTTGATGTCTGTAGGCTTTATCTTCAGAATAAGTCATTTGACCTTTGTTGATAGAAGCCCAGAACTTGTAGTTGCATTTGACTAGAACTCTCTCACCATGTCAGTATAGATACGGGTGTTTGATTCCAGGCATTCAGAGAACCCAACCTTCTTCACCAGTTCAAGAATATCTCTGAACTTTTTTTTTTATTTCTCGAATCTCTTAGTGCCAAGTTGAATACCAGTGACGACACTCAAATCTTCCATTTGAAGGGTTATATGTTTTTAATTATCTGGGTATTTTCTTTTAAGAGTATTGCAGAAGGTTTTTGAGAGCGATCTGAGAATGGCTAACTGCTTGAGAGTTTTAGGCTTTTTGGAGAGTGTTTAGGGTTTCGGTTTGAGAGAGAGAAGATGTATCAAAAGCTTGTAGCTTTTTGATGGACTCTTGTAAGTGTAACTGACACAGATTTGAAATTTCCTTTTGTAACTATTCCCTCCATGTTTTAGTGGGACAGTTGTAAGATCCTGATAGATCACAATCTGTAACTTCCTCTAACATGACAGTTTATCATATTTAACTTTCCTTCAGTTGACCATTGACTTCTTCAGTTCGTGGAGTAGCCTTATGACTTAGTTTAGTACTCCACGATTTCTTTGACTGGTCGACGATCTCTGTGTCTACTTCGACGGTTGTCGTATGTGGCCATATTTTAACAGATAGATCTTCATTGATCTCCATCAGGGAGTTTATATGATTCATCAGCAGTATGTATTCTTCTGAGGGGTTTCTGTATGCTTCTGCAGAGGTCCTTGTGATGCTTTCAATAATAGCACCTCTTCTAGGTTAAGGTTGCTCAGAAAGGGCTGGCCTCTTAGTGTAACACTTAGGGTCAGGTTTGTCTCTGAGACGCTTATCAAAAGAGAGGCTTCTTAGATTTTGTGTTTACAATATCATCATAGTGGTCTACTCTGCCAAGAAGTTCACTTACCAACTCTGGATATTCTTTGATGTTGGTATAAGTATAGGCTGCGATCGTGGGGTCAGCATGTTCTTACACTACGATCAAGTGTTTGATCATAGGTACTTCACGATTGGAGTGGTTGGTTGATATGGTTATCAGTAACACGTTATAGGACGATACTACTGGGGATTAAGATTTATTTGGTTCATCAGTCACAAAGTTTTGGGACTCTGTAATTGGAATGTGGTTGTTTGGATAAGCATCTGTTTAAGAAACTTAATAGGAGTGAAATGAATATTCGTGGAGTGGTCAACAGTCATGAACGAGAGGTTGACCTGTCTACTGAGTTTATCTCAGGAGCTCTAGCAAGTATCACACTTCTTCATTTTCTCCTCAATCTCCACCACCTCCATATCATCAGTTGTTCTTTCATAATCTTCACTAACTCCATCTCTTCAGCTGTTCCTCCCTTGTCATTAAGTATAACTATCTTCATTATTTGGAAGATTTAAAAGATATGCTTCACTATGCTCATTTGTCAACATTAGTGTTGTTACACATAGCAGACCACTGCTCCCCCATTGTTGATACTATTTACTTATATAAAGATGGACTATTCTTCTTTACATTCATAAGTAAGGTAGCCTTGCATATCTCCTTTTGACTGGAATCTTCAAGGTTGAATAAGCTCCATCTTATCATAGAGTATTTTATTGAAAAATTAGTTACTCCACAATTTGCTCACTAGACACTACAAATGTAGTTTCTATCATTTAGACTTTAGCATCTTCTGTATTTCGTGGAGCTTTGCTTCTATGATGCATACTTCATCCATTGGTTGATGATCCCTTGATATGAACTCCTTTGTCGTTCCTTTTGAGATGATATACTTTGCATGGACAAGCATGGAAGGTCTCTTACATTTTGACATGAATAGCCAGCTTCCTTATGATGATCAACAACGGATATTGGAATCTATTTAAGTTCATGTGATCATTATTCATGGGGACTCGAAAAATCTTCAGGAGCAAGCTTTGGTATTGGATGACCTTGAATAAGAGCATTGCTGAGATATCTTTAAACTTGTAGCTTATTGAGTCTTTGTAACTAAAGCCATCTGCTTCAGTTTTCCTTAGTGAGGTTAGATAGACCAAGTACCTGCAGGTTAAGCAAAATTTCTATTTTGGTACCCATGGTTACTTGGGTCCTGCTAGGTTAGTTTTCTTAAAATCCCAATTCCTCATGATCTTGGATTTACATCATATAAGCATCAACAATCATATTCATACATATATCAAGTTTATATTTAATAGTTATAATGCATGATTGTGAGTGTGTGTGTGTGATTAAGCATTTTGATATGATAATCCTCTTCTTTGGTTGTTACACCCTTTGCTTTGCCATGTTCATAGATTTTGAATGTTCAAAGAGTGAGGATCAACTCTATTACTTATTTGTATCTGGTTGGTTCGTGGAGTTGATAAATTTCTATGAACCTTCAAGATTTAGTGTTGATCATACTCTACGTTTTATCAAAAACATAAAACATTGGCTTGTATGACTTTATACATACCAACCCATCAACAAAGGTAGAGCAACTTATACTTCTTAGATTATTATTTGCTTATGGCATATTTCAGTCTTCTTTCAACAATTTATTTTCAACCTAAAACATGGGTGAAGAGAAAGTTTATTAACAATTAGTTTCCAACTACAAGTGTATGTCGACGTAGGGAAAAAATTCGCTGGTCAGGTCACAACCCGGATCTTTCTCTCTTCCTAAGTTATCTCTACCCTCACTTTTTTTATTGTGAAAAAGATTTTGAAGGGTTTTTTAGGAAAAGGCCAACATATATCATGTCGGCGATTTGAACGTTTTACAAAGTCGCCAATTAGTAGATTTAAAATGGTTGTACCAACTCAACCGAGTTTTGTTTGAAAGAGGCCCAATTGCTGGACACTGTCAAAACTTGATCTTTGAAACAAAGTTTTGAGTTCGGAGGCTTGGTTAAGTGTGGAAAAGGTGTTAGGCACCCCACAACTCCCGTGTAAACACGGTACCGCATCTTTTCAATATTTTCCTTTAAAAACTAAAATGTGTGTGTGAATACTGTTTGAAATTGGGCCTATTTGATGGAAAGTATGTCTATGCATCATTGAACCTATATACGAAGGGTTTGATTTGATTTGTAAAAAGTCTTTGATTTGATTTGCAAAAGTGTTTGATTTGATTTGCAAAAGCTTTCTTTTTCTTTTTGAAAAGATTTAAAATGATGTTTTGAAAGCAGTTTATCAAAGCCCTACGCTAACATAAGAATTAAAGTATATTGATACTTTAATTTTATCTTTTTAGCCTTAAGGCATAATTCGAATGGTGATTGTCGGGCTGCGAAGCATCCTCGACCACAAAAATAAATACAAGTGTCGGTCTGCTCATGGGCATGATAGCCATCGGAGGGACTCTGACACGACAAACCATATTTTCACTATGTTGAGACCTTAAATTCGGATAACCGTATTAAGGTCTTTTATATGTACATTTTACAGAAAAATTGGCAGGGTACATTTGTAAAGTATAGTTTGTCCAACGTGGGAATCAGATTCTGATCAGTTTGATCATGAATCCCACGATTTCTATACTCACATATGAGTAGCCAATAAACCTGCACAGCTCAAATTTATACAGAAATATATCCAAATGTCGCCAGAACCAAGGATTCATTAGTAAATCCTGGTTCGCACCTGGTCGAAGCGTCTCGTTCCCACTAGATAGCGATCTAAGGGACGCGGGGTTGCGTTTACAACTGAACTAGAAAAAATGCTAGATTTAAATAAATCTCAGTCATTCTAGCTTCCTGATTCCGTCTGTACCGATTTTGAACCGTTTGAAAGCTAGAATTGGAAAGATTTAAATAAATCTAGTTCGCCCGCAGATATGTCAGTGTCGATTCATATAAAATAAATATTTAAAGCAACAATTTAATAAAAGCGAGTAAAGCAATATATATACAGTTATATATACAAAAGATGTAAAGGGCAATGGGTTTTCACACCGGTGCCCAGACTGGAATTAAAATATATATTTATTTATAAAAGCTGTATAACAGCCACGGAATGATCCAGGCTGGACATAATTGAAATATATATATAGAAAAACAGTAAAGAGGGCGATGGGTTTTCACGCCTATGCACGGACTAAAATTGAAATATATATATATATATATATATATATATATATATTGACAGAAAAGTAGTCAACGTACCAAGACTGGGAAGATAACCCAGTGGTGGTGAAGGCTGCTTATATATGCATATTTATATATAAAAGTAGTAAAAAAAATCACAGAATAATCCAGGCCGAACTGAAATATAAATGTACAGAAACGTAGTCAACCAAGACTAGGAAGAGAACCCAGTGGTGGTGAAGGCTGCTTATATATGCATATTTATATATAAAAGTAGTAAAAAGGCTACAGAATAATCCAGGCCGAACTAAAATATAAATATATATAGAGAGACAAAAATGTAGTCAACCAAGACTGGGAAGAGAACCCAGGGGTGGTGAAAATTGCTTATATATGCATAAATATATATAAAAGCAATAAACTACCTCGGATTTGACATCTGGGCTTGACAGAATTGAAAAGTTAGTATATATACAGTTAAATAAATAGAAAAAAAGCCAAACCCGGACTGGGAAGATAACCCAGTCCGGAGAAGTTGCTTAAAACGAAGATGCAAGTATGCCGAAGCTACTGGAAGCGACGGATCGTCAATACGAGTTGTAGAAATGTCAAAAAATGCTTTTAGGTACTAAAATGTACCAAAAGTTGACGAAAACGGCCACGGAACTGAGTTTTGGGCATAATTAGAAAACAAAACTTGGTATGCAAGTGTATAAAAGTGCAAAGAAGTAGTATTGACTTTCTGATCGTAAAAATACTCACAATTGACTGCTACACGGGCTTTTTGCCAAATCGTAGGCTTTAAACGTCCAAATCTATCGGTTATTTTCTGATATGTGATAGTATATGGGTGTATCTACGTGTTAGAGTAAAACAATTTGGGTTTGGAAGATAAGAAATTGGACAGAAAACCAAACAGGCAAAGGCTCGGAGCGTTTTGGAATTATGAAAATGAGGGGGGTGCCCTCATATATATAGGTCAGGGAGCCTCCACTCTACCTACTGCTGCCGCATGTAGAGGTGCGGACAGCCCTAGTGGGGCCCATGTGCTGGGTTCTATCATCTCGAAATACGTGCACTTCAAGCAACTTGAGGTCGAAGTCGAAACTTTCTTACTTTTGATCAGAGCGTCCATTTGAGGCATGTTTTACCTTTTCGGAAATCCCTTGCCGAGAGTGTCACAATGACATGGGATAAAACATTTTCCATGTGCAAGAGGACGGGTTCATAACCAGGTCTTCGATTCCCCGTAGTTTATCCGTTGAGCTGTCTTGCGCTGTTTGAACTCGGGATCATCGTTATGGTTCATTCTAACTTTGGTGGCATTAATTCGGCTTGAGTTTGATTGAATCGGCTTAGGGTTGGTAAAATGACCATTTTTTCCTTCCCGGGGTTACCCTTAGTGTCGGCATAGCCTTCGGTTAACTTCCTGGGGTTGTTTCTAAGACTTGGATCCCATTCGAGTCTGTTTGTCCTCAGTGTTATCTCTGAGGCTGACTTGGTCATTCTAGGTTTTCCTCTGGAGATGTTGTGGAGCTTCAGGTTTTTTCCTGAAGTTGACCTGACTTCCCGGGTTGAGACCGGGGAGGACCTGTACCTCCCGTGTTGAGACCGGGGCTGACCTGTACCTCCCGGGTTGAGATTGGGGCTGACCTGTACCTCCCGGGTTAAGATCGGGGCTGGCCTGTACCTCCCGGGTTGAGATCGGGGCTGACCTGTACCTCCCAGGTTAAGATCGGAGCTGACCTGTACCTCCCAAGTTGAGACTATGGCTGACCTGTACCTCCTAGGTTGAGACCAGGGCTGACCTGTACCTCCCGGGTTGAGACCGGGGCTAACCTGTACCTCTTGGGTTCAGACCAGGGCTGACCTCTACCTCCCGGGTTGAGATCGGGGCTGGCCTGTACCTTCCGGGTTGAGACCGGGGCTGACCTGTACCTCCCAGGTTGAGACCGGGGCTGACCTGTACCTCTCGGGTTGAGACCGGGGCTGACTTGATGGCCCGATATTGAGATCGGGGTCGATTTGATGGCCCGATATTGAGATCGGGGTCGATCTGATGGCCCGATATTAAGATCGGGGTCGATCTGATGGCCCGATATTGAGATTGGGGTTGAGTTGATGACCCGATATTGTGACCGGGGTTGACTTGATAACCCGGTATTGAGATCGGGGTTGATTTGATGGCCCGATATTGAGATCGGGGTTGACTTGATGACCCGGTATTGAGACCAGGGTTGAACTGATGGCCCGATATTGAGATCGGGGTCGATCTGATGGCCTGATATTAAGATCGGGGTTGAGTTGATGACCCGATATTGAGACTGGGGTTGATTTAAAAAATATAATTTTGCCCTCCTACGGTGTTAGTATCGGGGCAAGGAAATTTAGAGTGTCTACAGTGTACTTTCTCTCTTTCCCATTTTAGGAAGAACATGATCTCTTGATAGAATACTGTTATAGTACATAAGGTGATGTAATATGATGCATGTGTATATTAATGAGGAAATATACCTTATCATTGTCAGTTTCTTGACAGTTATTTGTCCTGCTTATATGCACACTGATATTAGGCATTGATGTGCATATCATTGCATTTAATGCTGACAGCTTGTTGCTTTATGTGCCCTTAGATCAATCAAGCACAGTCTTGGAGTTATGATTAGAGGAAAGTCTTGGCAACTTGAATTCTTTAACACCCTCGAACCTCAAGGTTCAGATCCATGCAATTAGCCAAATACATATTTAAAGAATTCTCTTTTCTCCTTTAGATGAACATCTTATTGCATGTATAGGCATTGATCTTTCAGAATGGTGGACGTCAGATTCTTTGACCTATATGCTTCTTGACTTTCCATTTCTGAGCTGCAGACTGCTGATTAACTATGGGCAAGGATTGGTCTGAATGCTATAGCTTTTAAGAACAGGTACCAATCTGGACAACTTCAAGTGTATATGCACATTTACATGTACGCATGATTTTCAACGTGTGAGCTCATCTACATTCACAAGTAACTTACTATTAGAACTAAGTTTAGAACTTTGTTTGTGCCTAGGACCAAACTCAAAGCGTTAGCTTTAGGATATAGCATGAGAACCTGCTCTGATACCAATTGTTAGTTCCCAGGGGGCAAACAATAGATCTAGAAGGGGGGTTGAATAGATCCTTTTACATATTAAAAGCTTTTTCATTTTATTTTGTATTGCTAAGTAATTAGCAGATGACAAACATAAGAATTAGTTCATGCACAGCGGAATAAGTTAAAGATCCCCTCTAAAGATATATTTATAAACATTGTCCTAATGTTAGTTTAGGTGTAAATGGTTATGACAGTTATAACAGTTAAGGTACATAATGTAAATGACATAAAGTAAATGACACAAGGAATTTTAAGTGGTTCAGAGACTCAAGCTCTTAATCCACTCTTCTGCTTCAACAATCAGGGATTCCACTAAGGAAATGGTAACTCTTGAATCACTAAGATTCCTTCAAGGCCAGCAGCCTTGGAACTGTAGACTAAGCCCAGCAGGCTTAGAATCTCTTGTACCCTCCGATACTCAGCAAGTCCAGCAAACTTGACTTTGATTTAGTCCCTAGGACAAGGACCCCTCAGGCCCTGGTTGTTTGTTGATTGTTGTTGGTGTTGAGCTACTAAGATGACTTGAAGCTTGTTTATCCTTTAGTACTTAGCAGCTTGGTGTGATCTTCTTGAATTCTGCATCGAGACTAGATCACAACTGATGGACTGCTAAGATATACATAAGGCTTGACATCCTTGAGTACTTAGCAGTCTATCACTTCTTCCTTGGTGCAGCTGAACTTTGTTGTTGATGCTTGACTTCATCTGACTTCAACATTGCACACTATTCACCATTCAGGATCTGCTACGTCTTTGCACTTCAGGTAGACTCTGTCAGGTACTTAGCATCCTTTGAACACTGGTTATCTTGTGTGCAGAGTCGTTTTTACATCTGCTTGTTCATGGTGACTCGTCGAGTGGCCCTAGAAAATTGCTTTTTGATCTGCCACTCTTTCTCTTATCTTCTTGGCCTTCTCGGCTCTCAGCTCAGATGCTATGGTTGGCCTTCTCCTTCGTGTTGAGTGAGGTCTTTAGTAGTTAAAGCTCTTCATCAAATCTGCTTCACTCCTACTATGGTAGTCTCACTGCCACTAAGACATATTCTGTTGAGCTCTGTAGAACTCTCGTAGAGTCAACAACTCTTCACCTTTGAAGCTTTGACTGATATATACTCCTCCATTAGCTTTCCGTTGGAATATAGTCATTGGAAGCTATTTGAATTGCTTTAAGGTTTCAGAGTTATTTGGTGCAGACTACCGACTTGATGTGACAACACTTTTTTGACTTTCCTGACACATCAGTCTGCTATTTCACCTAACACCTCTGAGCATTCACTTTCAGAAGTCAGGTTGGTAGTCACATTAACTTCTTTTTTTTTGTTTCCTCGATCAGAATTAAAGGAGTTGTCTTCGTGCATCGATGCTCTCAATCAGCAACGTTCGAATGTCAATCTTTATATTGAGTTATTGCAAAGACTCAATAATCAGATGACCGAACTCCACGATTCTGATGCATACGACTATGTGCTTGATCGTAGGTTGTCTGTTGATCGTTGCTCATCTACTGGTTTAGACAACACTACGATTCTGAGAGTGTTCTTTGGATTGAAAAGGTAGAACCTCTAGCTCTTCACTCTTGCAGTGCTTCAACGATTCTGCTTGCCTTAACTTGCATCAGGAACTGACAACTTATCTGATTGCTTTAGCCCTTATGCTTTGCAAGACTCTTCTGATTAGTCATGCTCAGCTCTCTCAACATTCTGCTCTGTGATCTCCCGTTCACTCTTCATGGTGAGGCTGAGCCATAGAAAATCCTTTTCGTCTGTTCTCTATAGGTTGGCCAATGACACAGTATATGCTTCATCAGTTCTTGTTATTCGTTTGGCAAACACCACAATCGTAGTCACCACCACGATCGTTGTCTTCTGTTGGTTTGACAAACACTACAATCGTTGTCTTCCTTTAGACAGTCACTTCATTAATTGTCTTCTAACGTTTGCTTGTGGAAGACTTCTCCTAAATGGCTTCACTTCTCAATCAGTATGCTGATAGAGTTGGTGCTTTGATCTTCTGTTCGCTTGCAGGCCATTCAGAGAGTGCTCTTTGATCGTCTTCAGGTAGACTGTTGTCTGAGCCTTGACTACCCTTTCCAGACTACGATCTTGGCATACTTTAGTAGTTCTCAGTTGTTGAGAATCGTGGAGTGCTCTACAATTCTTCCGTGGCATTTGTGAGCACTTAACTGACCAAGACTAAGCCTTGTTCTACATATTGTGATCTGGCATAGGTTTTGCAGACTATGATCTGACTTTGGTTCTGTAGACTACGATTTGGCTTTGGAATACTGCATACTACGACTCCGAGAGTAGATCATATGATTGACTCCAATTCTGCCTCAACAGCAGTCTCTTGACTGATCTGTCCGACTACGATTTTTGCCTTTGTTATGATCTGCAGGCTCCACGACTTCGAGTGAGGCCTACAATTCTTGACTAGGCTCTGCAGGCGCACGAAAGGTGCTTTAATAGGATGTCTCCACAATTCTGAACTTGACTTTCTCAGCAGTCTATGTCTTCAAAAAAGTCTTCCCCGACACACCACGATTCTGCCTTGTCTCTCCTGGTAGACTACGACCTTCGAGAGTGATTATCTTTACTAGACTACGTTTCTGCCTTGATAGACTCTAATTCTTCCTTGTCTCTCCTGGAAGACTACGAAGGCTGGTGTAGTGCTCGACGATCAGACTGGCCTATCTATTACATTTTATAAGATCAACCTAACAAGCTTGATCTTTCAATTCATAGTCCTTGTACATTATAATCTTTTGAAAGACTTCACAAATCTGTTTGTTCATGCAGGATCAACCTAACATATTTGATCTTTTCAGTCTAAGTCCTTATACATATGTATATCATCTATTAAGGACTTTACAGCTTTTATCAATGTAGACATATTTGCATATTCATTCATTTAGGATTATAATTAAATCTTATATATATAGGAATAACATTCTCATGCATATTCCTAACAATAAGCAGTTATAGTGTAGAAAGTAAATGACACCAGGGGTTTTAAGTGGTTCGGAGACTAAATGCTTCCTACTCCACTCTTCTGCTTTAACAAGCAAGGATTCCACTAAGGAAAAGGTCAACTCTGAATCACTAAGATTCCTTCAAAGCCAGCATGCTGCCTTCGAACTCTAGTTCACTAAGAACTTTTCAAGCCCAGCAGACTTGGAAACTGTAGACTAAGCCCAGCAGACTTAGAATCTCTTGTACCCTCCTGTACTCAGCAAGCCCAACACACTTGACTTTGATTTAGTCACGAAGATAAGGACCACTCAGGCCCTGGTTGTTTGTTTGTTTGTTGTTGTTGTTGAGATGCTAAGATGACATTCAGCTTGTTCATCTTCTGGTACTTAACAGCTTCTTGTGATTGTATGACATTCAGCATTGAGACTTGATCACAACTGATGGACTGCTAAGATGTTCATTAAGCTTGACATCCTAGTGTACTTAGCAGTCTGATTCATCTCCTTGGTGCAGCTGATCTTTGTTGATGATACTTAACTTCAACTTATATTCAGCATGACACACTATCACCACTGAGGAACTGCTAAGTCTTACATATCATGGTAGACTTCTTCTGGTACTTAGCATCCTTTGAACACTAGTTGACTTGTGTGCAGATTCTGCTCTGCATCTTCTTCTCTTCAGCTCAGGTTATTCATGGTGAAACTTAGAGTGGCTCTAGAGGTTTACTTTCTGATATGCCACTCTAGTTCTTGTCTTCTTGGCCTTCCGGCTCTCAGCTCAGATGCCACTCTATTGGCATACTCCTTTGTGTTGAGTGAAGCTTTTAGCAGTGTACAACTCTCATCATATGTGATTCACTCCTTCTATCGTAGTCTCACTGCCACTGAGACTTCTTTTCTGTTAGGCTCAGTAGGACTCACTCTGAGTCAACAAAATTTTCTCTTTTGAAGCTTCATCTGTTATATACCCATCCATCAACTTCCCGTTGGAATATAGCCGTTGGGAGCTATCTGAAAAGCTTCAAGGATTCTGAGTTCTTTGATGTAGACATGTTGAGTTGACGTGATAGCTCCTTTTTAACTTTCCTGATACAGCAGTCTACTGTTTCACCTAACACCTCTGAAACATCACTTTCAGCAGGCTCAGTTGGAAGTCAGCTTTATTTCTCCTTTTTGTTTCCTCGATTTGGACCAAGGGTGTTGGTGAGTGCATCGGGACTCTCAATCAGCAATGTTTGTTTGTCAGTCTTCATAGTTAGACATTTGCTGAGTCTCAATAATCAGACGAACTAACTCCACGATTCTGATGCTGATATGCATGTGTTTGGTCGTAGTTTGTCTGTGGAATTTGCTAGGTGACTTGACTTTGACAAACTCTACGATTCTGAGAGTGCTCTTTGATATGACAATGTAGAACCATCTTTCACTTGGCTCTTGTAGTCTGTTCTAAAATTCTGCTTACCTTGACTCGCATCAGGAACTGATAACTTGGCTGATTGTTCTGGCCCCTTTGGTTTACATGACTCTTCTGATTAGTCATGCTCAGCTTCCTCAACTTTATGCTCTTAGATCTTTTGGTCATTCTTCATGGTGAGGCTGAGCATAGACAATCCTTTTTGTCTGTCCTCTGTAGGTTGGCCATTATCTCTGTAGGCGCTTTATCAGTCTCTGCTGCTAGTTGGCAAACACCACGATCGTTGTAGTCAACACTATGATCGTTGTCTTTTATTTGTTTGACATATACTACAATCGTTGTCTTCTGATGAGCGCTTGTAGAAGACTTCTCCTGAATGGCTCTTCACTTCTCAGTCAGCCTTGTTGATAGAGTTTGTGCTTTGATCTTCTGTTTGCTTGCAGGCCATTCAGAGAATGTTTTCTGATACTCTTCAAGTAGACTGCATTTTGAAACTTGACTACTCTTACCAGAGAATGAGATTTTTGTGTAAACTTCAGGAATGCTCATCTGTTAAGAATCGTGGAGTGCTTTATGATTCTTCCTTGGCATTGTGAGCACTTGACTGACTACGATTTGGCTCTGGTTCTGCAGACTCTGATTCTACCCATAGGAGATCTGTAGACTCTACGACTCTGAGTGTAGTCTGTGATTCTGAGAGTAGTTCATAGGATAGACTACGATTTCTGCCTTGACATCTACAATCTCTTGACTGGCTTGTCAGACTACGATTCTGCTTAGGACGACTTGTAGACTCCACGATTTCGAGTGAAGCCTACGATTCTTGACTTGGCTCGGCAAGCGCTCGACAGGCGCTCGACAGGCTATCTCAACGATCTCGAGAGTGGCCTTCCTGGCAGACTGCGATTCCGAGTGAGGCTATCTTGACAGACTACGATTATGCCTTGATAGACTACGATTCTGCCTTAACTCTCTTAGCAGACTTTGATGGCTGGTGCAGTGCTCTTCGATCAGAATGGGCCTATCTTTTACATTTTATAAGATCAACCTAACAAGCTTGATCTTTCTATTCATAGTCCTTATACATTGTAATCTTTTAAAGGACTTCACAAAGTTGTTCATTTATGTAGGATCAACCTAACACATTTGATCATTTCAATCTAAGTTCTTGCACATACTGTCTATCATCTATGTTAGTTCACAGAGGCACAATAGTTATCTAGAAGGGGGGTTGAATAGATATTTTAAAACTTTTTCCTTTTCAAAATACTTATCAGGTTTGTTAATGAATTGCCTACAACAGAATATATGATTTGTTTGCTCCCCTTAAGATAAACCAAGTTTAAAGGATATAAGCAGTTATAGCAGTTTATAATAGATATAGAAGTTATAGCAGATATCAGACACAGTGATTTTAAGTGGTTCAGAGCACACAAGGCTCCTAGTCCACTCTTCTACTCCACGAGTAGGAAATCCACTAAGGATGTCTTTACAATCTTTGAATCATTTAGATTCCTTCAAGACCAGCAGTCTTGGAACTTCTTAGTTCACTTAGAACTCTTCAAGTCCAGCAAACTTGGAATACACTTGATTGAGAGTTGAGTTCTTGGGTTGTGCTACTCAGTTGCTGTTAAGCATGTGTTCGAAAGAACTGAGTATCTGTGCAAGCTTTTCTTTAGGATCGTAGAGTTTGGACGTTGAGTGTTCTTGAGCTTTTTAGTTCTTGCTTGCTTAAATCTAAATCTATGTCTGATTTTCTTATGGAGCCTTTGAAATATTTCTGTTGAAGGCATTCGTTGTAGTATTAAATGCTTCAGACGTTTCTGAGCACTGATGTTGACTTCCTGCAAATCTGTTGTTATGCCATTTGGCCCACTGACACAGCAGACTACTTTCTCACCTAACACCTGAAAAGGTGTTTTCAGCAGGCATGCAGTCCTTTCCTTAGTTTCTTCAATACACTTCTTCGATATATATTAAGGATTAATATTGGATCATTAGGACCCCCAAAATGTCAACGTCTATAATCCATTCTTAATTTGTAATACTTCCTCCTTTATCAGATAGACAATTCTGATACTGACTGGAGAGACACCACGATCATTATCTTTGTACCGTGATCGTTGTGTCCTGTTATGCTCGTGCTTGATTTAGCCTTGATCGTAGAGAACACTACAATTTCTCTTAAGCTCTGATAGACTATGATCTTTACTTGCTTGTTTTGCAGACTCCACGTTTTCGAGAGCTGACTGCAATTCTTGACTTGGCTCGACAGACGCTCGGACTATTTCCACGATTCTGAGTGTGGCTACCAAGACAAACTACGATTCTGAGACAACTTCTTCAATACTCCATGATTCTGCTTTGGCTTCTGCAAACTTCAAGCTGGCTCGACAGACTACGAATCTGTTGAGGCCTAACAATTACATCTCAAAATAGATCAACCTAACAGCTTTGAACTTTCTTCTATACATTCATTTACAGAATGATAAACATTAAGCACAGATCAACCTAACAATTTTGATCTATCATCTAAGTCCTTGTACATATATTCTTTGAAGGACTTTACACATAAGCATATATATTTACTTTCAACATCAAATTTGAATATGCAATTCCCAACAATCTCCCCCTATTTGATGTTGACATAACCAAGGAGATTTGCATCATATCACCAATTTCTAAATGCAGGATGCTAGAAAGTAAATATGACTTAGTGTTTCAGTGAGCAGCTGAAATCTTTAGAGAATAAGCATGAATTTATTGATGTTGTGAAACAGATATTACAATTCAGCACAGTTACATTAATAAGAAACAAATTTAAACTTATCTTTATTTTCTTTGCCTCTTATTTCTCGGATTGGCATGCTCTTCAGCTCTCCTTCTTCTGTTGGCTTCATCTTTCCATGCAATATTGTCTAGCTCATTTTGACTTAGCATTTCCCCATGATCATGTCTATTCATAAAGGCAAGATCTCCAATATGCATGTTAAAGCCAGTATTGGTTACTCCTTGTCAGCTGAGAGATGGGCCTTGACTCCTTATAAAAGGTTCCGCCATTATGATTGGTTGGCGCTGCTGCTGCTGCTCAATTCATGGAGTCTGATAGCGAGGATGTCTTAAATAGCGCCTTGATGATTGTGAGTTTGTTTTCCTTTGCCTCTGCCTTTGCCTTTCTCCCCTTCCTCTTTATTCTCCCCCTTTATATCAGCATCTAGGGTTCGAATATCTTCTGACAGAAGATTGACTCCTTGCACCAGCTCATGCATTTGAGAACGATTGTGAGCAATGTCAGCACGATTCTCTTCAACCATGGTTTCAGTATTTTTTCTTTGTTGCTGCAACATGGACATGGCATCTGCAGTCTGTTGTACTTGAGTCATGGAATAATTTTGGAATTCACGTAGGGTGAGACGCAGCTCGTGGATCTGATCAGCCATAAGAGCGTTTTGAGATTCTTGAGTTTTCTGGAGAATTTGCACAGCTTCCTTGTGCTTGTCGGAAGCTTGAAAGTGAATAGCATCCCTTTGGCTGAGACTGTCACTCATCTCCCGTACAATCTCCTTCAGTTTCTGTGAGAGCTCAGTTGCCATATTTCCCGGCAAGGTTTTGACAGAGTTGATTATATGTTTGAATAGTTGATGAAGTGCCAATGAGTTAGCTTCAAGGTTCTTCTCTGTCTCTAGGGCCATATGGCTTGTTAAATCAGCAAGATCCTCTTTAGTGGGAAGTATAGACAGACAATAAAAAAAATTAAACATCAGGAGGAGAGGCCGTAATGTGTTCCCTTGGCCTTGACATTCTTGTAAGGGCAAGAGTCATGTCGAAGTATTCATTGTTGGAGGACCAGCGAATGTCTGACTGTGTGAGAGGTGTTTGGGTTTGGTGTATGGGAGAGAAGTTTGGCTCAGGTTGGGGTGACTCGATGAGCATAAATCTGTGTTCGATGATTTGGCTCGGTGGCTCAATGGTCGTGGTGTCGTCTAGTTGGTCGACGATTATGAATCGCTGGTCAACAACCATGGAGCCACTAGCCGTTGGCTCGCATATAATGGAAAGTTGGTTATTTGGTTCATCAGTTACAGAGTTTTGGAACTCTGTGACTGGAATTGATTTAGTGGGTGAAGTACCACTTCCAACCATCTTGGCAGTTCATAAAACTGGTTGAAGTTTGATGGAGGGCAGTGGTTAACTATGAAATAGATGGGAATAGATTGTACCTCATGCTTAGTCTCTGAAGAAGAATGATTGGTGATCAACTTCTGAGTAAAATTGACGTTGCTTGGGAATCCATAAGCTAGTACTGAAATTGCTGGATAAACTTTGTAAGTCCAGAACATGTGATCCCAGAAGTTGAGAATCAGGGCTCTGTGACAGGAAATCATGGGCAAGTAGGAGAACAACTGATTGTAGTTAGCTCTCATATACCCTCCCCGGCCTACTGATATAATCTCAACTTCTTCATCCTCTTCTTCTTCCCTGTCTTCATCATCTTCATTCATTATTTCCACCACATCCATCATCTCCTCATCTCCTCTTTGTTCATCAGCATTTTCCACCTCCATAGCTTCAACACTTCCCATTTCCACAGCTTCAGAGACTACAATTTCTTGAGGGACTGAGGGGCCTCATGAGCATCTTCTGGCAGCTCCCCCTCAGTTGTAGCATTCTCTGGCTAAGGTTCTTCTAACGACTCCCCCTCAGCTAGAGCACTTCCTTGTTAAGGTGCTTCAAGAAGCTACCCCTCAACATGAGTTGTACTCTCCTCAATGGCTTCGGGAAGCTCCTTCTCAGCATGAACCAAAGCCTAATCAGATGCAGTAGGGGTTACTGTACTGTTAAGGTTGGTTATCACATCAGCAATAATCCTGGCCTCATCCAAAGACTCATTGTGAGCATCAGATGCTTGACGCTCAGGTCTTGGTTCAGCCTACTCAGTAGCAATTCTCATTTCTTCTTCCTTCAAGGCTTCTTTATTGGCAAGAATGTATTTCTTGACAAGCTTCTTCTTTGTTCTCTTGGGCTTAGCCATAGTCTCAGCTCTTTCTTCAGCTTCAGCTTGTTCTGGCTGAGAAACTGTTACAGCATCCTTCTCAGGAATGATGGTAAGTCTAGACTCCACGATTGGTAAGGACTCCACAATCATAGTGAGTGAAGACTTCTTTGATCGAAGGCTGCGCTTCTTCTTCTGAGGCTCAGAGCTTCCTTCAGCCTTATCCTCACTATTCTCCTCCTCCTTCTTCTTCTTCTCCTTCAGAACCTCTTCTGGTGATTTAGTCACTTCAAGAATGAGTTCCCTTTGAGTGATAAGACCTCGAATCCCAGTACTAGAACCAGAACCCCCTTGGGGTGCATCAGTGGTTGAGACTTGAGGCTCTTCTGTTATCTGAACACCTTCATTTAATTTCCTCTTACCCTTACTCTTTCTGACTAGAGCCAAGGGTTCCTCTTGATTAACTTCTTCTTCTTCCTCAGCTTCCTTCACAACAGACATATTTCCCTGCAAAACCAACTTCTTCACTTCACCAGTCCTTCCACTGGACTTAGACATCATCTTTACATTTTTTGCAGGGTTCCTCTTCTAATTTTGAAACAGCTGTTAAGTCATCATTCTGTTGGGGTTGATGGGTGTACCTTCCTTGTCTCCAATTTTGTCTCCCAGAGAAAATTGGAGAATTATGCTTATGAATCTCCCATAGAGCATTTTGCTTGAGCTCTTCGCCGTCTTAGAACTGAGAATCCACTTCCCAATCCATCCCATGAGTAGGGCTCTATAATTGATTTGGGACTTGAAGTAGATGGCTGTCATAATCTTCAGTTGGTTCTCATTCACAGAGTCGTGACCAGAGCTCTTGCACCATATGTATTTCCCAACAATATCAGCCACAAACTCGTACTTTTAGGGAAATTCTTTCTTCTTGTAGCCCTTGATGCCTTGAACCTTCTTATGGTGCATCCTCTTTAGACCTTCATGAAAGTCGATGTGGCCTAGAGATGAAAGACCCTTTGGTTTAAACCCTAGGGCCAGGTTTATGTCTTCAGCTCCGAGCCGAATTTGCACGCCCTTGACCTTTGTAGTGATGACATCATGTTCGAAGACCCCATTGCAGTAGAACTCTTTCACCAGCTTTTGGTAAATCCTTGTACTGGTGCTCAGAGCTTCTTCGAGACCAGCTTTCTTCAAAAGGTACAAAATTTTGTGAAATTATGGGTTAACTGTCTTGAATTCGTCGAAGCACAGCTAGTAACCAGATACAACATTGGAAGTAGCCATTGATTTTGTTGATTATCCTATGACGAACGAACTTAGCTTAGCTTTTTGAAACTTAGGGTTTCTTTTGAGAGAGAGAGAGAGAAATGAACTTTTAAAATTCAAAGGGGAACTGACAAAAGACATTTCAAAAAGTATTTGTAACTTCCCTTCTCACGATCTGCAGAGTGGGGCACGTGTCGAGCTTTGCAGGTCTCCACGATTTTAAGTTGTGAGAAAAGTACTGATCTGCCCTTGGCTCCCCCTGAGCTAGTGTATCCTTCCGGATGACTACGATTTTCGAGGACTACTCCACGATTGTTGTGTTCATTGCTAAACCAGCTCCATGATCGTTGTCTCTACGGTTTCTTGTAATGCATTCTGAATCAGCATCCCTTCTGGGTTAAGGCCGTTGCTTAGGAAGGGCCAACCTCTTAGTCAAAAACTAAGGGTCAGGTTTGTCCTTGAGGTGCTTATTAGAAAGGTTGCTTAGCCTTGGTAGATATGCAATCATTATAGTGGGCGTCTCTGCCATGTTGAGACTACTCCACGATCATGGTTTCTCTTAGTCATCTCCACGATTTTGTTATAGCATTTTTATCTGCATGGTTAGCACCAACTAGAGCATAGAATTTATGGTTGTAGATTTACCATACCTAACTCATTTATTAGTTTATTAAATTAGGATTCATCTAAGGGTTTTGTAAAGACATCAGCAAGTTGATTTTCAGTAGGGATGTATTGTAAAGATATAGTTCCATTTTGAACATGATCCCTAATAAAATGATATCTTATTTCTATATGCTTAGTCCTAGAATGCAAGACAGGATTATGTGTTATTGCTATGGCACTTGTGTTATCACAGTAAACAGGTATAGACTTGAAATCAAACCCATAGTCTACTAGCTGGTTCTTCATCCATAGGATTTGAGCACAGTAGTTGCCTGCAGCAATGTATTTAGCTTCTGCTGCTGAAGTTGATACTGAATTTTGCTTTTTGCTGAACCAGGACACAAGTCTGTTTCCTAGCAGTTGACAAGTGCCACTGGTACTTTTTCTATCAATTTTTCACATGCAAAATCAGTATCTAAATATCCTGTCAGTTCAAAGGAGGACTCCTTGGGATACCAAAGTCCCAAGTGAGGTATGCCTTTGAGATACTTGAAAATTCTTTTTACAGCAGTTAAGTGTGATTCCTTAGGATTAGCTTGAAATCTAGCACATATACATGTAGCAAACATGATATCTGGTTTACTGGCTGTTAAATACAGAAGAATGCCTATCATACCTCTGTATTGAGTAATGTCAATACATTTACCTTTCTCATCTTTGTCAAGCTTAGTTGCTGGAGCAATTGGTGTTTTCATGGGAGAGGCTGATTCCATGCCATACTTCTTAAGTAAGTCTTTAATGTACTTGGCTTGGTTAATGAAGATACCTTCATCAATTTGCTTCACTTGTAGTCCAAGGAAGAAATTCAGCTCACCCATCATGCTCATTTCGAACTTGCTCTGCATAAGCTTGGCAAATCTCTTGCACAAATTTTCATTAGTAGAACCAAAGAGAATATCGTGTACATATATTTGAACTAGTAAAACTTTATCTTTGTGCTTCCTAAGAAATAATGTGGTATCTACTCTACCTCTAGTGAATCTTTTTTCAATAAGAAAGTTAGTCAGTGTTTCATACCATGCTCTAGGTGCTTGTTTAAGTCCATATAAGGCTTTGTCTAGTCTATAAACATAATTAAAGAGAGTTGGATTGATGAAACCTGGAGGTTGCTCCACATACACTTCTTCTGGAAGTTCTCCATTCAGAAATGCACTCTTGACATCCATCTGGAAGACTTTGAAATTCATGTGGGCAGCAAAGTCAAGGAATATCCTGATAGCTTCTAGTCTGGCCACTGGTGCGAAGGTCTCGTCGTAGTCGATGCCTTCTTCTTGGGAAGAACCTTTGGCCACTAGTCTTGCCTTGTTCCTTGTGATCACCCCATCTTCATCCATTTTGTTTTTGAAGACCCATTTGGTGCCAATGACTGGGTGATTCCTTGGTCTAGGAACTAATCTCCAGACGTTGATTCTTTTAAATTGATTTAGCTCCTCTTGGATGGCTTTTATCCAACTCGAATCTTCTATTGCATCTTCTATCTTCTTGGGTTCCATTTAGGACAGAAAGCTCAGGTAGAAACACTCATTCTGGGTGGCAGATCTCGTCTTGATTCTTGCATTTGGATCTCCAATAATTAGGTCTTGAGTGTGATCTCTTGCCCATCTGCTCCCTGTTGGAACATCTGTTCTGTTGCCTTCTTGTTTAAATTCTTCAAGATCAACTTGTGTCTCTTGTTGTAGAGGTTCGTCGTCTGGTGTAGCTCTCTCCACAATCTCTTCTTCGAGCTCGACGATTCCATCTTCTGGGGCTGTGATCGTGGTGTTGGGGTTGACCACCTCATTCGTGGTGTCTGGATCGTCGATTGTAGTGACTTGTGGTACGGACTTATCTGAGTCTATTTCATCGAAGATGATGTGAATCGAGACTTCAATACTTAGCGTCTTCTTGTTGAACACTCTATAGGCCTTGCTGTCTGTGGCATATCCAAGAAAGATTCCTTCGTCTGACTTGGGTTGGAACTTAGTCAGATATTGTTTTCCATTGTTGAGAATGTAGCATGCACAGCCGAACACATAGAAATAACTGACGTTAGGCTTTCTTCCTCTCTACAGCTCGTAGGGAGTCTTCTTCAGTGTAGAGTGGACAAGAGAACTGTTCTGAGTGAAGCACGTAGTGTTAATGGCTTTTGCCTAAAAATATTCAGGCAGATGAGCTGCTGCTAGTAGAGTTCTTCCTGCTTCGATCAAGGTTCTATTCTTTCTTTCAGCTACTCCGTTTTGTTGTGGAGTTCATGGAGCTGAGAAGTTGTGACTGATGTCGTTGTCTGCACATAACTGATCCATCTCAAAAAAGTCAAACTCTCTTCCATGATCACTTCTTATCCTTGATCTTCTCTCCTTTTTTGTTCATCACCAGTTTGAACATCTTGATCAGTTGGGAGTTTATTTCATCTTTGGAATTTAGAAAGAACACCCATGTGAATCTGGTGTAGTCATCCACTACGACCAGTGAGTATCTCTTCCCTCCAAGGCTTACAGTCAGAATTGGCCCGAAAAGATCCATATGAAGTAACTGTAGGGGCTTATCAATTGAGTTGACTGCTTTGCCTTTAAATGAGCTCCTTGTTTGCTTTCCAAGCAGACAGGCATTGCATGGCCTTTCTTTGATGAAGCTGAGCTTGGGTAGGCCTGCTACTAGATCTTTGGAGGCAAGTTTTGATATACTTTTGAATTTGAGATGAGACAGCCTTTTATACCATAGCCAGCTCATTTCTTAAGAAGCTTTAGCCAAAAAGCAGATTGTATCATCAGAACTCAGTTGAGCAAGATTGACAGTGTAGACGTTTCCTTCTCTTATTCAGGTCATCGTTATAGAAGAGGTCTTCAGATCTCTGACTTGACACTGATTATTGAGGAAGGTGACTTGATGACCCTTGTCACAAAGTTGGCTAATGCTCAGAAGATTATGCTTTAGTCATTCCACATAGGCTACTTTGTTGAAGGACACTGCACCATTCCCAGCTGAGCCGTATCCTCTTGTCTTGCCAGAGCTGTTGTCTCCAAAGATGACTGTTGGACCCTTCTTCTCTGTGAAGTTAGACATGAGGTATTTGTTCCCGGTCATGTTCCTTGAGCATCCACTGTCCAGATACCATGTTGTGATTGTGGAGCTCGATTTCTGCAATAAGGTTAAGCTTTCATTTTGGTACCCAGACTTGCATGGTTCCTACTTTGTTAGTACCTTTGAGAACCCAGATTTGCTTGACTTTGGGTCTATTATGCAGAGGATTATAATAGCATACTGCAGCCTTATAACCATATCTATCACATACAAAGCATCTAGCATGATGCATGCTTATGTGTGTGTGTGGATTCTTTCTCCACTTAGACTTGTGTGGATACTTGGTGGCCTTTTCCTTATACTGGTTCTTCTTTTTCCATGCAACCTTGTGATTTAGAGCTTATGATGAGTGAATCTCAACTCCACGATTCCTTCATGGTTGGTTCGTGGAGTCGGTTTTACTTGACTCCACGACCCTTCGAGGTTGGAGAGTGGTGATTGAGTTACTCTTCACCTTTATGAATCCCAGGCCAGCATGAGATTCGTTATGTCTTGGGACATAACTTGGATTAGAAGAGCAAGGCATTGGTTCTTCCTTCTTTGTGGATTTTACAAATGTAATGCCTCTATTAAAATCTGAAGCACTACTAATGTTAGTTTCCTTGAGCTTTTCCACACATGGTTCTGAGGTAGATTCCCCAAAGCCTAAACATGTTCTGTCAGATGCACTTCTCTGACTGGAGATCAGGGAATCCATGGATGAAGAAGACCTATTCCACATTGAGATTATCTTTTCTAGCTCCTTAATCTTAGAGGTTAGATTTAACTCTCTTTGTGTGGTGATTTCATTGGTCTGTCTTAAGAGTTTATTCTCAACCTCTAGTTTAGAGAGAGAGGTAGTACTTAGTAGAGTTGTCTCCAGTTCTACTTGAACTTTCTCTTTTTGAAGAAGAGAATAATCTTTAGACAGAACTCTGAACCACTGTATGTATTGATGCAGATCAGATGTTATGCCATGTAGTGCAGTTCTTAGATCATCAATGTCTACATCAGGAGAGTTAAAGTCAAATACCTCATCGATAATTACTTCGTGATGGTCAGTGCTCTTCTTGTCTTTTGCATCTTTGGCCATCAGACACAGATTGGCTACTTGAGGCTCTTCATCATCTCCTGACTCAGGGTTGGTGTCATTGTCTGAGTCACTCCACGATCCTTCGGCTATAAGACCTTTGTCTTTCTTCTGAAACTTTTTGTAGCCTTTGAACTCCTTCTTTGGATTTGTTTTCCTCTTCAGCTCCTCTCTAAGAGGTTTGTTGCAGTTTGCAATGAAATGGATAGGCTTCTTGCAGTTGTAGCATAAGTCATTGATCTGCTCCTGGCTGCTGTTGTTGTTGAATCTCTTAGGTCTGCTGCTTCTTCCTTTGCGCATAATCCTTTTGAGTCTTCTGACCAGCATTGCAATGTCCTCATCATCATCTTCCTTTGAGTCAAATTCATTTTCATTATGAGCTTTGGAGGTGGCTTCTGTTGCCTTGAGAGCAACTCTTTTATCCTTATTTCTTCCTTCAGATAGAGTCTCTGCTCGTTGGGTCAGCTCTAGTTCATAGGTAAAAAGGTTGCCATAAAGTTGTTGAACTGTCATCTCATGAAGGTTCTTTGATTCTCTGATTGCAGTGGTTTTGGCATCTCACTTGCTTGGTAAAGACCTCATGAACTTGATGATAAGATCTTTGTTTGGATAGATCTTTCCAAAAGCTCGAAGAGAGTTGAGCAGCATGTTGAATCTTTCATACATGGAAGTAATGTTTTCTCCTGGAACATGGGTAAACATCTTATACTGTTGGGTCAGATGAGATTGCTTGTTTTATGTGACTTCTTCTGTTCCTTCATGCATGATGAGCAGTGCTTCCCAGACTTCTTTGGCAGTCTTGTTGTTGACCACATTTTCGAACAGATCATCTTCTAAAGACTGGAACAAAATGTTCTTGGCCTTTTTGTCTAGTTGGACATTTTTCTTCTCGTTGTCAGTCTATTCTGATTTGATCTTGATCTGTATTCTATTTGGATCTTCTGGAGTTGGTGCAAGCTTTGTTGGAATGTAGGGCCCATTCAGAACGGTTTCAAACAGATCTTCATCTATTGAATCCATGTAGGCTTGCATACGAACTTTCCAGTTGGCAAATTTGTCTTTGTTGCACATTGGTGGCTTGTTGCCTCCACCGGTCTTAGACTCGCTTATCAGATGTGCCATTAGATCTACTCAATCTTTGTAGGCCAGTTGAGAGAACCTACTCTGATACCAATTGTTAGTTCCTAGAGGCACAATAGTTATCTAGAAGGGGGGTTGAATAAATATTTTAAAACTTTTTCCTTTTCAAAATACTTATCAAGTTTGTTAATGAATTAACCACAGCGGAATATGTAAGACCCCAACTTTTATGAATAAAGATTTAATTTTCTTTATATATTATTTCGAAATAGTAAGGTGTTGATTTGATAAATGTGAAAAGTTATGGGTGAAATGTGCAAATATTTCAAAATAAGCAAGTGGTTATAAAATATTCATTGTTGTCGGGGAATATTCGTTTGGTCGTGGAATATTCTTGTTGTCGGGGAATATTCATATGACGGCGCAACTATTTGTGGGCCCCACAACGGAATAACTGTCGGATATAGAAAGTGACAGAAATAACATTTTTATAAATAACGGTAAAACTGTTACGGTTAAACGGTTGAAATACCCAGTGATAAAAATACAGTAATACGCGTTGTTGCACAGTAGCACATGGTATTGCACAGTATTTTGAATTATTGATTTTTACGTAAGAAGTTACTTACTCAATAATTGTTACAGTAATTACTGTTCAATATTTTATATTATTGATTCAATAATTGCATGATATTTTATTGGTTCAATAATTGCTACGTTGATATTTTATATCAATAATTGCTATGTTGCTATTTTATATGATTGATTCAATAATTGATACCGTTGATATTTTGTATTATTGATTCAATAATTGTCACTGCACAGTATTTCACATTATCAACTCAATAATTCATATTATTTGAATAATATTATTAGATAGCATTATTGACAATGTCTAAGGAAGTTCTGTCTAGGAGGGGTTATTTAATTGCGCGCCAGTAAGGAGAAATCCTTATCGGAAGGCCCCCTCTTTCCTAGGAACGACCTGGTTGTCAATATTGTAGTTCTGTGATATTATTTGTGAATAATTAATTATTGATTTATATGATAAAGAAATATTTATTTTGTGGATATAAAAGAAGGAATTAGTGCTAAGGTGTTTTTATCAGTATTTTGTTGTGAAAAATCACCCGTTTATGAATTTCGGCCATTTTCGGTTGGGAATTTGAAAAAACTTCCTTCTACAAAGTTGTAGAGAATTAAATTTCCTATTAATAAGACATATCATTTGTATTTTTCTGATAAAAGGGCTATTTATTATGAATTATTAAAGTTTCGAAAATAAATGTTTTTTTAAAAATAAAATGGTGGGCCCCACCTTTGTCATTGCTTGGAAAATGTTGATCTTTTTTGGTGGGCGTATGAAAGCCGCCGGTAGCAGAAAGTCTACTTTGGCATCCTAAGCTTTTCTATAAATAGGGTGCTTAGGTTAGAATTGAAAATCACACCAGAATCAGAAGTTTTCTCTCTCTATAATATCGAGCGTATTTTTATGAGTATTTAGATACTTTGAGTGTTACTATTCAGTGCAAGTTTCTTTCGTATTATATCCGATATTCCAGCCAGAAGTACTATTCTTTTGAGATAAGGGATGTTATTTTCTTTCGTAAATGATGTTATTCTTTTCAATATCATTATACCAAAATATTGACATGGATTGTATTATGAAATTCTTACTTTTTCCGTCGGGGTTACTATTCACGTATACGACACTATTCACGTATACGGCACTATTCACGTATACGGCACTATTTACAAAAAAATTAAATTTTCTTCTATTTGTCCAAGTTGCTTGTTAATGTTCCTATCTTTGATTGGATCTAAGTTTTGAGCTTTATTATTGAATTTTGCTCCACAATTGATTATTACGAAGTATTTTTGAATTGGATAAACTAAAATACGAATCCTTAATCTTTGTCCTTTATCTCACTGGATTCGTTCTTTAAAATATTTTTCATCATCCTCAGTCCTAAAAGGTGATATAACTGAATATCTTTGGCCTGTAGAGCAAAGATGAATGATTACCTGATGAATATCTTTGGCTGTAGTGCAAAGATGGACAGGTGTTGAGATGAACATGACCACTGGTGATACAAATAAATATCTTTGGCTCGTAGTGCAAAGATGAATATTTGATTTGAGATGTATATTGATTGATGTTACAGGGATAAAATATTGATGATGGACTTTTAAATCATAGAAGATAGTAAACTTCATTCTCTACTTAACTCTTCTAATGAATGGTTATTTCTGCTGCGAATATTGATCTAAAACTTGTTGTCAATAATATTTTATCTGAATTGTTGAAGACTAACGATAATTTATTTTCTATTATCTTAGTCATAATATTCTTTACTGGGCTAGTTGAGCTCACCCTTTTCATCTATTGTCCTCTTCAGGAAATGAAAATGTCGCAGGAACTAGTCGGGGGACAGAGTGATGGTCCGAGTTAGAGCAGTAGTAGTCCTCACTATTTCTAATAAATAGTGTGATAATAATTGTAATGAGGACTTAGTTTGAATGTTAATATTTTCTACATATTTGTATTGACACTCACAGTTGTGTGGTCGTATTTTGCACGACCGTGCGATATAAAAGATTGTATTTGAATTCTGTACCATGTATTTGGCGACTCAGAATGGGTTGGGTTGACTGGACCTATTTTGGGGGGGGGGGGCATCACAGAATATATGATTTATTTGTTCCCCTTAAGATAAACCAAGTTTAAAGGAGATAAGCAGTTATAGCAGTTTATAACAGATATAGCAGTTATAGCAGATATCAGACACAATGATTTTAAATGGTTCAGAGCACACAAGGCTCCTAGTCCACTCTTCTACTCTACGAGTAGGAAATCCATTAAGGATGTCTTTACAATCTTTGAATCACTTAGATTCTTTCAAGACCAGAAGTTTTGAAACTTCTTAGTTCACTTAGAACTCTTCAAGTCCAACAGACTTGGAATACACTTGATTGAGAGTTGAGTTCTTGGGTTGTGCTACTCAGTTGCTGTTAAGCATGTGTTCGAAAGAACTGAGTAGCTGTGCAAGCTTTTCTTCAGGATCGTAAAGTTTGAACGTTAAGTGTTCTTGAGCTTTTTAGTTCTTGCTTGCTTAAATCTGAATATATGTCTGATTTGCCTATGAAGGAGCCTTTGAAATATTTCCGTTGAAGGCATCCATTGTAGCATTAAATGCTTCAGACGTTTCTGAGCACTGATGTTGACTTCCTGCAAATCTGATGTTCTTCCGTCTGGCCCACTGACACAGCAGACTGCTTTCTCACCTAACACCTGAAAAGGTGTTTTCAGCAGGCATGCAGTCCTTTTCTTAGCTTCTTCAATACGCTTCTTCGATACATACTAAGGATGAATGTTGGATCATTGGGACTCCCAAAATGTCAACATCTATAATCTATTCTTCATTTGTAAATACTTCCTCTTTCATCAGATAGACGATTCTGATGCTGACTGGAGAGACACCACGATCATTATCTTTGTACCGTGATCGTTGTGTCCTGTTATGCTCGTGCTTGATTCAGCCTTGATCGTAGATAACACTACAATTTCTCTTAAGCTCTGATAGACTACGATCTTTACTTGCTTGTTTTGCAGACTCCACGTTTTCGAGAGCTGACTGCTATTCTTGACTTGGCTCGACAGGCACTCAAACTATTTCCACGATTCTGAGTGTGGCTACCAAGACACACTACGATTATGAGATAACTTCTTCAATACTCCATGATTCTGCCTTGGCTTCTGCAAACTTCTGGCAGGCTCGACAGACTACGAATCTGTTGAGGCCTAACAATTAGATTTCAAAATAGATCAACCTAACAACTTTGATCTTTCTTCTATACATTTATTTACAGAATGATAAACATTAAGCATAGATCAACCTAACAATTTTGATCTATCATCTAAGTCCTTGTACATATATTCTTTGAAGGACTTTACACATAAGCATATATATTTACTTTTAACATTAAATTTGAATATGCAATTCCCAACAATCTATTAAGGACTTTACAACTTTTATCAATGCAGACATATTTTCATATTCATTCATTAAGTTCATAATCAAATCTTATATAAAGAGGAATAACATTCTCATGCATATTCCTAACAGTTTCAACATGTTATAGTTATTCGTACTTGGATTTGAATCCTCATACTCTTTTTTAGTCTACCTGAAAGTTTCCCGTTACAAAGTTCTCGTTGAGCATTTAATGCTCTGATACTCGAGGCTCCTTGATGTTGATTTCTAGGGTGGTTGTGTAAGCTTGCTTTCGGCTTCTTTGACCTATCGCGTCATTCTGCAGTTCTACCAACCACGTGGAGAAGTTACCACTTTTCCAAGCTAGCTGATGGACATAAACATGTTTTAAACTTCAATTTCAACCAAGGATGTTTGGGGAGAGCATTAGGAAGATCAATTTGCAACACTCCTAATTGTCAGTCCTTTGTCAGTTCTGACTTTGCTCTACGAACTGAGTCAATCATAGAGTCTAATGCGGAACGTAGAGTCTAAGCTTTACTTTGCTCTACGGCTTGAGCTCTACGAGTAGAGAGGCATTCTACTATTGCTTTCTACAATCTGCTCTACGACTTTGATCTCCACGATGCTTGAGCAGACTCTGTGAATTTCTCTTTACTATACGATCTTGTATTCACTCTGCGATCTGATCTTCATTAAACGATCCTTAGTGAACTCTGCGATTTGATAACATGCTCTACGATCTTAGGCTTACTCTGCGATTACCATTAACACTACGAAGTAGCAGAGTAACTTTACGATCGTTCAACAATACTATACGATCGATTAAGGCCTATTTTCTACACATCAAATCAGCTCACTGAGATCAACTTAACAAGTTTGATATTTCTATTCTAAGTTTGTATATTACGATCTCATTATTGAATTTACAAAAGCTACTTGTACAAATATATATTTATCATATCATCATTAAATTTATCATGCAGACTCTAACATTTTGGTTTATATTACCCCCGTAAAAAGAAAAAAAGAAATGTAGTCGGCATATAATATCATAGCTCGTTCGACAACGACTTATTTTAAAAATGACTTATAAGTTATTTTAAGTTGGGACTTATAAATAAAAGCGTTTGACATCAATTTGACTTATAAGTCAGAAATTAAGTTAAAACAAGTTCTGAAGGTGTTCAGCTTATAATAACTTATAAGTTAAAATTAAATGTTAAAATAATTACTAAAAAAGACGTTGATAAAAAGAGGGATAAAATATAAGTGGGAAAAAAGATATTATATTTGGTCAAATTAACTTATTTTAAAATGACTTATAAATTATTTTAAAATAAGTTACAAATATTTAGTATTTATTTTTTTGACTTACAAATTAAAGAAAATAAGTCATCGTCAAATTGAGAAATAATGGCAAATGAACAACTTATAAGTCGATGACAAAAAGGCTCTCAGTGTGCATCTTTTGGTTTATATTACCCCGTACAAAGAAAAAAAGAAATGTAGTGGGTTTCTTGTGTGGCGCACTTTATTTCTTAAAACAAAACTATACTTGCTTTAAACTTACTTTAACAAACCATCCACCTGTACTCCGCTATTTGTAAACTTTATTTGTACTACTATATGCATTACTCAAAACTTCTTGGGGAAGCAAGTTGTTGGGTCTTATATATAAAGAGAAATGAGTGTTCAGGTGGAAGTATTGCAGTTTCTCTAGTCCTTCAGTTCTTTGCATTACCTTTGTATTTCTTGTGTACTTTCTCTTTAGCAGTGAAAGCTCACTTTGATTCCCCCAATTATTCTAGTAAAATCTCTATTTATTTTAATCTCTAGTTACCAGAAAAACCTCTATTCCCTCTCCGATCAGTTACAAAGTAGTGTGGTGAGGTTGGTGGAAGTACCTTTTTGCGTTGAAATCTCTACTTTTAACAACCGGAGAACGGAGAGCGTTTTTCCAAGGGGTGGTTTTGAGGTAAGCATTAGTGGTATTTTGTTTTTGACTATTTATTTTCTGGTTTTTAGGTAATCTGACTGGAATTCACTCATTTCAGGTTTGTTAACTGGTTCTTCTTACTAATTTTCTTTTTTGTTCGGTGGGATCTAGGTTATTCTGTGTGTATCGCACCGATTTTGCTCGGATCTGTACATATTTCGAACCCTTTGTTATATCTTCTTGTTAAATTTCATTTTATCGTATTGGTTTTGAAGCACGTTGGTCAATGACTTATTTTAAAACGACTTAAAAGTTAAAACATAAGTTGTGTTAAAAGTTGTTTTAACTTATTACTTATAAATAAAAACGTTGGGAATGAATTTGACTTATAAATCAAAAAACTTAAAATAAGTTATGAAGGTGTTTGACTTATAACTCAAAATGTAAATATTACTATCTCCCTAAAGAGTGTAGAGTGTAGTTTTAGCAAAAAGCATACAAACTAATAAGTGTGATAAAATGATAAAGCTAGCCTTTCTTTTCTTTTAGTGTATTAACTTCTCCATTTAGTGCATTAATTAAAACAAGGGCATATTTGAAAAAAAGAAGATTTCTTTTAGTGTATTAACTTCTCCATTTAGTGCATTAATTAAAACAAGGGCATATTTGAAAAAAAGAAGATTTGGTTCCTAAAGCTGCATTCTTTAAAGAATATTTTTTTTTTGTTAAAACTGCATTCTTTAAGAAACGGAGATAGTATTAAAAATGACGTTAATAAAAAGAGTAGTAAAATAGATGATTGGTAAAATAGACATTGCATTTAGTTAAATTAACTTATTTTAAAATGACTTATATGTCATTTTAAAATAAGTTCAAATACTTACTCTCTTTTTTTGACTTAAAAAATTAACTTATAGTACAAAAATAAGTTGTTGCCAAACAGAGTAATAGTAGTAAATGACTATTATAAGTTGATTTCACCAACTTACAAGTCACTGCCGAACAGGCTCCAAGGAGTGTGTTTTCATGTTTTTTGTTTTTTTCACTTTCATGTGTTTTAAATGTAGTCTACTTCATTTATGTTCTGGAATGGGTTTCATTTGTTATTAGTGTTTTGAGATTATGGCTAGGGTTTTGTTTTAATGGTTTTTATTTTGTGAGTTTTGGGTTTTGTTTGCTTATTGTGTATTTATGAGCTTAGATTAATTGAATTTTCTCCTTATTTTATGGTACATGATCAAAATTTTCCGATTGAGATTGATTGATTTTAGTTCTATTTACTCAGTACTGTTGTTTTTTATATGCTTACTGCAGTGGTCATCATGGTGAGGAAGAGGTCTGAGTCTCAGGAAACAAGTGGAGTACGTGGGGCTGGAGCAACTCAGCCTCCGCTACAACAACAGCAGCAGCAACAACAGCTACGAGGACCACCACCACAGTACCGTGGCGGTGCCATGGGTGGCGGCGGCCGTGGAGGGGTTGTACCTTCTTCTGGTGGACCTTCTAGGCCATCAGTACCCGAGCTGCACCAAGCGACCCAGGCTCTGCATCAAGCAGGGGTGATGACTCAGCCCATGCCTTGTGTGAAACAAGCGGAGGGGGTTCAGTCTGATGCTAGTTCATCCAGTGTTCCTGAGCCAACTTCGCAAGTGATACAACAGTTTCTGCATCTTTCTGTTCAGCGAGAACCCTCTTCCAGTGAAGTTGTTCAGCCTAATCCTGCCTCAAGCGAATCACTTAGATTTCCTCTTCGACCAGGCAAGGGTAGTACTGGTTCCCGGTGTATTGTGAAGGCCAATCACTTCTTTGTTGAATTGCCAGACAAGGACTTGCACCAGTATGATGTGAGTTCCTTTGGTTGTGTTCACACTATGTTCTGCTTGTTATGTTTTGGAAAATTCATTTTGATACAAATGTCTCACTGCCTTAATACTTAGGTTTCAATCACTCCTGAGGTCACGTCTCGTGGTGTCAACCGTGCAGTAATGGAACAGCTGGTGAAACTGTATAGAGAATCTCATCTTGGAAAGCGCCTTCCGGCATATGATGGTAGAAAGAGTTTATATACTGCAGGGCCTCTCCCTTTTATTTCAAAAGAGTTCAAAATTATTCTTACCGATGAAGATGATGGATCGGGCAGTGCAAGGTATTGTTTTATTAGAATTTTCTTCATTTTCTGTTTTCTCTTTCTTATAACCAACTTTTTTGCAATATGTTCTATTAATCAATTTAATTTGGCTTCCTGGGTGCAGAAGAGAGAGGGAATTCAAAGTTGTCATCAAATTAGCTTCACGTGCTAACTTGCACCACTTGGAAATGTTTTTGAAGGGGAGGCAGGTTGATGCGCCTCAAGACGCTCTTCAGGTTTTGGACATTGTTTTGCGGGAATTGCCTACTGCTAGGTATAGACTTCAAAAACCATTCCTTCTGATCCACCTTCTGGTGTCATTATTCATTTATCATTATCTTCCTTGTGCGTGTGTATATTTATATATTTATGTATTGGTGTTGATTTGGTTGGTTTTTTGGTCGATGGATATAGGTATTCTCCAGTGGGTCGTTCATTTTATTCCCCTGATCTTGGACGAAGGCAACCATTGGGTGAGGGATTGGAAAGTTGGCGTGGTTTCTATCAGAGTATCCGCCCAACACAGATGGGATTGTCACTGAACATTGGTTTGTCTTGTGCACTGCCAAATATTTTTTTTTGGTTCTTTAGTTTTTACCCTTAAGTTTTCAAATCTCTTACGATTTTAAGCAGTTGACTGAAGCAGTTATCGTTTCTTTCCGTACATTTCTTAATCAATCTCTTGACATAATTTTAGAAATCTGATTTCATACTGTAATTCAAACTTTTGATGATGCAGATATGTCCTCCACTGCCTTTATTGAACCACTGCCTGTTATAGACTTCATCTCACAGCTTTTGAATAGGGATGTTTCTTCGAGGCCATTGTCAGATGCTGATCGTGTAAAGGTTTGATTCTGTTCCATAAATCTAGATGATAACTTGTGGTTAAATCTGTTCATTGACTATGTTCCTTTTATTGTTCAGGGTTGTTTCTATGGTTTCCCCTAGTGGATTTGTTTTTCCTTGCATTTTTTTGTTGTTTGAATTTTTCTGCGTCATACTTTCATATATATATATATATATGTGTGTGTGTGTGTGTATATATATATATATTTTGTCTTGGTTGTTTCCTGTTCCAATTATTGACACTTGTGTAGTGGCTGCTTTTGATCCTAGTTGTTTGCTTTATATTTTGAGCCTTTCTGGATTCATTTACTGATTTTTGGTTGTTTAATTTTGTTCGGATTATTAAAAAAATGATTATTATGATTGTTCAAATGATCTGGAGAGCAGTTTATATTTGCTTATCCAAAATTTTTGAAAGAAGACAATCTAGCAGAATAACTGTGATGATTCGTTTATTTGAAGTCTTTTGCCTCAAAAGGTGATTCTGGATTCTAAATTCTGAAAAAGCATGCTGTTTTTTTAGTTTTTACCAAAAATCTGATAATTTTTATAGCAATGGTTTAACAAACAAAAAAATAATGCTACTATCACATAATTTTGGGTCACATAATGCTCACACACACACACATGCATACTATGGGCCCTGCGTGACATGCAGGGCCCGCAAATATGTATGTGTGTGTATGTGAGCTTTATGTGACCAAAATTATGTGATAGTAGCATTGCTCTTAACAAAACGTAACTATGGAACTCTTGCTACCTCAAACTGAGTTGTTCCAATGGCATGGGAACATAAATTCCTTGTGCATCCCACCATAGGTTCCATCTTTTGGGAACTTTGATGCCTTGTGCATCCCACCATAGGTTCCATCTTTCTGAGCTATCTATACTCTAGCCATATGCACTCCATCTAATTAGTTCTTGTTTTTATATATTTCTTTCAATTTATTAATTTGTTAATTTTTCAGTCCCTCGGTCATTTATGCCTTTTCTGAATGTGTTCGGTAGGGATAGTAAGGCTTTTTAAAAACACACATTCTTTAATTATCTTTGATTTTTTGAAAATATAGTATTCAATATATTGAAAATATAAAATATCAAAAAATAAAAATATTATTTGGAAGTATTTTTTTGGCATGTATAAAAACCTGACTAGAACGCCTAAGGAGGACATCCTTTTTGGGACGGAGATTACTCTTCGGCTTGATATTGGTTTTAGTCGTTTCTTACAGTGGGTGTATGACGGATTTTAGTTGCTGAATTGCAGCTGCCTACTGATAAATGTCATCTCATTTGCATCACTTGATTTACTTGCATGACAGATTAAAAAGGCATTGAGGGGTGTGAAGGTTGAAGTTACACACCGTGGAAACATGCGCCGGAAGTATCGCATATCTGGTCTAACATCACAGGCAACACGAGAGCTGATGTACGAATCAATGGCTAAATTTTCAGTTACAATTAATGATTCATGCTACTCAAGAAGGCATTTTTTCTACTTTCCATGCATCATGTCTTACGTGTTATACATTTTGATATATCAGTTTCCCGGTTGATGAAAGAGGGACCATGAAATCAGTGGTGGAATATTTCAGAGAGACATATGGGTTTGAAATACAGCATACTCAATGGCCTTGTTTACAAGTTGGCAATCAGCAAAGACCAAATTATCTGCCTATGGAGGTTTGTGTTTAACTTTAATCCCAGCTTGCAATCTCACAGTATATGCATATGCTGATGTTTTGATTGTTTCAGGTCTGCAAGATTGTGGAGGGACAAAAGTACTCAAAGCGGTTAAATAAGAGACAAATCACTGCTTTGCTGGAGGTTACCTGTCAACGTCCTAGTGAGAGGGAGTCTGATATTATTTGGGTTTGTGTTGCTGCACACCTCTAGTTCTTGGGTGTTTCATACTCTTGATTTGGCACTAAATCTTTGTCATTGGGTGTTTCTTTTTATGTGATTACTTTCTTCCTGTACATATTTCCCCTATACAAGAGTTTAAATAAATGATTTGGTTAATGTTAGAGATCATTTTTTGATTAAAATTCAGAGGCATCATAGTAGTTTAGATTAGCTCAGTGTTAAAAGTATCAGCACTTGGAGAATGTTCTAGGCTGATTTGTAGCTTAAACCTTGGATTTTGGATTGGATAGGAAAAAAGCATGCACACCATTATCTATATTAGCATCCACATCTGTATTCCTCTGTGTGTGTGTGCATGTATTTGTATGTCTGCCAACTCTCTCCTGTCCCTTGCTAGTCTTTCCACATAAGCTATATTAAAAGAAAACTTGTCTAGTTGTGAGTTGTGATACATATAGGCAATTCAAGTTCCGCGAACTCTCTCTTTTCCCTTGCTAGTCTTTCCACATAAGCTATATTAAAAGAAAACTTGTCTAGCTGTGATGCATATTGGCAATTCAAGTTCGACACCTTAATAGGGACTTTAGTACTGTACTATATGATCACATTGTGTGATCATGTTGTTGATAATGTACCTTAAATGTGTTCTAATTTACTCTTTGCTTGAATCTTTCTGCAGACTGTCCATCATAATGCATATGCAGAAGATCCATATGCAAAGGAGTTTGGTATAAAAATTAGTGACAAGCTGGCCTCTGTAGAAGCTAGAATTCTGCCTGCTCCATGGGTAATTGATAAATTTCTATTTGTTATCTTATTCATTTTCTTAATGTAGTCATCCTTTGTAAATGCTTTCTTGAAGGCTTTGACTTGGTCAATGAATGACTATTGTGTTTTGTGTGCTCAGCTAAAATACCATGAGACAGGTCGTGAGAAGGATTGTCTGCCCCAAGTTGGGCAATGGAATATGGCGAACAAGGTAATATTTGCCTTAAACTAAAACCAACTACACTCTAGCATGTAGATTGTCTGTGTTAGTTGAATTTGGTGGTAGCGTGCATAATTACAATTTTATATAAATCCACTACTTTCATGAATGACCCATTTTCTAGTTATGCATGTGCTCTTTCCTGTGTGATATAATCTTGGAATATGTTGCATAACATTTAGATGTGTGTTTTTTTAACTTATTAGAGTACACAATTCCTATTGGTATCATGGAATTACCTAGAAATAGCACCTATATCAGGTTAGGACTACTTTGATTCCTTTTGTGAAATTATAAACTCCACCTATACCTGTGCTCGTAATAAAAATCTGAGGCCACCTTCCAACTCAAAACACAAAAGTATTTTTCGCAAGTAATCCTAGAACCTTGGCTAAAAGCATAGGACGCTTTAAACGGACAGGAATTTGATTCTAAGTCTGCATAATTTTCTCTTTAAAAAATGTGATTGAATAGATTATATAATTACATTGTAGGTAACATGTAAAGTGTGTTGCACAAATAAAGTGTATCAGGGACACTGTTGCTCTCGGTTGGATAATTTGTTCATATTGCTTTTGGAATTCACATTACTTGTGGAGTCATCCCTGGTTCTGTAAAATTCTACCTCGTGTAATTGTTGATCTGCTTTATCCCTAAAGGTATGAAATCATTTTTAATCAGTGTCTTGGAAAAAATATTTTGAAGGTGCTTGTTATATGATGTTCAATAGCAGTCATTATGCAGTATTACCATGGTTAGATCCATGGGAATATATTGCATTTTCTTAAATTTTGATAGTTCTCGTGCTCATGAATTCAAATAGTCAGTGGGTGATGTATTGATGGTTTTGTATAGTAGGTTCAAAACGTAGTATGTAGTAAAATAAATTGCAATGGCTAAGTATACTGTGTACATACAAACTGCAAAGCATATTATTTATTCTAGCAGGAAATTGTTCAGTGTAGGCTCTTGATTATGATCGGAGGCTTCAGCATTGAAGTATATAATCATTAAGTAATGCTTGCTATTACTTGGGTCCAAATTATTGTGGGTTTGTCCATCTTCTGTTCTATATATGCTGTCATGTATAAGTTATTGAAGCATCATATTTCTAAATATTAATATACTTTGTTTCAGAAAATGGTTAATGGGGGCATAGTCAACAGTTGGATTTGCATAAACTTCGTGCGGAATGTGCAAGATAGTATGGCCCGCGGGTTTTGTTCTGAGCTTGCACAGATGTGTATGATCTCTGGCATGGTATTGGCTTCTAGACATCCTTTTGCTTTTAATATTTCCTATATATTTGATGGCTCTGTGCTCTCTAACCTAAACACTGGGTGGTTCTTGTAGCAATTTAATCCTGAATCTGTGCTCCCACCAGCTAGTGGCCGTCCTGATCAGGTAGAAAGAGTGTTGAAAACTAAGTACATGGAAGCCATGAGTAAACTCTCGAAGAAGGAGCTTGACCTGTTGATTGTTATTCTTCCCGACGATAATGGTTCTTTGTATGGTATGTAAATTTGATAGAAATAAACATACGGGTATTTTAATTTTTTGTAGTCTCGTGAAAGCATTCAGTATGTCATGAGCTATTTCTTTTGATATTGAGATTTGCATTTTATTATTTTGCAGGTGATCTGAAGAGAATTTGTGAGACGGACCTTGGAATAGTTTCCCAATGCTGCTTGGCAAAGCATGTTTTAAAAATGTCGAGGCATACTCTTGCAAATTTGGCCTTGAAGATAAATGTGAAGGTTGGAGGGAGAAATACGGTTCTGGTTGACGCACTATCAAGGCGCATTCCCCTTGTTAGTGACAGGCCTACTATAATTTTTGGTGCTGATGTTACTCATCCTCACCCTGGGGAAGATTCAAGCCCTTCGATAGCAGCCGTAAGATTTTAAGTTTGATTAGCTGTTTGACTGGTTTGTATTTTCATAAATTTGGTGTATTATCCTCTCTTTCATTTGATAACAGTTTATTTTGAATGGAAATGAAGGTTGTTGCTTCTCAAGATTGGCCAGAGATTACAAAGTATGCTGGGTTAGTTTGTGCGCAAGCACATCGACAAGAGCTCATCCAGGATCTGTTCAAGAGCTGGCAGGATCCAACTAGAGGGATTGTAACTGGTGGCATGATAAAGTAGGATCTTTCATCTTTCCCTAACACTCTTCATACTATTTATTCCATTATGTGCTTCTCTCTTCAAGAGCTAAGCTACTAGACTCGGAACAACGTTAAGAAATCCCACCCCAAGTGCATTTTTTTGGGTTTCCATTAAGATATTTTTTCAGTAATTGAAGTTGGATCACCATTTTTTTCTGTACTACAGGGAACTCCTTATTTCATTCCGTAGAGCAACTGGGCAGAAACCGCAGCGCATTATTTTTTACAGGTATTTTATAAATGCTTACTTGCATATTTAGGTGCATTATTTGGAGTTTGTCATTTCTGTGTTCTTAATGATGAGCTCAATCTGTAGGGATGGTGTCAGTGAGGGACAGTTCTATCAAGTTTTGCTATATGAACTTGATGCAATTCGTAAGGTGTGATTCATACAAATTTATACGTATATAATAGTTTTTGGTTGCTATTCTTCTGTCTTGTTCTTATTTGTCACTGTATTTGAGTGCTTGTGAGGTTGAATTACAAATCTAAATCTCTGTTGCCTTGTTCATGCCTTCTATTCAAAAATAGGCATGCGCCTCACTAGAGTCCAATTATCAGCCTCCGGTTACATTTGTTGTGGTTCAGAAACGCCATCACACGAGGTTGTTTGCCAACAATCATCGTGACCGCAATCAAGTTGACAGGAGTAGTGGAAATATCCTCCCTGGTATTCCTTTTTCCCGCCCTCTGCGTTGTGTTATGATCTAATGTAATGCTTTAGGATGATATTCTGATGGTGTAAAGCTTTTCTCTATTGTGAAATTTACAGGGACTGTTGTAGACTCTAAAATTTGCCACCCTACCGAGTTCGACTTTTATCTGTGCAGCCATGCTGGCATTAAAGTAAAAATATGCATCTTTCGAAATGTTTTTGTAGGGTCAAGTGAATTTTTGGGAGATTTAGTTTTTTGTTTTTGGTATTTATTTGGATCCCACTTGTGTAACAGGGAACTAGCCGGCCTGTGCATTATCATGTCCTTTGGGACGAGAACAAGTTTTCGGCAGATGGTTTACAGTCTCTTACGAACAACTTGTGTTATACGTAAGTCTACTTTTATCGTGAGACTCGAGTTACCAACTATTTGTGCTGGATTAGATTCAAACTTTGTACTTATTTCTAATGCTTCTTGCTGGCATCATTTTAAACCCCACTCGTTTTTCATTTATGTTTTCAGATATGCTCGGTGCACACGATCAGTTTCGATAGGTGAGGGGCTCTACTAATGAAATTGTTGATGAAAAGAATTGTTTTGATTTGTTACATTTTGTTTTTATGTTGTGCTTTGCTAATGTTTTCAAAATTATCTTTTGTATTTATCTGTCTCTGCGTGGCAGTACCACCGGCATATTATGCCCATTTGGCAGCTTTTCGTGCTCGCTTCTATATGGAGCCAGATACATCTGATAGTGACTCAATGACGAGTGGCACAGCTGCTGGACGTGGGGGAATGGGTACTACTGGGCGACGCACTAGGGCAGCGGGGGGTAATGCTGCTGTCAGGCCCCTACCGGCACTTAAAGATAATTTGAAGATGGTGATGTTTTACTGTTAGGGAGTTTGTTTTGTGATAATGTGAAACACAAGAAAGTAGGATGGTTTTGTCATTGGCTGGTGGCACTGCTGAATCTCTTTTACATTGGTACTTTTTGTATTTATTCCTGCACAGCCGTTGCATGGAAAATAACATGTTCCATAGTTGGTGAATCTTTTGTTTTTGGATGCCGTTATTCGAGAAGGCATCATGGATATGACTTGCTATTTTTGCCCTCTTGAAGGCTTATGTTTATTGCGTGTTTTGAATCAACTTGGATCATAAATATGCTAGAGTGGAGACTAGAATGAAAATTGCTATTGCATTTTGGACTATAATCTCTGATGTTACGTTTGGTTTGAAGGAATGGAATGGAGAGGAATGATTTACTTTGTTTTAGTTGGAATGTGTTATTTATACTCTTACTCTTCTTTCATCAAGGAATAAAATTTATAAATTTAGAAGGAATAAGAATGGTTTAATCTATTTCAATTGCAACCAAAAACAAACTTTTTTATTTCATAGGAATGAGTTATTTTATACTCTGGTTTTTAGGCCTGGCCCGGACCGATAGTGAACTGGTAAAAATTAGAACCGGTCGACATTTTGGTTCGGTTTGAACTAATGACCCATTTTAAGTCAAAAATTGTTCAAATTCGGTGAACTGACAGTTGAACTGTCTGACCCAGCGAATCGGTGACTGGTTCGCGAGTTAGACCGGTTCCTTACAAAAAATAAAATAAAATTGGCGCTTCAACCCTCATGCCTTCAACCTTCAGCGTTGTACTTTTACTTCTTCTCTGTTGCACCTAAAATCAAATCTCTCATTGCCATCATCTCTCTCACGGTACCAATCGCCATCATCTCCCTCACGCAGCCCCAACGGTGCCTTAACCCACCCTGCTGCCCCTTGCCTACAAAAAAATGCGGAAGATCAAAGATGAGAGGAAAAAAGAAAAGACCATAAAGAGGTGAAGTTCTGCAGATGATAGTTATTTGGAGATAGACCATAAAAAGGTTATAAGGTGAAAACAATTTTTTTGCCTTGGGAATCTCAAGGAGGGTAAATGGATGGTGTTAATAGTGACCACGTGTCTAAAGGAATTGTGCTAAGTTTTGTAGGTTCCTAACTTCTTTTTTCCTTCTTTATTGTCCCCCCTAATTTTTGCTATTTTATTGAACGATAATACCATATGGTGATATTCTTTATTGTTATTATGATTTTATTCAAAAAAAAAATCAATCACACATTATCACAAAAAAAATTATGAATCAGTAAAATTATACATATATATATATGTGTGTGTGTGTGTGTGTATTATTTTCACACTAAGCACATGCTATCAAACTTATATTGAAGAGAAGTTCATTCTTAGTTCTGGTAATATTGAAGTGAAGAGGGCTTAAGAGATTGGCAACTAACCTGAGGTGTTATGGTTGAATTTTTGAATTTGAATGTATCTTAATTAGAGATGTTTATGTTCATTTGTGTTTGATTTTATCACTTTTGAGTTATGATTTATGAGCATGATTTAATATTTGTAGATAAATTAATTAATTTTACATATTTATTAAATAAGTAAATATTATATATAATATTTAATAATTAATGTATTTATTATTTATTATATATTAATGACGTCACTGGGTCAATAACGGTTCGACCACTGGTTGGACCAGTGCCCATCCATCCGATACCTTTTTCGGTTCGATGAACGGTCCGGGTCTGAAAATCTTGTTTTATACTCACCTTCATTACTCTAATCCAAACCTAGCATAAATGTAGTGTTATTTATTTTAGAGACCTGTTTGTCTTATGGATGTTTACATGCCTACGAGTCACGAATACTCTTAGGCCATGTTGTTGGGTTACTCTTCGAATCCTATTATGAAAAGAATTGCTAATATAGAAAGGAAGAACTCCTATTATTAATAGTATTATTTTGGAAAGAAATCTATTTGTAGTAGAAATTTTATTTTGGATGTGTCTTATTTTGAATAGGAAAAGAAGAATTGTGGAGTACTCTATAAATAGAGTCTTATATTTAGTTGTTGAAACGGAGCACAATCAAAAGTCATGTAATATTCTAACAGTTGAGAGAGGGTGTGAGTGAGTTTTGTGTTTGTGTGAGGGAGAGGATTTTTTGCAGCTTTTATATTCCGTGCAAAAAAGTTGTATTGTGGGTGGGAGGGTTTTGCAGCTTTTAGTCCGTCCAAAAAGTTGTGTCGTAGTATTGTGAAACTTCAAGTTTTAGGGCGTAAAACTTGGGATGATTATTGTAAACCCATTATTTTGATATAGTGGAGATTCGGAGTTTGGCCTATTAAATCTTGTGTTATTTTATCTCTCTTTATTTTATTGTGTGGTTTGCGGTGACTTAATTGCCAACAAGTGGTATCAAGAGCTAGGTTGGTTGAACCAAGGTAGAAGGGGAATTAGTCGCATTGGTGTGACAAATAAAGAGAATAAAGATTGAAGCAGTTGGTGTTTATCGTGATGTTGATGAATAAGAGATTCTGCGCTTTGGAGAATCACCGTTTCAGTCGCTAGATGAAGATCATGAAGATATTGATGAAGTTAATGATGATAATGATAATGAAGACAAGGATGTTGTGAATGAGGCGAATGATGCGGATGAGACAAGTCATACAGATGATGCGGATAATGTAGATTATGCAGATAGTGAGAATGACCCGAATAGTGAGGATGTTGCGGATGACCCAGATGTTGCGGGTGATGCAGATTATGGTGACGACTACAACAACGGTGAAAGTGATGAAGTTGAAGTGTTTGTAGATTCGAGTCGAGGGAGGAATTGTTGAGAAACTCCTCGAATCCTATTCAGATATAAAGTTGAAGTATTCGGGGATTCGAGTCAAGGGAGAGATTGTTGGATTACTCCTCGAATCCTATTATGAAAAGAATTGCTAATATAAAAAGGAAGAACTCCTATTATTAATAAGAGTATTATTTTGGAAAGGAATTTATTTGTAGTAGAAGTTTTATTTTGGATGTGTCCTATTTTGAATAGGAAAAGAAGAATTGTGGAGTACTCTATAAATAGAGCCTTATGTTTAGTTGTTGAAGCGGAGCACAATCAAAAGTCATGTAACATTCTAAGAGTTGAGAGAGGGTCTGAGTGGGTTTTGTGTTTGTGTGAGGGAGAGGGTTTTTTGCAGCTTTTATATTCCGTGCAAAAAAGCTGTATTATGGGTGGGAGGATTTTGCAGCTTTTAGTCCGTCCAAAAAGTTGTGTCGTGGTATTGTGAAACCTCAAGTTTTAGGGCGTAAAACTTGGGATGATTATTGTAAGCCCATTATTTTGATATAGTGGAGATTCGGAGTTTGGCCTATTAAATTTTGTGTTGTTTTATCTCTCTTTATTTGATTTGCGGTGACTTAATTTTCAACACATGTTTGTTTACTAGAATAACACTTGAGATTGAACTATTAATCTCAAGTCTCTTGTTTGTTTTTAAAATTAGACTTGAGATTATTAGTTCCGGGATAACAAAATGACTTGAAATGAGGGATTATTTAATATCATGTCTAACCAGGTATTATAATCCCACCATGAGGGATTAAATATTTTTGAATAAAACTAACCTTTACTTTTTCTAATATCAGCATTTAACCGGCTATCAAATATATAAGCATGCTAGATTAATAATCATTGTGTAATAATTTCATACGTGAAAAACACACTCAAATTTAAATGAAATTTCTTTAAATGGCAATTGAACTAATTAAGATTATTCCTAGATTTATAAATGTTACTGTAAGTGCTCTCCTAGATATATAATTTCATCTATATTTAATCGTTAAAATTTACATATTACTCTTTTAAAATTTCTTATTTCACTAATTTTGCCAACTTATTTCAACAAATGATGTAACCTAACATATTTAAAAACAGGAACAGTAATATCTTTACTTAGTCCAACAGAAAATAAAAAAAATAAGAACCGAGCTTGCTAATTTTAAAAAATTTCTGATTTCACTAATTTTGTCAACTTATTTAAAAATTAAAAAAATGATGAAACAATGTGAACTCACCAACTTATTTTAAAAATATTTAAAAGTTTATAATTAATTATTCATCATTTTTTTGATGTATAAATAAGTTTAAAATATGTTATTATTGGTAACAGGGGCGGAGCTAGGATTATAATATGGGGTGGGCTAGAAAAAAAATTTCGTGAACGTTCACTACATATGGGCTAAGTATTTAAATTTGGGGTGGGCTAATTTTTAAAACTGAATAATTTACACTACAATTAAACTATAAAGTCAAGTTTTTTGAGAATTTGGGGTGGGCTGTAGTCCACCGTAGCCTGTGTGTAGCTACGCCCTTGATTGATAAGGGTATAATAGTCTAACTGTATTTTTTTATCCTATCCTATAATTAATTCTGGAAAAAAATAAACATAACATGAGATTATTTTAAGTTATTCCATGAATAATTCTATAAAAAACAAACATGTTAGTTCCCAAAGGCACGTTAGTTATCTAGAAGGGGGGTTGAATAGATATTTTAAAATTTCTTTGTTTAAAATACTTTGTCAGTATTGATTATACTGACAGCAGCGGAATATATGTTTTGTTTCCTTTCAAGATATATCAGTTATGGTTTGATAAACAGTTATGGCAGTTATAGCAAATATAGCAGTTAATGAGAGACAATGAGACACAAGATTTTAAGTGGTTCAGAGCACATAAGGCTCCTAGTCCACTCTTCTACTCCACGAGTAGAAAATCTACTAAGGATGTCTCTTACAACTGAATCACTTAGATTCCTTCAAGGCCAGCAGCCTTGGAACTTCTCTTAGTGCACTTAGAACTCTTCAAGTCCTCTGACTTGGTACTTCTCTTAGTTCACTCTTGAACTCTTCAAGTCCTCTTACTTGGATCTTCTCTTAGTTCACTTTTGAGCTCTTCAAGTCCTCTGACTTGGTTCCTCACTTGGATTGACAGTAGTTGTTTGAGGTGTGCTACTCAGTTGCAATTAAGCATCAGTTCTGAAGAACTGAGTAGCGAAATAAGCTTTCCTCTTTCAGGATCGTAGAGTTGATCGTTGAGTGTTCTTGAGCTTTTCTCAGTGGATGCTTTCTTTTCACGTCTTGCTTGCTTAGTCTGAATCCTTGTCTGATTTATTTATAAAAGATTCATTCGAAATGTATCCGTTTGAATGCTCCCGTTGCAGCATTTAATGCTTCAGACGTTTCTGTGCAGTTGATGTTGACATCCTGCTTTCCTACTGCACTGTCGACTGGCCCACTGACATAGCAGACTGTAACTTCACCTAACACTTGAAAAGGTGTTTTCTGCAGGCGATTTATTCCTATCCTTAGCTTTTCCAATACGCTTCTTTGATTTTAACTAAGGATGAATATGGAATCATTGGGACCATCAAATTGTCAACAGATATAAACCTTTCTTCATTTGTTGCTCTTCCTCCCTTCATCAGAACTACAAACTTTGATGCTGACTGGAGGAGCACTACGATTATGGTCATTGTACTATAATCGTTGTGTGTTGGCTTGCACAGGCTTGACTCAGACTTGATCGTAGAGAACACTATGATTTCTCTTAAGCTCTTCGGCATACTACCATTCCTTCTTGCTTCGTCTTGCAGACTCCACGTTTCCGAGAGCACACTGCGTTTCTTGACTTAACTCAGCAGGCGCTCGGATCTTTTCTATGATTCTCAATGTGGCTTCCAAGGGCAGACTACGATTCTGATACTTTCACTTAAGCTCCACGAATCTTGCCTTGGCCTCTGCAGACTTAGTTCTTTTGGCAAACTACGATTTTGGACATCTTCTTTTAAGCTCCACGATTCTACCTTGTATTCTGAATGCTACCTTTGACAGACTACAATTCTATCAAGGTTTTAACTTTTACAGCTCAAATAGATCAACCTAACAGTTTTGATCTTTTCTCCTATACATTTATTTACATAAATGATAAACATTAAAGCTTAGATCAACCTAACATCTTTGATCTACCATCTAAGTCCTTGTACATTGATTCTCTTAAGGACTGTACACTTAAACATTTATATTTACTTTTAATATCAAATATGAATATGCAATTCCCAATAATTTTCCCATATTTGATGTTGACATAGTCAAGGAGATTTGGATCATAGCATCATTTTCTAAATGCAGAGTGCTAGAAAGTAAATATGGCTTAGTGTTTTAGTGAGCAACTAAAATTTCTAGAGAATAAGCATGAATTTATTGATGTTTGAAAAGATATTACAATCTAGCATAGAAGCATCAATATACAGTTAAGTTTTGACTTATCTCTAACTCCTTTGCCTCTTATTTCTCTGAGAGTTGGCATACTTTGCAGCTCTCATTCTTTTGGTTTGCTCATCTCTCCAGGCAATGTCTTCAAACTCTTCTCGAGACTGCTGATCAGTAGAAGTCATGCCTTGTGAACCAGAAACTTGACCTTGACTCCTTCCAAGAGGTATAGCCATGGGAGGGCTTTGCAGACGTTGATCAAATCGTGGAGGCTGAAAGTTAGGACTCCTGGAGTTGCCACCCGACGACTGACTAGCTTGAGTTTGCCTCTGCCATCCCTGCTGAGGTGGTTGAATATATGTTTGCCTCTGTCTTCCACCTCTACTTATGCCTCTATCTCCTTGCTCATTATTCTCCCCCTTTATGTAAGCATCAAGGGTTCGAATATCTTCAGAGAGACGTCTGACTCCTTCTACCAGCTCATGCATCTGAGAGCGATTTTGAGAAATGTCACTACTTTGTTCAGCAACTATAGACTCAGTGTCTTTTCTCTGTTTCTAAAGCAGGTCCATGGCATTGTTATTCTGAGTAATTTAAGCTACACTACAGGCTTAGAATTGTTGTATTGAGACACATAGTTCTGAGATCTATTTGGCCATCAGCTCATTTTGAGATTTCTGATTCTTTTGCATTATTTCCATAGCTTCCTTATGCTTCTTTGTTGCAGCAAAATGAATAGCATCCCTTGGCTTGAGGTTTTCAGCCATTTCTTTGAAAATCCCCCTCAATATTTTAGACAATTCAGTTCCCAAGTGTCCTGGAAGAGTCTTGATAGAGTCGATGATGTGGTCGAATCTCAAGTGAAGCTTAAGTGAGTGTGCTTCAAGAATCTCTCCAGACTCTGAACCTATTTGGTTTAATGTTTCAGTCAATTCCTCCTTAGTTGGCATTAGAGCCAATTGATCTAGAATTCGTTGTGTTTCAGGAGGAGGGGTTGTCGTAGTGTGTTCACCTCTCCTTGACATGCTAGTAAAGGCAAGTGTCATGTCGAAATACTCGTTGTTGGAGGATGATGGAATATCAGCTTGGGTTAGAGGGGTTTGAGTTGGTGTTTGCTGTATAGGTGTAGTGTTTAGCTCATGTGTCTCTTATTCGTTGAGTAATTCTGATGACTCTACGATTACCGAATTAGATTGATCATTAGGCATAGATCGTAGTTCGTCGTCCTGAGTGGGTGTCTCAATGGTTGAGCTATCGAACATCTCATCAACGATTCTAGTGATGTGCTCAAAACCATTGGATCATAGGTAGTTTGCTCTATGAGGATAAGTTGGTTGTTTGATTCGTCAGTCACAGAGTGTTGAGACTCTATGATTGGAAATTGGTTGAGTGGGTGAAGTACCATTTCCATCCATTTAGGCAATTCATAGAACTCATTGAAGTGCGATGATGGAGAATGGTTGACAATAAAAGAGAGAGGAGTGGAATGTACCTCATACTCAGATTCTAAAGTTGATTTATTTATAATCAGCTTCTGAGCAAACCTCCTTTCTCTTGGGAATCCATGGGCAACCATTGAGATTGCTGGATATGTCTTGAAGGTCCAGAATATATGATCCCAGTTGCTGAAGATCAGAGCCCTATGATAAGGCATCATAGGCAAGTAGTTGAACAACTGTGTGTAGTTAACTGTCCTTTCTGCATTCCTGCCTATGGCTAAGATCTCAATATCATCATTCAGCTCTTCATCATCATCTTCATCTTCATCAAGACTTTCCACCATATCTTCCAACACATCATCATCTTCGACATCCACCATCACAGCTTCAGCAAACACTACGGTTTCTTCATTGACTGAAGAGACTACGTTTTCTCCTTTCGCAGGTAGCTCCCCCTCAATTTCTGCATACTCTGGCTCTTGTGCTTTTAACAACTCCCCCTCAGCTGTGGCACTTGCTTGAACTTGATTTTCCAGAGTTTCTGTTAACACTTTATCTTGGCTCAACTCTGGTGCTTCTGGAACTTTTTCTTCAGACTGAGCTGTTTCTTCTTCAATCAGAACCTCTTTAGAGGGAACAGTCACCTCAGATTGTAGCTCCTCAACAACAGCACTTGGTTCTGGTATTTCTTTTTCCTGCACTTCAGCAGTGACTTCATTATTATGAACACCAGTATCAGGCACTTCTTCTTGATTCATTGTTTGATCTGGTGCAGCAGTGTTGTCTGCATGACTGATGTTGGCTTGACCCTCTATGATTCTGGTCTCCTCTGATTTATGACCAGATGCTTGAGGCTCAGTGGCTTGTTCAGCCTTCTCAGCAGCCCTTCTTCTTTCATCTTCCTTTAAAACTTCTTTATTTTGAAGGATGCACTTCTTCACCAGAGTCCTCTTCCTCTTTGGTCTGGTCACAACCTTAGAGCCTTCTTCAGCTTCAGCCCTTATAATATGTTCAGGCTGAGAGGCTGTTGCAGCATTTCTTTCCATAGCAGTGGCCAGCCTAGACTCTACGATTGGTGAAGACTCCACAATCGTAGTCAGTGTAGGCTTTCTTGTTTTGTGGCTGCGTTTCTTCTTTTTCTGAGGCTCAAACTACCTTCAGCCCTGTCCTCACTAATTTTCCTCTTCTTCTTCTTCTCCTTTTTCAGAGTTCCCTCCCTGGTGCTTGAGTTGCCTTAGGAATAATAACTCTGTCAGGCATTAAACTTTGAAACTCCATTTCAGCATCAGGGCCTGCTTGAGGTGCATCAGTGGTTGAGCCTTGGGGTTCCTCAGCTACTTGCATATCTTCATTTACCTTCTTCTTCCCTTTGTTCTTCCTGACCAGAGCTGCAGGTTCTTCTTGGTTTACCTCTTCATCTTCCTCAGCCTCCTTCACAGCAGATGAGGTTGCAAACATCATTTTGACATTTTCAGCTGAATTCCTCTTCCAGTTTTGAAACAGCTGTTGGGTCATCTTTCTGTTGGGAGTAATGGAGACGCCTTTCTTATCTTCAATCTTGTCCCCCAGAGTAGCTTCCAAAATGATGCTGATAAACCTTCCATAGGGCATCTTCGCAGTGCTCTTGGTCTTCTTGGGACTTTCCATCCATTTCCCAAACCATTCAATCAGTAGAGCTTCGTAGTTGAGTTAAATTCTGTACCGGATGGCTGTCATGAGCTTTAGTTGCTTCTCGTTGACATAATTGTGGCCCGAGCCCTTGCAACATATGCATTTTCCAACAATGTCAGCAAGGAACTCATATTATTGGGGAAACTCTTTCTTCCTGTAGCCACTTTTTCCTTCAGTTCTTACGTGTTTCATCTTCTTTAGGCCTTCAAGAAAATCAATTCTTTCGAGGGACGGAAGACCTTCGTTGTTGAAACCTAGGGCTAGGTTTATGCTTTTAGCGTTGAATCTTATTTGCCCGCCCTTGATTTTGGTGAGGATGGAGTCTCCTTCAACAACTCCATTGATGTAAAACTCTTTCACCAGCCTAGTGTAGATCAAGGTGCTGGTGCTTAGAGCTTCTTCGAGTCCATCTTTCTTTAGCAGTGAAAGAACTTTGTGAATTTTTGGGCCAGCATCTCTGAACCCTTCAAAACATAGCTGGTAACCAGAGACAATTCTGGAAGCAGCCATTGATGTAGATTGATTTTCCTGTAATGAACGGATTTGGCTTAGCTTTCTGAAACTTAGGGTTTCATTTGAGAGAGAGAGAGAGAAGAGTTTAGAATTCAAAAAGTAAATTGACAAATGATAGTTTAAAATTGATTTAAAAACTTCCCTCCATCAGTTTTGCATAGTGGGACATGTGTCAAGTTCTGTAGGACTCCACAGTTTTAAATCATGTGAAAAGTTTCGTTCTGCCCTTAGCTCCCTCTGAGCTAGTGAGTCCTTGTGAGAGGAATACGATTTCCGAGAACCACTCTACGATTGTTGAGTTCGATCCTTTACTTGCTCCTTGACCGTTGACTCTACGATTTTCTGTGATGCATTCTGAAATGACATCCCTTCTGGATTAAGGTTACTCAGGAAGGGCCAACCTCTTAGTTTGACATTAAGGGTCAGGTTTGTCCCTGAGACACTTATCAGAAGGGTTGTTTTGCTTGATGATCCTACTATCACAGTGAGCTTTTCTGCCTTGACTGGATCACTCCACGATCGTGGTTCCTCTTTGTCATCTCTACAATTTTGACTTAGCCTTAATATCTGCAAGGTTAGCACCATCTAGAGCATAAATTTATAGTTGCAAATTTAACATACCTAACTCACTTATCAGTTTATTAAATCTGGATTCATCAAATGGTTTTGTAAATACATCAGCAAGTTGATTTTCAGTAGGGATGTATTGGAAAGATATTGTTCCATTTTGAATATGATCCCTAATAAAATGATATCTTATTTCTATATGCTTGGTCCTAGAATGCATGACAGGATTATTTGTTATTGATATGGCACTTGTGTTATCACTGTGACGAACAAGATTTTCGTAATTTAAATTGAATATTTATTGAATTAAATAAATATTTTTTTATGATTTAATTATTGATTTAAATAATTAATTGATGAAATTGTGGTAGATTAATTTAATTATATGTGTCACGTTAGTTAAATTAATGTGGTGAATTTTTATATTCAAAGTATGTATTTAATTGAGCTTATTTGATTAATATATTAATTAATAAGCATAATGTTATTCTAATTAATTTAAATAATTAATTAGAGATTTAATGATTTGGCATAATTAATGAATGAGAATTTTAATTATGTGACTATGTGATTTAATATGAATTTATGCTATTTTATTTAAGTGATTTAAATAACATTATTTTATTTAATTGGGTGTGACATTAAAACTATATTATAAAGCTTTAATTAAATTAATGGGAAAGGAGATTATAAGGGGCAAACAAACAAGGCCCTAAGGGGAGTTGCACCAGTTAACCCATTACGGATTAACTGACGCTACTCACCCATTACTCGTCCACTATACATATTATACGTATTACTCTATACATATATCCTATACACCAGTTTTATATTTTATATATTACAAACGTCAGAGAACTTAGAGAGATTAAGAGAGAAAATTGAGAGAAGAATTGATTTGGAGAAGAGATTGAAGAATTAAAGTTCATATAATCATCAAACAGAGTTAACAAGGGTATAATCCTTCATCTCAAGTTTTATTACGTTAGTTTATTTTTCAAACCCAACTCCAAACTCTCTGTATATGATTTTGGTGACGAATACTTAAGATGTAATCATATATGTGTTATTGTATGATTATAACATGTTTTGTATTTGGTATGAATGAATTAAAATAATCGAATTCATATAATTAGGCCTTAATTGGGTTTTTAAAATTTTACAGAGTTTTTCCATTTACGAGCTTTAAAAATTCTCTGTGAATGGAAAAAATTAATATTTGTTCATTATATGGCTATATTTGTGTTAATATGTGTTTATAACATATTATATGCCATATATGCATAACTTTCAGTGATCACACCATGGAATTTTGTTGATAATTGGGTTTTCAAAAGTTACAGAGTGTAGAAATTGTATATATGGCCCATATGGCCCTTACGTACAAAATTTACATGCCTTATACATTTATTTAACTTAAATTGATACTTGCATGTAATTATGTACGTTTAAACGAATAAAATGGAAGTTAAACGAACAGATTCGGTGTTATAACGAATCCGTAACGTTGAATTTCTTGTTTTCCTTCAAAACTTTACAAAATACTGAAAATAGTGAAAATAGATGCCTTGGATTGTGTAAATACGTGATTTAAAATGCTAAGATCATGCTAGAAATGTTATATAATGTTTCTGTGGAGTTTTTACATTATGGGTAGCCTTATAATTCATTACGTTAGTTTAATTTGGATTTATTTGGGCTACTCTGTGTGTTCATCACGAACCATGGAGTGCACCAGTAGGGGGACCCACCCCAGCGGGTGTTCATGGGTATTAGGACCCGCCCCAGCGGGTATAAGGGCTGTCCGGGAGCCTTTTTTTTTGTTTTCGAGACTGTTTTGACCTCCTATAGTAAAATAAGCATAACTTTTTCATACGAACTCCTGATTAAGGCGATTCAAGATGATTCGGAAAGATAACGAGTAGACCTACAACTTTCATTCTTTAAGTGTTTCAATTTGAAATCGTTAAAATGGGTAAAAATGGTCATCTTTGTGACTGATGCGTATTCGGAGGCAATCGGAGGGCTTCGGACATGCACACACACAAGTGTTGTGTTCTCGATAATAAAAGATGTTGTTTTAAGTTACATACATGAATATTATATGATTTGAAGTTCATGATTAATAAATTAAGTTATTGACATGTATAAGATAATGTGAAGGTTCAAGTTAACAAACTAAGTGCGAACTTGAATATCGTAATTGTAAAACTTGATTATGATTGTTTAAAGGGCTATACATGTGTGATATGCATGTTGTGAGTTTACATTCATGTTATGTGGTTAGCCATTGAGTAATATTATAAATCAAGTTGTAAGTCGAACTTAAGTGAATAGTTCAACAGTTAAACATGGTAGTTATGAAAACTAATCGATGTCGTATACATAATGTAATGTGTAGGACGTTGAGGAAGTGAATTGTAATTATATTTGTAGCTTGTGCAAGAGGCAAGTATCCTATCCCTAACTTATTGATTTAGCAAGTTTCCTAAATTCTAATTTATTCATTTATTAAGTTTTAGACTTGTGTTTCTATATCGAGTAAGCTCGTGTTCTTAATTGTTCCAGTTCGAAATTCATATTACATATTGTAACTCTTTTAAAAGCATGATTCAGTTATACAATACTTATTCGATTGTATACTCTTGAGATTTATTATTCAAGTTGAATATCGATGTTATTGTTGAACCTTATAGGACTAGTGAACCCTTATTGATTCGACTAGTCCATAGTTGATGAACGTTCTAAATTCTAAAATACTTATTGAGCTTATCCAAACCAAACTTCCTTTGGTGCGGACTCTGATGTCAAAACTGAGATGAACAACCCTGTAAAAGGGAATTATTTACGCTTTAGCGTTGAGATATTGTGCACAGTATGGTACTAAGGGCTGATCCCCCTAAGTACGAGAAGTAGAGTCCATAGTCTTATGACTGTTAAAGGTTTAAAGTATAAACACTTTACAACCTAGGACATAGTTCAAGGTTTTATGACCCTCAGATGTTATTTTGATTCCTGTTATTTATCCTCGAGTCAAAAGTTGAGTTTTTTTTTATTCAGATGTCTTTGATTCACTCGCATGTTATTATATTGTTGTCATATTATTATACTTGTGGGCAATCGTGCTCACTCTTGTGTATAATAACATTGCAGTTAAGAACGAAAGGTCCAACGAGCCTTCTACTAGCAAAGGCAAGGGCAAGGTCAACAAGTGATGAAGACTTGTTGTTTATTTTATATGTTTATGTTTCAGCTCTATGTTAAAGTTGTGTAAGACTATTTAATTATTTATGTTCCGCACAGATGTTTAAGGTTAGTATTACCTGAGATTGATGTATTTATTTTCAGATGTTGTAAACCCATAAGGGGAGGATTATTTTTATTTATTTCATGGTTTGCATATTTATGGATAGATAGATAGATGATATTTGTACAGTGAACACCAAGTCCCGTGGAAATTGAAGTACCCGGATTTGGGGGTGTCACAATCACAGTGTATGGGTATAGATTTGAAATCAAACCCATAATCTGCTAGTTGGTTCTTCATCCATAGGATTTGAGCATAACAGCTGCCTGCAGCAATATATTCAGCTTCTGCTGTTGAAGTTGATACTGAGTTTTGCTTCTTGCTGAACCAGGACACTAGTCTATTTCCTAGAAGTTAACAAGTGCCACTGGTAATTTTTCTATCCATTTTGCATCCTGCAAAGTCAGCATCTGAATATCCTGTTAGTTCGAATGAGGACTCCTTGTGATACCATAGACCCAAGTAGGGTGTACCTTTAAGATACCTGAAAATCCTTTTTACAGCAGTTAAATGTGATTCCTTAGGATTAGCTTGAAATCTTTCTCATCTTTGTCAAGCTTAGTTGCTGGAGCAATTGGTGTTTTCATGGGAGAGGCTGATTCCATGCCATACTTCTTAAGTAAGTCTTTGATGTACTTGGCTTGGTTAATAAAGATACCTTCATCAGTTTGCTTCACTTGCAGTCCAAGGAAGAAATTTAGCTCAGCCATCATGCTCATTTTGAACTTGCTCTGCATAAGCTTGGCAAATCTCTTGCACAGATTTTCATCAGTAGAACCAAAGATAATATCATCTACATATATTTGAACTAGTAAAACTTTATCTTTGTGCTTCCTAAGAAATAATGTAGTGTCTACTCTACCTCTAGTGAATCTTTTTTCAATAAGAAAGTTTGTTAGTGTTTCATACCATGCTCTAGGTGCTTGTTTAAGTCTATATAAGGCTTTATCTAATCTATAGACATAATTGGAGAGGGTTGGATTGACAAAACCTGGGGGTTGTTGATATGTGGAATTTATACCCGCAAATCGACTACTTTTATACTTAAAAAACTGCTTGTATTATTATGTTATATTGCTTTTATATTGTTTTGTTATTACTTTGATTAATATATGTTTTTGTAGGAGTTTTCAGGTCATTCCCAGCTTTTCAGGGGCAAAGTGATCATTTCTCTAGATCTGGCACCGCAGCGCCGGCTGGCCTATATAATCTGGCGCCGCAGCGCCAAGAGACTCCTAAATTCTCTAATCACTCAGCGCCGCAGCGCATGAGCCAAATACTAAACTGGCGCCGCAGCGCCAACCCCTTCATTTAAGCCCTAGACCTAGCGCTGCAGTGCCTAAACAAAGCTAAAAAGCTAGCGCCGCAGCGCCAGCTCAGGTCTTTTGGCATAAAAGGGCTTTAAATGACCTAGCAGCTGGAGCATTTCATATCTTCTTCTTTGGGGCAGCATCCCTCTCCTCCAAGATAGGTTTTTCTTAGCTTAGAAAGGAGCTTAACTCCATTTTTCTTCTTTTCATCTTCTCTTTAGCTTAGCTTAGGTGGTACATATAGGTAGGGATAAATGGGGATTCCTTGGAGCTCAAGAGCGGCATAGCAACTAGGATCGGAAGGCGAATCGGAGGGAGTTCTTAGAGATTGAAGAAGCTTTGACAGATTTTATTCTTCTCTACTCTTTCCTTTGATTTTGTATTTATGGATGTTGTTATTGTTGCTACTTTTGTTTAGTTTACTAGCTATGAACTAAATTTTGGCTCTAAGATTATAATAGAACCCTTTGTCTATTTGAATTGATTTACTTTATCTCTTTGGTTGGCACCATATGGGTTGGTTCAATATATATTCTTCTTATACAATTTGCTAAGGAATTAGTGATTGTTTGGTATTCTATGAGGATTGGAAATGAATCATAGATTGAGACCATTATATGTTGGTATGTGTTTGTGAATTGTCTGTTATGGACTGCATAATTTTCCTATAGGATATGAATATACCTATATGCAATGTGTGACCTGTCAAGAACCTTTGCTTAATTCCTTGTTAGGGATAATTTGCTTAGGAATGAGTGGTTATTCCCCTAGCTTGGATGTTCCTCTATTTCTATTCCCTTTTGGGTGGATTAGAGAGGATATGCTCATACATACCTTGGAAGAGGTGTGTGAGTACTTGTGAGTTCTTGGTCGACAATCCGTCGTGACCATTTAGACCAAAGAGAGACAGTTAGGATATTTGATGAAACATAGCACACTAGGTGTTCGACAGAATGCTAGTGTGGGGTAACATTATGATCTTAGCTTGAAGATCCTTAGATATCTATCTTCATCCATTTCCTTGCTTTGCTAGTTAGTTTTAATTAGTGTAATTACAAATCATCCTGTTTATTTTGTTCAGACCTGACTTAAGAGATATAAGGTCAATGTTTGGTATATTTTAGGATCTAGTTCCTCGTGAGATCGACTTTTTCTTATCACTGTATTACTTGTTGGACCGCGTATACTTGCGCGAGTTTAGTGATCGCGAAAGCGACCAGTAAGTTTTTGGCGCCGTTGCCGGGGAACTATTTATTCTATTATTGTCCAACCTTGATTTCAATCAATTTCGTTTTGATTTGAACTTGTATAGTTGCATTTAATTTGTTTTTGTTTTTAAGTACTTTCAGATATGGAGCAAAACTTTCAATGGTCTTTTGAGAGGGCGACACAACCAAGTTCGGAAGGAACACTTGAGCGGTTGCAAGAACAAATCGCAAATCTCTCAAGATTCACTAATAATGTTGAGTGTCAATCTCCTCAGAATGCCTACTGTCAGGATCCAGTTGACAATGAACCGACTTACTTTTATACAGACTATCAGGGGTATCCATACTCTTGGGACTATAGTCAAGAGCAATACTATGATCCAAACTTATCTTACTAGATAGATATCGAGTATCAATCTCCGCCGCCGAATGAGTATGCTTCTAATTTGGAGGAGGTTCTTTCCATGACCTGTAAGCATGAAGCTGAGAGAAGGCTAGAGGATCTCCTGACCAAGTTCATAGCGTAGAATGAAGTTCGGATTGCTAACCAAGAAGCCTCATTTCGGAACCAAGAAGCATCATTGAGAAACCTCGAGATACAATTGGGGCAAATTGTCAATGCTGTCATGAATCCGCCGCAAAGCAATCTACTACCTGTTACTAATCACAACAGGGAGGCAAGAGAGCAATGCGTGGTTATTCAAAGAAAAGACGATGAGTCTCATAAAGTTGTTGAGGAAGAGGTCGAATTGCTTATGGACCAGTCGGATTGTTCTGAGGTAGAAATGGAGATGATCATGGTTGAGTGTATGGTTAACAACTATGAAAAGGCTAGAATCACGCTCGAAGCTGTGGCAATTCCAAGGGACTCGCTTGTGTACGAAGAACGTTTCCATTTTGATAAAAGGGGAGAATTAGTGGATAATTCGAGTAAGGAGCGATTTTTCGTGCCAATGGATGAAGGGAAGTACGAGGCTCACCAATTGGCCATGTTCGCCAAGCTAATCAAAGAAAAGACGATGAGTCTAATAAAGTTGTTGAGGAAGAGGTCGAATTGCTTATAGACCAGTCGGATTGTTCTGAGGTAGAAATGGAGATGATCATGGTTGAGTGTATGGTTAACAACTATGAAAAGGCTAGAATCACGCTCGAAGCTGTGGCAATTCCAAGGGACTCGCTTGTGTACGAAGAACGCTTCCATTTTGATAAAAGGGGAGAATTAGTGGATAATTCGAGTAAGGAGTGATTTTTCGTGCCAATGGATGAAGGGAAGTACGAGGCTCACCAATTGGCCATGTTCGCCAAGCTAATCAAAGAAAAGACAAAGAGGCGGCATGAAAAAGTTTTCTTTGCTTATGAGATCGACTGAGAATAACCATGAAGAGTCGGGCTGTCGACTGTAAAACAAGCGCTCGATGGGGAGGCACACCCATCTCAGTATCATTCGTCTTCCCTTTTTCATTATATTTTGTGAATATTACATTTTCTTTAATTTATAGTAATTTAATACTATTATAGTATATCTTCATGTTTGTATTGCATAGTAGTATGTATATATGTTTATATAGTAGTTTTTAGTTTTTATAGAAATTTTTAGCTTTATGTGCTAATTGGTTATTGCTGATACAAGAAATTTTTTAAAATTCAAAGTTGCAGAGCTGGCGCCGCAGCGCCAGTGTAAGGTCAAAAGCCAGTGCCGCAGCGCCAAGAAGCATTGCAAATTCCCTGCATGCCTAGCGATGCAGCGCCATCCAAGGAACAAAAGTCGGCGTCGCAGTGCCACAACCAAGCAAATTCCCTGCAGCCATAGCGCTGCAGCGCCATCCAAAGAGGAAAAGCCAGCGCCGCAGCGCCGGTAGCAAAATTCTGTTTTTAAAAACAGCCAAAGCTCGATAGTTTAAGCCATTCTCTGGACAGAACAACCCTAGCCTTCCCAAAGAGATTTCAAAACATAATTCCTCCCACAAATAGCAAATCAATTCTCCAAATTAGGCCTCAAATTTCAAGTGTGGTTCTTCAAGTGCATCAATAGAGATCTTCATTCAAGGGTTTTTCAACCTAGGGTTTCTCTAACCTTAAGGTACAATGGAATTTCTCTTTACAAGGCTATTGAGTTAAGTTTTGACTTGTGGATCTGTTGGGTCATCTTTTTCTTCTGCTTGGGTTGTTGAATTTCCACTGAGGGAAATTCTGGATTTAAGGCTAGTACAAACAAGGGCTATCAATTTAGGGCTTGTGAAACATATGCCAGGTGTTTGTAAAAATTCCTCAAAGAGTTTTGGAAGGATTTTTGGCTCTTTTCAGCGCGCAATTGCTGGGTTTTCAGTGGGGATTGCTTTGTACTCTTCGAGTGGAGTCGTGCATTGAAATTCAACTGGGCTATTAACGTGGTTTTTCTTGAGACTTCTGTTGAAATTCTGAGAATGACTTCTAGGCGCCATAGGCTTAGCATTGGGTCCAAGTTTGTCAGTGAAGAAGCGTGGACAAGGTACAAGCATGACTTCGTCACAAAAAACCTTGTGCCTGAGCGACGGTTTCAGCCGGACCATCCTCAAGAGGGCGACTTACGGGCGATGATTTATGAGCGAAAGTGGATGAACTTCACTAAACAACCGGAGTTGGCCGTTGTTCCAGTGTTGTATGAATTTTATGCTAATGTAAGCACCGATGGTCCCGCCGAGGTTAAGGTCCGAGGTCGACAAGTGATGTACGATAGTCAGGCCATCAATGCTTATTTCGGGATGCCGAATTATAATGGAATTGACTACCCCAAACCGAGGCGTCGCGGCTACGAGTTAAATACTATTATTCAGAGGCTTTGCATGCCCGGAATGTGACGCCCCCAGAATAGGTCCATTCAACCCAACCCATTCTGAGTCGCCAAATACATGGTACAGAATTCAAATACAAACTTTATATCATACGGTCGTGCAAAATACGACCACACAACTGTGAGTCTCAATACAAATATGTAGAAAATATTAAGATTCAAACTAAGTCCTCATTACAATTATTATCACACTATTTATCAGAAATAGTGATGACTACTACTGCTCTAACTCGGACCATCACTCTGTCCCCCGACTAGTTCCCGTAACATTCTCATTTCCTGAAGAGGACAACAGATGAAAAGGGTGAGCTCAACTAGCTCAGTAAAGAATATTATGACTAAGATAATGGAAAATAAATCATCGTTAGCCCTCAATAAATCAGATAAAATATAATGGACAACCAATCTTAGATCAATATTCGCAGCGGAAATAACAAATCATTAGAAGAGTTAAGCAGAGAATGAAGTCTACTATCTTCTATGATTTAAAAGTCCATCATCAATATTTTATCCCTGTAACATCAATCAATATACATCTCCAGTCAATATTCATCTTTGCACTACAGGCCAAAGATATTCATTTGTATCATCAGGGGTCATGTTCATCTCAACACCTGTCATCTTTGCACTACGGCCAAAGATATTCATTAGGTAATCATTCATCTTTGCTCTACAGGCCAAAGATATTCAGTTACATCACCTTTTAGGACTGAGGATGATGAAAAATATTTTAAAGAACGAATCCAGTGAGATAAAAGACAAAGATTAGGGATTCGTCATTTAATTTATCCAAATTCAATAATAATCCATAATAATACTTTGTGGAGCAAAATTCAAGAATAAAGCTTAAAACTTGGATACAATCAAAGATAGTAACCTTAACAGACAATTTGGACAAATAGAAGAAAAATAAATTTTCCCGTGAATAGTGCCGTATACGTGAATAGTGCCGTATACGTGAATAGTAACCCCGACGGAAAAAGTAAGAATTTCAACATAAAATCCATGACAATATTTTTGTATAATGATATTGAAAAGAATAACATCATTTACGAAAGAAATAACATCCCTTACCTCAAAAGAACAGTATCTCTGACTGGAATATCGGATATAATACCGACGGAAGCTTGTACTGAATAGTAATACTCAAAGTATTGAAATACTCACCAAAATACGCTCGATATTATAGAGAGAGAAAACTTCTGATTCTGGTGTGATTTTCAATTCTAACCTAAGCACCCTATTTATAGGAAAAACTTAGGATGCCAAAGGAGACTAAAATAATAAAATAATATATTTTTTTTTAAAAATTTCCGCCGCCTGGCGGCTAAAAATTTTAGATTTTTCAACAACAAAAGTGGGGCCCACCATTTTATTTAAAAAATATTTATTTTCCGAAACTTCAATAATTCATAACAAATAGTCCCTTTGTTAGAAAAATACAAATTCTATGTCCTTCCATAGGAAATTTAATTCTCTACAACTTTACAGAAGAAAATTTTTCCAAATTCCAAACATAAATTATCCGAAATCCATAAACAGATGATTTTCCACACCAAAATACTGATAAAAATACATCAGCACTAATTCCTTCTTTAATATCCACCAAATAAATATTTCCTTATCATATAAATCAATAATTAATTATTCACAAATAATATTATAGAACTACAATATTAACAACCAGGTCGTTCCCAGGAAAGAGGGGACCTTCCGATAAGGACTTCTCCCTACTGGCGCGCAATTAAATAACCCCTCCTAGACAGAACTTCCTTAGACATTGTCAATAATGCTATCTAATAATATTATTCAAATAATATGAATTATTGAGTTGATAACATGAAATACTGTGCAACGACAATTATTGAATCAATACTACAAAATATCAACTGTAGCCATTATTGAATCAATCATAAAAAATAGCAACGTAGCAATTATTGAGTCAATAAAATATCAATGCAGCAATTATTGAGTCAATAATATAAAATATCAACGTAGCAATTATTGAGTCAATAATATAAAATATTGAACAGTAAATACTGTAACAATAATTGAGTAGGTTCCTTCTCACGTAAGACTCAATAATTTGAAATACTGTGCAATACCGTGTGCTACTGCGCAACACCGCGTACTGTATTTTAACCACCGGGTATTTCGACAGTACTAACGGTAACAACTACGCCGTTATCTTGTAAAAAAGTTATTTCTGTCGGTTTCTATATCCGACAGTTATTCCGTTGTGGGGGCCCACAAATAGCTGCGCCGTCGTACGAATATTCCCTCGACAACAAGAATATTCCACGACCAAACGAATATTCCCCGACAACAAGAATATTTTATAACCACTTGCTCATTTTAAAAATGTTTGCACATTTCACCCATAACTTTCATATTTATCAAATCAACACCTTACTATTTCGAAATAATATATAAAGAAAATTAAATCTTTATTCATAAAAGTTGGGGTCTTACAACCTCCCCTCCTTATGAAATTTCGTCCTCGAAATTGACGTACGTACCTGGTATGTCGAAAAGGTGAGGATACCTCGCTTTCATTTCCGATTCTAACTCCCAGGTCATTTCCTCAATTGCATGGTTTCTCCACAAAACTTTAACTTGAGGTATAATTTTCGAGCGTAGGACATGCTCCTTCCTATCCAAGATCTTGACAGGTACCTCTTCGTACGTTAAATCTTCAGCTATCTCGTCTGGTTCTAACTCAATAATGCGGTTTGGATCCTTCACATATTTACGTAACGCGGATATGTGAAACACGTTATGAACACGAGACATGCTTGGAGGTAAAGCAAGTCTATAGGCCACATTTCCTACTCGGTCAAGAATCTCAAATGGACCAATGAATCGTGGGTTGAGCTTTCCTCTCTTCCCAAACCTTGTAACTCCTTTCCATGGAGCAACACGTAATAACACATGGTCTCCAACATTAAATTCCACGTCCTTTCGATGAAGATCTGCATAACTCTTTTGTCGATCCTGTGCCGTCTGTATACGTTGTCGGATTATTTGGATCTTTTCTGTAGTCATACGTACTAATTCTGGTCCCAACAATGTTGCTTCACCCACCTCATCCCAACATACTGGAGAACGACACTTTCTCCCATACAACGCTTCGAATGGAGCTACGCCTATACTTGCCTGATAACTGTTGTTGTAGGAGAATTCCACCAATGGTAAGTACTTATCCCAACTCCCTTTGAAGTCTAGAACACAGAGTCTCAATAGATCTTCAAGAGTTTGGATAGTCCTTTCTGATTGTCCGTCTGTTTGAGGATGATAAGCCGAACTGAATCGTAAATTCGTGCCCATAGCTTTATGCAAACTGATCCAAAATCGTGAAGTAAATCTGGGATCACGATCCGAAACTATGGATACTGGCATGCCATGCAATCTCACAATCTCATTCACGTACATATGAGCAAGACGTTCAAGGGAATAAGTCTCTCGTATCGGCAAGAAATGAGCAGACTTGGTTAATCTATCAACAATAACCCAAATCGCATCTAAGCCTTGAGAAACCTTGGGAAGACCCGTAACGAAATCCATCGTAATGTGTTCCCACTTCCATTTCGGAATCTCCAGTGGTTGCAATGGACCCTTCGGCACTTGATGCTCCGCCTTTACACGTTGACAGGTTAAACATCTTGAGATGAACTCCGCGATCTCTCTCTTCATATTACTCCACCAAAATGTATGTCGAAGATCACGATACATTTTAGTACTCCCAGGATGGATTGCAAATGGTGTGTTGTGTGCCTCCATCATGATTCTATACTTCAAGTCAAAATCGTTAGGAACACAAAGTCTGGAGTTGACTTGAAGTATTCCCTCTTCATCGATTCTTGCTTCTGGAATTGCACCTTCTTGCACCTTCTTCTTCATCTTCATCAGTTCCGCATCCGTAGCTTGAGCAGCTTTAACTTTATCAATTAAAGTTGGTTCTACGCGCATACTTGACATCATCGCACTCGTTCCCACATATGATCTTCTACTCAACGCGTCAGCTACCACGTTCGCTTTTCCAGGATGGTATTGGATAGTATGATCGTAATCTTTCAACAGCTCAAGCCAACGTCGTTGCCGCATGTTGAGTTCCTTCTGAGTGAAGAAATATTTAAGGCTCTTATGATCTGTATAAATTTCCACTTTTTCTCCGTACAAGTAATGTCTCTAGATCTTCAACGCGAAAACGACAGCTGCCAACTCTAGATCATGAGTAGGATAATTCCTCTCATATTCTTTGAGTTGTCGCGAGGCATAGGCTATGACTTTCCCATGTTGCATGAGAACACATCCTAACCCTTTGCCCGAAGCATCGCTGTAAATAACAAATCCATCCGAACCAGATGGTATTGTCAGAACAGGTGCCGAAATAAGTCTCCTCTTGAGCTCTTGAAAGCTCTTCTCGCATTCCTCGCTCCAAATGAATTTCGTATCTTTCCGAGTCAACTGAGTTAATGGAGTAGCGATTCGAGAAAATCCCTCTACGAACCTCCGATAGTAACCAGCTAAGCCCAGAAAGCTTCGTACTTCGGTCACCGACTTAGGTTGCTCCCAGCTTTGTATTGCTTCAATCTTCGTCGGGTCCACAGATACTCCACGTTTCGATACCACGTGCCCAAGGAATGCTACTTCCTCAAGCCAAAACTCGCATTTCTTCAGCTTAGCATATAGCTTGTTCTCACGAAGCTTTTGAAGTACCAACTTCAAATGGTGTTCATGATCTTCACGGCTTTTAGAATAAATGAGGATGTCATCAATAAAGACAACAACGAATTGATCCAAATACTCCTTAAATACACGGTTCATCATATCCATGAAAGCAGCAGGAGCATTAGTCAATCCAAAAGACATGACTAAGAACTCATAATGCCCGTACCGTGTTCTGAAAGCAGTCTTTGGAATATCCTCAGTTTTAATCTTCAACTGATGATATCCAGAACGAAGATCGATCTTTGAAAAGAATTGCGCTCCTTGCAACTGGTCGAACAGGTCATCAATACGAGGTAACGGATACCTATTCTTGATGGTGACATGGTTCAACTCCCGATAGTCAATACAAAGTCGCATACTCCCGTCTTTCTTCTTTACGAATAAAACAGGAGCACCCCAAGGAGACGTACTAGGACGAATAAAACCGATGTCTAACAATTCTTGTAATTGAATCTTTAACTCCTGAAGTTCAATAGGAGCCATTCGATATGGGGTTTTAGAAATGGGCTTTGTACCGGGCTCAAGGTCAATAAAGAATTCAACTTCACGTTCTGGGGGTAGACCGGGAAGTTCTTCGGGAAATACATCAGGAAACTCATTAACAACGAAAATATCATTCAAACCTGACGTATTCTGATTTAGATCAGTGACATGAGCTAAGAAAGCTTGACATCCGTTTTTCAATAAACGAATAGCTTTATGACTTGAAATGATATTGACTGATTTTAGTGGTTTGGTGATTTGGATTCGCACAACAGGTTGATTAGGAATATGAAAACTAACAACCTTACGAAAATAATTAATTTTGGCATGATAAGTGGTTAACCAGTCAATTCCTAAAATCACGTCAAATGCAAGTATTTTCAAAGATATAAGATCAACAGGTAAGGTAAGGGTACCAATCTGAATCAAGCAAGATTTGTAAACTGTAGATGTAACAAAGGTTTCTCCTAACGGAGTTTCAACAGATAAGTCAAAGTCTAATTTATCAGAAGTCAAGTTCAAACGTTGAGCACAAGCAGGTGAAATAAAGGAATGGGTAGCACCGGTATCTAACAAGGTGTAAACTTCGCAAGAGTTTATGATCAGCTTACCCGTAATCACCTCGTGTGGATTCCTCGCATTTTGGGCTGTCACGATAAACGCTCTTCCAGGAATCACCGACTTTGACTTGTCTGCAACCGCCTTTGGAATCACCACCCCCGCTGAATTTGGTTTCGCAACAGGACAATCTCGAGCTATATGTCCTTCTTTTCCACAGTTATAGCATCCTTTGAATTGTTGTGGACAGTTTGGGCTGATATGTCCCTCTTTCCCGCATTTATAGCATACGACCGGTGGTCGTTCTCCTCCCCTCGAAACAGTTGATGCTGGTGCTGATGTTGACATATTCGCGTTCTCATTGTTATACCTTCTCTTTTTGAAATCTCCTCCCGATTCGCTTCTTCTACTATCATGGCCACGATAACCACCGGAGTGGTTACCGCTTCTGTCATACTTTCCTCCTCGCTGGTTGTCATTGCTCCGATGACTGTTGTAAGACCCCAACTTTTATGAATAAAGATTTAATTTTCTTTATATATTATTTCGAAACAGTAAGGTGTTGTTTTGATAAATATGAAAGTTATGGGTGAAATGTACAAACATTTTTAAAATGAGCAAGTGGTTATAAAATATTCTTGTTGTCGGGGAATATTCGTACGACGGCGCAGCTATTTGTGGGCCCCCACAACGGAATAACTGTCGGATATAAAAAGCGACAGAAATAACTTTTTTACAAGATAACGGCGTAGTTGTTACCGTTAGTACTGTTGAAATACCCGGTGGTTAAAATACAGTGATACACGGTGTTGCATAGTAGCACACGGTGTTGCACAGTATTTCGAATTATTGAGTCTTATGTGAGAAGCCATTACTCAATTATTGTTACACTAATTACTGTTCAATATTTTATTTTATTGACTCAATAATTGCTACGTTGATATTTTATTTTATTGACTCAATAATTGCTACGTTGCCATTTTATATGATTGATTCAATAATGGCTACAGTTGATATTTTGTAGTATTGATTCAATAATTGTCGTTGCACAGTATTTCACGTTATCAACTCAATAATTCATATTATTTGAATAATATTATTAGATAGCATTATTGACAATGTCTAAGGAAGTTCTGTCTAGGAGGGGTTATTTAATTGCGCGCCAGTAAGGAGAAGTCCTTATCGGAAGGCCCCCTCTTTCCTGGGAACGACCTGGTTGTTAATATTGTAGTTCTATAATATTATTTGTGAATAATTAATTATTGATTTATATGATAAGGAAATATTTATTTTGTGGATATTAAAGAAGGAATTGGCGCTGGTGAGTTTTTATCAATATTTTGGTGTGAGAAATCATCTGTTTTTGGATTTCGGATAATTTATGTTTGGAATTTGGAAAAACTTCCTTCTGCAAAGTTGTAGAGAATTAAATTTCCTATGGAAAGATATAGAATTTGTATTTTTCTGACAAAGGGACTATTTGTTATGAATTATTGAAGTTTCAGAAAATATATATTTTTTATGGGCGGGCCCCACTTTTGTTGGAAAATTTTTTTGCCGCCAGGCGGCGGAAATTTTGAAAAAAATAATTATATTTTATTCATTTAGTCTCCTTTGGCATCCTAAGCTTTTCCTATAAATAGGGTGCTTAGGTTAGAATTGAAAATCACACCAGAATCAGAAGTTTTCTCTCTCTATAATATCGAGCGTATTTTTGTGAGTATTTCTATACTTTGAGTATTAGTATTCAGTGCAAGTTTCCTTCGATATTATATCCGATATTCCAGTCAGAGGTACTATCTTTTTGAGGTAATGGATGTTATTTTCTTTCGTAAATGATGTTATTCTTTTCAATATCATTATACAGAAATATTGTCATGGATTTTATGTTGAAATTCTTACTTTTTCCGTCGGGATTACTATTCACGTATACGGCACTATTCTCGTATACGGGACTATTCACGGAAAAATTAAATTTTCTTCTATTTGTCCAAATTGCTTGTTAAGGTTACTATCTTTGATTGTATCCAAGTTTTGAGCTCTATTCTTGAATTTTGCTCCATAATTGATTATTACGAGGTATTTTTGAATTGGATATACTACAATACGAATCCTTAGTCTTTGTCTTTTATCTCACTGGATTCGTTTTTTTTAAAAATGTTTTTCATCATTCTCAGTCCTAAAAGGTGATGTAACTGAATATCTTTGGCCTGTAGAGCAAAGATGAATGATTACTTGATGAATATCTTTGGCCTGTAGAGCAAAGATGAATGATTACTTGATGAATATCTTTGGCCTGTAGAGCAAAGATGAATGATTACCTGATGAATATCTTTGGCCTGTAGTGCAAAGATGACAGGTGTTGAGATGAATATGACCACTGATGATACAAATGAATATCTTTGGCCTGTAGTGCAAAGATGAATATTTGATTCGAGATGTATATGGATTGATGTTACAGGGATAAAATATTGATGATGGACTTTTAGACTTTATTCTCTGCTTAATTCTTCTAATGAACTGTTATTTCCGCTGCGAATATTGATCTGAAGTTGGTTGTCCATTATATTTTATCTGATTTATTGAAGACTAACGATAATTTATTTTCCATTATCTTAGTCATAATATTCTTTACTGAGCTAGTTGAGCTCACCCTTTTCATCTGTTGTCCTCTTCAGGAAATGAGAATGTTGCGGGAACTAGTCGGGGGACAGAGTGATGGTCCGAGTTAGAGCAGTAGTAGTCCTCACTATTTCTGATAAATAGTGTGATAATAATTGTAATGAGGACTTAGTTTGAATCTTAATATTTTCTACATATTTGTATTGACACTCACAGTTGTGTGGTCGTATTTTGCACGGCCGTATATAAAGTTTGTATTTGAATTCTGTACCATGTATTTGGCGACTCAGAATAGGGTTGGGTTGAATGGACCTATTCTGGGGGGCGTCACAACTGCTGCCACCGGTACGACCTTGGTTGTGGTCCCTCGGTTGAACATAATCATTATCTCGTTCTAACAACTGGGCCATGTTCACTACATCTGAATATAGAGAAAATTTATGAGAAATGAGGTATTGACGTATTTCGGGTTTCAAACCTCTTAGAAACATCCGCGTCATACGTTCCTCATTCTCCACCAAATGAGGTGCAAACCTGGACAGCTCCGCGAACTTAGCCTCGTACTGGGATACCGTCATGTTGTTTTGCTCGAGTCTGATAAACTCTACTTCCTTCATATGACGAATACTTTCAGGAAAGTACTTGTCATTAAACAGTTTCTGGAACGCTTCCCAAGACATCTGGAGTGCGGCAGGCTGGGTACGCTTCACGGATTCCCACCAGTAATCTGCCTCTCCACGGAACATAAACGTGGCGAATGGAACCTTCTGTTCCTCTGTACATCCCAAGACATCAAATATCTTGGTAATTTGTTTAATCCACGTCTCCGCCTTGATCGGATCTGGAATTCCCAGAAACTCTGGTGGTCCCAATTCTTTGAATTGCTTGGCAGTGACAGCTCGCGTGTTGTTATTATCTTCACCTGTATGTTGCACACGAGTCTCCCTCGTCTGATTTTGCATGAACTGCAAAAAACTTCTAAACATCTCATCGTTTATCGTCTGACCAGCGTTATTTTCAGGATGAACATTGCCTTCTTGTTGCACGTTCTCCTGGTTAACGATTAAAGGTGTCTCCACGGTCTCATTCACTTCGTTGTTAACATTCTCAGCTGCCATTCTCAAATACTGCCATAAAACAAGGGTTAATTAAACAAGTCAACATATCACATATTAACCCTATGCTCCGACTGACCAATTAAATACCACATAAGCTTAGGTAGGACACACTAGCGAAGGATTTACTCGTCTCTCCCCTCCTAGTTCTATTCCCCGATCTCCGTCAGAGATCATATCCCTAAGCTCTGATACCAACTGTGACGCCCCCAGAATAGGTCCATTCAACCCAACCCATTCTGAGTCGCCAAATACATGGTACAGAATTCAAATACAAACTTTATATCATACGGTCGTGCAAAATACGATCACACAACTGTGAGTCTCAATACAAATATGTAGAAAATATTAAGATTCAAATTAAGTCCTCATTACAATTATTATCACACTATTTATCAGAAATAGTGAGGACTACTACTGCTCTAACTCGGACCATCACTCTGTCCCCCGACTAGTTCCCGCAACATTCTCATTTCCTGAAGAGGACAACAGATGAAAAGGGTGAGCTCAACTAGCTCAGTAAAGAATATTATGACTAAGATAATGGAAAATAAATCATCGTTAGCCTTCAATAAATCAGATAAAATATAATGGACAACCAATCTTAGATCAATATTCGCAGCGAAAATAACAAATCATTAGAAGAGTTAAGCAGAGAATGAAGTCTACTATCTTCTATGATTTAAAAGTCCATCATCAATATTTTATCCCTGTAACATCAATCAATATACATCTCCAGTCAATATTCATCTTTGCACTACAGGCCAAAGATATTCATTTGTATCATCAGGGGTCATGTTCATCTCAACACCTGTCATCTTTGCACTACGGCCAAAGATATTCATCAGGTAATTATTCATCTTTGCTCTACAGGCCAAAGATATTCAGTTACATCACCTTTTAGGACTGAGGATGATGAAAAATATTTTAAAGAACGAATCCAGTGAGATAAAAGACAAAGATTAGGGATTCGTCATTTAGTTTATCCAAATTCAAGAATAATCCATAATAATACTTTGTGGAGCAAAATTCAAGAATAAAGCTTAACACTTGGATACAATCAAAGATAGTAACCTTAACAGACAATTTGGACAAATAGAAGAAAAATAAATTTTCCCGTGAATAGTGCCGTATACGTGAATAGTGCCGTATACGTGAATAGTAACCCCGACGGAAAAAGTAAGAATTTCAACATAAAATCCATGACAATATTTTTGTATAATGATATTGAAAAGAATAACATCATTTACGAAAGAAATAACATCCCTTACCTCAAAAGAACAGTATCTCTGACTGAAATATCGGATATAATACCGACGGAAGCTTGTACTGAATAGTAATACTCAAAGTATTGAAATACTCACAAAAATACGCTCGATATATAGAGAGAGAAAACTTCTGATTCTGGTGTGATTTTCAATTCTATCCTAAGCACCCTATTTATAGGAAAAGCTTAGGATGTCAAAGGAGACTAAAATAATAAAATAATATATTTTTAAAAAAAATTTCCGCCGCCTGGCGGCTAAAAATTTTAGATTTTTCAACAACAAAAGTGGGGCCCACCATTTTATTTTAAAAATATTTATTTTCCAAAACTTCAATAATTCATAACAAATAGTCCCTTTGTCAGAAAAATACAAATTCTATGTCCTTCCATAGGAAATTTAATTCTCTACAACTTTGCAGAAGAAAGTTTTTCCATATTCCAAACATAAATTATCCGAAATCCATAAACAGATGATTTTCCACACCAAAATACTGATAAAAACACATCAGCACTAATTCCTTCTGTAATATCCACTAAAGAAATATTTCTTATCATATAAATCAATAATTAATTATTCACAAATAATATTATAGAACTACAATATTAACAACCAGGTCGTTCCCAGGAAAGAGGGGGCCTTCCGATAAGGACTTCTCCCTACTGGCGCGCAATTAAATAACCCCTCCTAGACAGAACTTCCTTAGACATTGTCAATAATGCTATCTAATAATATTATTCAAATAATATGAATTATTGAGTTGATAACATGAAATACTGTGCAACGACAATTATTGAATCAATACTACAAAATATCAACTGTAGCCATTATTGAATCAATCATAAAAAATAGCAACGTAGCAATTATTGAGTCAATAAAATATCAATGCAGCAATTATTGAGTCAATAATATAAAATATCAACGTAGCAATTATTGAGTCAATAATATAAAATATTGAACAGTAAATACTGTAACAATAATTGAGTAGGTTCCTTCTCACGTAAGACTCAATAATTCGAAATACTGTGCAATACCGTGTGCTACTGCGCAACACCGCGTACTGTATTTTAACCACCGGGTATTTCAACAGTACTAACGGTAACAACTACGCCGTTATCTTGTAAAAAAGTTATTTCTGTCGCTTTCTATATTCGACAGTTATTCCGTTGTGGGGGCCCACAAATAGCTGCGTCGTCGTACGAATATTCCCCGACAACAAGAATATTCCACGACCAAACGAATATTCCCCGACAACAAGAATATTTTATAACCACTTGCTCATTTTAAAAATGTTTGCACATTTCACCCATAACTTTCATATTTATCAAATCAACACCTTACTATTTCGAAATAATATATAAAGAAAATTAAATCTTTATTCATAAAAGTTGGGGTCTTACACGGAACCACATGGACAGTCTGTGCATTGTCGGGCGAAGAAATTAGCTTTCCACAGAGCACACTAAATTCCAATGTGCTGGCATGGTATACTTTTATGTGTGCCAATCTCCTTCCTACTCACCATCTCACTGACGTGACTAGAGAGCGAGCGATCCTCCTATTCGATATTGTCACTGGATTGGACATTGATATTGGAGTTGTTATTCAAGGAGTCCATCCAGTGGGAAATCATGATAAACATGCCTATCGAACTTCCACATCCGTCATTGATCACCCAGTTATGCATGCGAGCAGGGATTCATTGGGGATTAGATGAGATCACAGTGCCGCCCATGTCAGTTATTTCTGGACCATTTTCTTCACCGCTTATTAAGACTGAGGCTGGAACTTCTCAGGGGCCAGAGACGGGGTCATCTTCACAAGGGCCAGGGGCTGACATTCTTGCTTCTATCACCCTCCTACAGCAGAATCAGACTGAGATTGCACAAAGACAAGCGAGGCATATAGCTTCTCTCGCCCAAAGACAAGATATTATGATGCAATATCAGGCTGGGCTTGCCAACACTATGGAAGGCATCTATACATTTTATGGAGGCGAGAATCTTGGTACATTCTATCAATTTCCAGAGCTTCCTGTTTTCCCACCCTTCCCAGCACCATCTCCAGCTGCTGAGGATCCTTGAACAGAACACAACCTTATACCTCCTTTGTCCATACTCAGCCAATAAGGGCATTGACCAACTCAAGCTTGGGGGTGTAGCAGCTTTATCCGCTTTCCTTTATTTGTGTTTTGATATTATGTTAGGATGCCATTAGCACGTTTATTTCTGTTTTATTAGTAGTTTGAGTTGCAAAGTTATATTACTTGCAGTTATGGATATTATTATTAGTCTTTGGATGCATGGATCGGTGTGGAATTTTTATTGCTTATTTCTATCCATGTTACAGTTTTAATAGTATAAATGGACGTGTATCTATCTTTTTGGTGCCATGATAATATCCATGTTAGTTAGAACCTTATTTTTAACTGTTTATATGATTGGAGGGTTATATTTAGTAAAACTTTTGATTGCGGCCAATGATATGTGTGTTATGGCTTTGTCAAAATGGTCAAGCAAGTATGAATAAATCTTAGATTGCTTTCTAGTGAATACTACTGTTGATCCTTTCTACCCTTTGAGCACGTACCAACTGTGATGATTAGTTATGTTTCATTTAGACTTAATTGGTAATTTGTAAGGAAATTTTTTTTCTTTAGCCCTTGCGAACTTAAGTGAGTCGATGTAGTAAGATTTAGATCTTTATGCAAGTTCGAACACATTCAAGGTCTAATAGTATAAAAAAATGAACTAGCCTGTGTTGACTAAGTTTAATTACGTGGCCTTTGTTACTCGAGTTCATAGATCCTTAGGGGTGTTTTACACCTAATGCCCTAAAGCCATCTGGTTTGAGAGTTATTGGTCAAAAGCTCGTTACATGGGTAACTCTGAATAGCCTAATGTGATTAGACATTGCACGATCATGCTTAAGGTTGCATTGATGATTATAACAGAAAAGAAAATTCTAGTTTGGCTTAAGTTTGGCTATGTGGCTAGTTTTGCTTGAATTATTAGATTTTGAGGGGTGTTCTACGCCTAGTGCCCTAAATCCTTTTGGTTTGGGAGTCACTGATCGAAAATTCGTTACATGGGTAACTCAGCCTAAGATAGCCGGATTTTGCACAAGTCAAGTCTAGCCGTTATTATGCTAATGCCGGGTGGTTTGTTCTTGCATTTGTGTCTTAATCTGAATTCTTGACGTAGCTTGAGCGTAGTGAGTAGGCATTTTCTTTTGTGCAATTTGTCTATGTTTTTGAATTATAACTGATTAGAGTAGTTGGTATACACACACGCACGGATATGGGTCAGTAGCATTTCAAACTAGAGATTTGATCGAGCTGTAATTATTGCTTTGCTTCTATTTTGAAATTGCTATTCTTATCCTTGAGGCCGCAATGCAGGTACATAGTAGTAGTATGATTCGTAGGATAGTTACTTTTGTTAGTATGACTATGGTATTTTGCTTGAGGACAAGCAAAGGCTTAAGTTTGGGGGTATTTGATTGGTGGAATTTATACCCGCAAATCGACTACTTTTATACTTAAGAAAATGCTTGTATTATTATGTTATATTACTTTTATATTATTTTGTTATTACTTTGATTAATATATATTTTTGTAGGAGTTTTCAGTCATTCCCAGCTTTTCAGGGCAAAGTGGTCATTTCTCTAGATCCGGCGCCGCAGCGCCGGCTGGCCTATATAATCTGGCGCCGCAGCGCCAAGAGACTCCTAAATTCTCTGATCACTCAGCGCCGCAGCGCTTGAACCAAGTACTAAACTGGCGCCGCAGCGCCAGCCCCTTTCATTTAAGCCCTAGACCTAGCGCCGTAGTGCCTGAACAAAGGTAAAAAGCTGGCGCCGCAGCGCCAGCTCCGATCTTTTGGCAGAAAAGGGCTTTATATGACCTAGCAGCTGGAGCATTTCATATCTTCTTCTTTGGGGCAGCATCCCTCTCCTCCAAGATAGGTTTTTCTTAGCTTAGAAAGGAGCTTAACTCCATTTTTCTTCTTTTCATCTTCTCTTTAGCTTAGCTTAGTTTGTACATATAGGTAGGGATAAATGGGGATTCCTTGGAGCTCAAGAGCGGCATAGCAACTAGGATCGGAAGGCGAATCGGAGGGAGTTCTTAGAGATTGAAGAAGCTTTGACAGAGTTTATTCTTCTCTACTCTTTCCTTTGATTTTGTATTTATGGATGTTGTTATTGTTGCTACTTTTGTTTAGTTTACTAGCTATGAACTAAATTTTGGCTCTAAGATTATAATAGAACCCTTTGTCTATTTGAATTGATTTACTTTATCTCTTTGGTTGGCACCATATGGGTTGGTTCAATATATATGCTTCTATACAATTTGCTAAGGAATTAGTGATTGTTTGGTATTCTATGAGGATTGGAAATGAATCATAGATTGAGACCATTATATGTTGGTATGTGTTTGTGAATTGTCTGTTATGGACTGCCTAATTTTCCTATATGATATGAATATACCTATATGCCATGTGTGACCTGTCAAGAACCTTTGCTTAATTCCTTGTTAGGGATAATTTGCTTAGGAATGAGTGGTTATTCCCCTAGCTTGGATGTTCCTCTATTTCTATTCCCTTTTGGGTGGATTAGAGAGGATATGCTCATACATACCTTGGAAGAGGTGTGTGAGTACTTGTGAGTTCTTGGTCGACAATCCGTCGTGACCATTTAGACCAAAGAGAGACAGTTACGATATTTGATGAAACATAGCACACTAGGTGTTCGACAGAATGCTAGTGTGGGGTAACATTATGATCTTAGCTTGAAGATCCTTAGATATCTGTCTTCATCCATTTCCTTGCTTTGCTAGTTAGTTTTAATTAGTGTAATTACAAATCGTCCTGTTTATTTTGTTCAGACCTGACTTAAGAGATATATGGTCAATGTTTGGTATATTTTAGGATCTAGCTCCTCGTGGGATCGATTTTTTCTTATCACTGTATTACTTGTTACACCTCGTATACTTGCGCGAGTTTAGTGATCGCGAAAGCGACCAGCAGTTGTTCCACATATACTTCTTCTTGAAGTTCACCATTTAGGAATGCACTCTTGACATCCATCTGAAATACTTTGAACTTCATGTGGGAAGCAAATGTAAGGAATATTCTGATTGCTTCAAGTCTGGCAACTGGTGAAAAGGTCTCATCGTAGTCAATGCCTTCTTCTTGAGAATAACCTTTGGCCACAAGTCTTTCTTTGTTCCTTGTGATCACCCCATCTTTATCCATCTTGTTTCTGAAGACCCATTTGGTGCCAATGACTGGGTAATTCTTTGGTCTTTGAACTAATCTCCAGACTTTGCTTCTTTCGAATTGATTTAGTTCCTCTTGCATGGATTCAATCCAGCTTGTATCTTGCATTGCATCTTCAATCTTCTTGGGCTCTATTTGAGACAGAAAACTCAAGTAGAAACACTCATTCTATGTTGCAGATCTTGTTCTGATTCTGGCAGTTGGATCACCAATGATCAGATATTGAGTGTGATCTCTTGCCCATCTGTTCCCTGTTGGAACATCAGTTCTGGTGCCTTCTTGTCTGAACTCTTCAAGATTGACTTTTGGTTCTTGTTGGTCAGAATCGTTGTCTGGTTCAGCTCTCTCTATAATTTCTTCATCGGACACTACGATTCTTTGTTAAGGAACTACGGTCGTAGTGCTAGGCTCGACCACTTCATTCGTAGTGTCGGTATCGTCAATCGTAGTGTCTTGTGGTGCAGACTTGTCCGAGCCTGTTTCATCAAAGATGATGTGGATCGAGACTTCAACACTTAGTGTCTTCTTGTTAAACACTCTATAAGCTTTGCTGTCTGTGGTATATCCAAGGAAGATTACTTCATCTGACTTGGGTTGGAACTTAGTCAGATATTGCTTTCCATTGTTGAGAATATAGCATGAACAGCCGAACACATGGAAGTAACTGACATTTAGCTTTCTTCCTTTTCACAACTCGTAGGGAGTCTTCTTCAACGTAGAGTGTACAAGAGATCTGTTCTATGTGTAGCACGCAGTGTTGATGGCTTCTGCCCAGAAGTATTCAGGCAGATGAGCTGTTGCTAGTAGAGTTCTTCCAGCTTCTATAAATGTTCTGTTCTTCCTTTCAGCTACTCCATTTTGCTGAGGAATTTGTGGTGCTGAGAAATTGTGATTGATGCCATTGTCTGCACAGAACTGATCCATTTTTGAGAAGTCGAACTCTCTGCCGTGATCACTCCTTATAGCCTTGATAGTCTCTCCTTTCTCATTCATCACCAGCTTGAACATCTTTATCAGTTGGGAGCTTGTCTCATCTTTTGAGTTAAGAAAGAACACCCATGTGTATCTAGTGTAGTCATCCACTACGACCAGTGAGTATCTCTTTCCTTCTAGGCTCACAGTTGGAATTGGCCCAAAGAGATCCATATATAGTAATTGTAGGGGCCTGTCAATTGAGTTGACTGCTTTGCCTTTGAATGAGCTCTTTGTTTGCTTTCCAAGCTAGCATGCATTACATGGTCCTTCTTTAATGAAGCTGAACTTGGGTAATCCTGCTACCATATCTTTGGAGGCCAGCTTTGGCATACTCTTGAAGTTGAGATGAGATAATCTTGTATGCCAAAGCCAACTTATTTCTTCAGTGGCTTTAGCAAGGAAGCATACTGTCTCATTAGAACTAAGCTGAGCAAGGTTGACAGTGTATACATTTCCTTCTCTTGTTCCTGTCAGCTTGATAGAGGATATCTCCAGATCTCTTACTTGACACTGATTGTTGAGAAAGGTAACTTGATGACCTTTATCGCAGAGTTGGCTGATGCTAAGAAGATTGTGCTTTAAACCATCAACATAAGCCACTTTGCTGAAGGACACCACACCATTCCCAACTGATCCATAGCCTCTTGTCTTGCCAGAGCTATTATATCCAAAGATAACCGTTGGTCCCTCGTTCTCTGTGTAGTTCGACAGGAGGGCTTTGTTCCCGGTCATATGCCTTGAGCAACCACTATCCAGATACCATGTTGTAATCATGATACTTATTTCCTGCATGCAGTTTCAGCATTCATGTTGGTACCCAGACTTGCATGGGTCCTACATTATTAGTACCCTTGGGGACCCAAATCTGTTTGATTTTGGGCCTTCCATGCACAGTGGTATGATAACATAATGCAGTTTTATGACCATTCATACCACATGCAAAGTGTCTAACATAAGACATGCTTGTGTGTATGAATGGACTCTTTCTCCATCTGGACTTGTGTGACTACTGATTGGCTTTAACCTTGTATTGCATCTTTCTTTTCCATGCAGCCTTGGGGTTCATGTTTTGTGCTGAGTAAGCCTCAATACCATGATTCCTTCCAGGTTGATTCGTGGAGTCAGTTTTACTTGACTCTACGATTCGTAGAGGTTGGGCAATGGTGACTGAGTTTCTCTTCTCTTTTCTGAATCCCAGGACAGCATGGGATCCTTCGTGTCTTGAGACATAGTTTGGATCAGAAGAGTAAGGTTGCACTGGTTCTTTCTTTTGTGTGGATTTCACAAATAGAATGCTTCTTTTTGAATCAGAAGCACTGATACGGTTTGTATCCTTAGTCTTTTCCACACTTGATTCTGGGATAGACTCCCTATAACCTAAACCTATCCTGTCAGAAGTACTTCTCTTACTCGAGATCAGGGAGTCCATGGATGAGGAAGACCTATTCCACATAGAGATGGTCTTTTATAGCTCCTCAATTTTAGAGGTTAGTTTTGACTCTCTTTGTGTGCTTAGTTCATTAGTCTGTTTTAAGATTTTATTTTCATCTTCAAACTGAGAGAGAGATGCAGAATTGAGTAGAGCTGTTTCCAGTTCTTTCTGAACTTTCTCTTTCTCTCTTTGAAGATCAGAATAATCTTTGGACAGAATTCTGAACCTCCTCATATATTGATATAGATCATATGTTATGTCATGAAGAGCAATTCTTAAGTAATCTATACTTACATCAGGATTGTTAATATCAAATACCTCATCTGTGTTTACCTCAGGATGGTCAGTGTGTTTCATGTTGTTTGCATCCTTGGCCATCAAGCATAGGTTGGCTTTTTGAGGTTCTTCATCATCTCTAGACTCAGCATTTGTGTCATTGTCCGAGTCACTCCACGAACTTCCAGCTACAAAACCTTTGTCTTTCTTCTGATGTTTCTTGTAGCCTCTGAACTCCTTCTTTGGATTAGTTCTCCTTTTGAGTTCTTCTTTGATGGGTTTGTTGCAGTTTGCAATGAAGTGACCAGGCTTCTTGCAGTCGTAGCATAGCTCATTGATCTGTTCCTGACTGTTGATGTTTCTGAATCTCTTAGGTCTGCCGCTTCTTCCTTTGCGATTGAACCTTCTGAGTTTTCTGGCCAGCATTGCAACTTCATCAGCATCCTCATCATCATCTTCATCGGATGAAGATTCATCTTCATCACAATCTTTGGAAATTTCTTCTGTTGCCTTAAGAGCAACTCCTTTGTCCTTCTTTCTTCCTTCAGATAGAGTCTCTTCTCGTTGAGTCAGCTCTAGTTCATATGCAAGAAGATTTTCGTAGAGTTCTTGAACAGTCATCTCATGCAGGTTCTTTGACTCTCTGATTGCAGTGGTCTTGGCATCCCACCTGCTTGGTAAGGACCTTATGAACTTGATGACTAGATCTTTGTTTGGATATTTCTTTCCATAAGCTCGAAGAGAGTTGAGCAGCAATGTGAATCTTTCATAGGTTGAAGTGACATTTTTTCCAGGAACATGTGTAAACATCTCATACTGTTGAGTCAGTAGAGATTATTTGTTTTCTCTAACTTCTTCAGTTCCTTCATGCATGATGAGCAATGCTTCCCAGACTTCTTTTGCAGTTTTGCAGTTGACCACGTTTTCAAATAAAACATCTTCTAAAGACTGGAACAGGATGTTCTTAGCCTTTTTGTCTAGCTGCACATTTTTCTTCTCAGTTTCAGTCCATTATGCTTTGACCTTGACCACCATTTTTTCTGGATCTTCAATAGTTGGTGCAAGCTTTGTTGGAATATATGGCCCATTTAGAACAGTTTCAAATAGATCATCATCTATTGAATCCATGTAGGCATGCATCCTAACTTTTCAGTTGGCAAATTTATCTTTGTTGCACATTGGTGGCTTGCTTCCTCCACCTGTCTTGGTCTCGCTTATCAGTTGTGCCATTGGATCTACTCAAGCTTGTATGCTTAGTTGAGAGAACCTGCTCTGATACCAATTTTTAGTTCCCAAAGGCACGTTAGTTATCTAGAAGGGGGGTTGAATAGATATTTTAAAATTTCTTTGTTTAAAATACTTTGTCAGTATTGATTATACTGACAGCAGCGGAATATATATTTTGTTTCCTTTCAAGATATATCAGTTATGGTTTGATAAGCAGTTATAATAATTATAGCAGTTAATGAGAGACAATGAGACATAAGGTTTTAAGTGGTTCAGAGCACACAAGGCTCCTAGTCCACTCTTCTACTCCACGAGTAGGAAATCCACTAAGGATGTCTCTTACAACTGAATCACTTAGATTCCTTCAAGGCCAGCAGCCCTGGAACTTCTCTTAGTTCACTTAGAACTCTTCAAGTCATCTGACTTGATACTTCTCTTAGTTCACTCTTGAACTCTTCAAGTCCTCTAACTTGGATATTCTCTTAGTTCACTTTTGAACTCTTCAAGTCCTCTGACTTGGTTCCTCACTTGGATTAACAATAGTTGTTTGAGGTGTGCTACTCAGTTGCAATTAAGCATCAGTTCTGAAGAACTGAGTAGCGAAGCAAGCTTTCCTCTTTCAGGATCGTAGAGTTGATCGTTGAGTGTTCTTGAGCTTTTCTCAATGGATTCTTTCTTTTCACGTCTTGCTTGCTTAGTCTGAATTCTTGTCTGATTTCTTTATAAAAGAGTCATTCGAAATGTATCCGTTTGAATGCTCCTGTTCCAGCATTTAATGCTTCAGACGTTTCTGTGCAGTTGATGTTGACATCCTGCTTTCTTGTTGCACTACCGACTGGCCCACTAACACAGCAGACTGCAACTTCACCTAAAACCTGAAAAGGTGTTTTCTGCAGGCGATTTAGTCATTTCCTTAGCTTTTCTAATACGCTTCTTCGATTTGAACTAAGGATGAATATGGAATCATTGGGACCATCAAATTGTCAACGAATATAAGCCTTTCTTCATTTGTTGCTCTTCCTCCCTTCATCAGAACTACGAACTTTGATGTTGACTGGAGGAGCACTACGATTATGGTCATTGTACCATAATCGTTGTGTGTTGGCTTGCACAGGCTTAACTCAGACTTGATCGTAGAGTACACTACGATTTCTCTTAAGCTCTTCGGCATACTACGATTCCTTCTTACTTCGTCTTGCAGACTCCACGTTTCCGAGAGCACACTGCGTTTCTTGACTTAGCTCAGCAGGCGCTCGGATCTTTTCTATGATTCTCAGTGTGGCTTCCAAGGGCAGACTACGATTCTAATACTTTCACTTAAGCTCCACGAGTCTTACCTTGGCCTCTGCAGACTTAGTTCTTTTGGCAGACTACGATTCTGGACATCTTCTTTTAAGCTCCACGATTCTGCCTTGTATTTTGAATTCTACTTTTGACAGACTACGATTCTGTCAAGGCTTTAACTTTTACAGCTCAAATAGATCAACCTAACAATTTTGATCTTTTCTCCTATACATTTATTTACATAAATGATAAACATTAAAGCTCAGATCAACATAACATCTTTGATCTACCATCTAAGTTCTTGTACATTGATTCTCTTAAAGACTGTACATTAAGCATTTATATTTACTTTCAATATCAAATATGAATATGCAATTCCCAACAAAACATGTGATTAGGACTATTTAATCCTAGGATTTATAGTTTTGGGATTATAATCCTTGCAAACAAACATAATCTTAGGTTCTTTTTGTTTCCAAAAATGATTGAATGAGATGATTTTGTATTAACATTATTTTTCGATTACATCCTATTATTGAATCTCATGTCTTATTTATTATCATTTTTAAGGTCATACTTCTAAAGGGTATATTTATCATTAAATATCTTTAGAAATTAGCTTTAGCAATGACTTATTATTATTGATTTTATAAAGTTAACTAAAAACATTTTTAAACTCAAAATTAACATGAATTTATTTAATTTTAGTCAATAAATAATGAATATTATAAAATATTTTAGAAGTAGTACTCATAATCTTTAATGAATAACGGAGGGAATATATGAGATTAAATAAATGATTAATAATAAGATGAATAGTCTGTATGAAAATTTATATTTCATTATTTTTTTTTTGTAAAAAAAGACCATTGGAAGACATCTATTTTTTTTTGGAGCCCACAAACTTCAATTTTCTTTCGTCGAATCTGTCCTCTTGGATGGTCAGCAAAGTGGTTGAGACTGATTGCCATCTCCTGAAAGGCTGAAAGCTTCCACTTAATAGTGCTTTGGAATGACCTCAAGCTTTTGACGTGTTCGATGATTACTACTAACGAAATCAGAGATTATTAGAGGGTGTAAAGTGTAACATACTTTTGATGTGGATTTGCTAATGTCTTTCTAATATTATTATATTTTTTTAGGATATTACAAGTGAGTTGGAGTCCTATATTGAAGAAATATTATAGTGTAAATGATTAATATACATGAATGTGCCAAAAAACCTAATAGTTTAAGCTTTTGAGTCAAGTTAGATTCATGTATGTTAGTATTGTGTGTGCGCGCATGTAACACAGCTCCCTAGTTCTCTCCCAATAACTGTTATTAGAGTTACGGAAGATTAATTCCAGGCTAGTGAGCCTCTTCAAAAGAGAATTCTCGATAAAAGGTTGGTGCTTCCCTTAAAAGGCTCTTAACGGGTGAAAGGGTTGGTCCCTTAAAAGGCTCTCGATGGGTGATGTTGAATTCTCGATGGGTTTAGTCCTTTTCTTAAAAGGCTCAATGAGTGATGTTTGAATCTTTAAAAGAGACATGATGATATTGAATTCTCGATGAAGGGTTAGTCCCTTAAAAGGCTCTCAATGAGAGAAGTTGAATTCTCGATGGGTTAATTAGCCGGTAGTTGGTTTGGTTCTGAGAGTGCATGGTTAACCGAGAATTGGTGGTCTGCCAAGAATTAATGTGCAGTGATTTGAAGAGAAGCGTTCAAGTGGGGGGAGAGGGATGACTTTTGATGTGATGAATTCACTTGTGATGGAGAGAATGTTATCATATCACAAGTGAGTTAGAGTCATATATCGAAGAAATAATAAAAGTGTAAAGGATTAATATACATGAATGAATCCAAGACCTAATAGCGTTTAAGCTTTTGAGTCAAGTTGGGTTCCAAACATGAATGAGCCTGATGTTTCTAAGAATGAATTAGGAAGAGTATTATAAGTAAGGTTATGAGGTAGCCGTATTCTTAATAGATAAGCTAATCCATAAAAGGAATAGATTAAGAAGAGTATTATAAATAAGGCTATGAGAGAGTCGTACTCTTAAGAGAGAAGCTCAGTAGCAAGAATGTGCCGAAAAAATAAATTGAGATGATTATAACTTGTTGCTCGTGGGATTCCGCCATCATCTTTGTTCAATTGAAAGCATGAAGATTTTATTGTTTGTGGTGTTTTATATGTGAAATTAATTAGGTTTGTCAACCTAATTAAATATAAATTTACACTCTCTCAGTTTATTGTGTAACCTCAAGTTGTAGTGCATAAAATTAACTTGAGAGGATTAATTATAAGCCAATTGATAGACACATAATTCATACATTTTATTATTTCTAATTTTGTACTATTAATTATAATAGTTTATTTAATTAATATTTTTTATTTTGTTTTGTAGGATTTAATATTTTATTACAATAAAGTCAAAATCTTGCCGATCAAGCGATATTTAATACTCTTATTCATGTAAGGAAATATTCAAGAAGAATCCAGCAACGAGAATGAAATAGCTGGAACAATCTTGGTGTGCAAGCCAAATCCAACAAGAGAAATGAAAATCTATCTAGAGGATATCTTTGAGAAGTTGATTGCCACTAGGAAGTTGAAACCTACATTGAAAAGGACTTTTGAGAGATTACCGTATAGAGATTGAAGTCAAGAAGGAAATAAGAGGAAAAAAAAGGGAACAAAAAAGACCAAGTTTTGTAATATTCGAGGAATATTGCACTATACAAATTTGTGAATAAATTAAAAATTTTATTTTGAAATATGTTTTATGGACAAATTATTATTATATATAATTAGATATGATATGTGGTGTTATTGATGTTAGGGAATTATTTAAGAAATGGAGGTGAGATGAGAAATTGATAAACTTATTTTAGTTAAATCAATAAATGAGTAAATGTAGTCAAATATTAAGTTTCGTAAAACAATATAATTGTTAGAGTAATAATTAAATACGAAATTATTTAATTATAAGTAATTTGTGTTATGTAATGTGGATAGTGGCAATAGATGTAAATATGCCAAATAAGTGTAAAATCAAATTAAATATTTGATTAAGGAATATATATATATATATATATATATATATATATATATATATATATATATTATATGTTAAATAAATTATTTAATAACAATTTATGGGAAGAAGTGATACAATTTGACTATAAAGCTTAAATAAGTTAAGGAAATAATTAGTGGAAATAATATTAATTATTTGATTTGTTATGTATGAATATTTATGTTAATTATGAAATTTATCTTCATAATTAAAGGTATAATTTTGATTCATATTATAAATGTATGATTACCTAATATGGGTTAATAATTGAACTACGTGTAACTATAATGCATGTAATGATAATATATAAAATAAACTACATATAATATATGTGGTGGGATTATATTATATATAATGAAAAGTAATATACAAATATGTATAGTGTAATGTATATAAAATATGTATATAATATAATGTAATAATATTCATATATTTGTTGGGTGAGTATGATGGGATAGTGAGCCAAACATGCTAAGTCTAGTAGTGGAAAATGTTGAGTTATTGTGCAAAGCAGGAGCTGGCAACATTTTAGTTTTATTAAGGGGACACTAAGCAAGCTTGTGTCTGATGATAGCCTTATCAAAATTCTCAGCAATCTCTTACTTCCCATACCATTTCCGTTCCATCTTTCTCTTCCTCTTTAATCTCTTAAGTCTCCACACCTCCATATTATTCCAAAACACATGTAAACACTAAATTTGAACGAGAAACTCCATCAAATTCTCAGAGAATTGAAGTTGCTAACTGAATGGGAAGAAGAATTGGAGCAACATAGGCAACCAAAACAAGTTTGAAGCAAGGATTTAGCTAAATCAGTAAGTAAGCAAGGTAAGATAACATCTATTTATGAAAGTTTATGGAAATTAGAGTATTACTACCTTATAATTGCTAAATTGATGTGTTTGGGTTCTGACAATTGATGTGTTAAAGATGATTGATGAACATTGGAGTGATAAGGAGGAAGAATTACAAAAATTCTTGGTTAAACCATACCTAATGACTATGAAATCTGGAAATTTAAGCTATGAACACAAGATGTTTGAAAATTCGTCTCAATTGGAATTTACGCTTAAAAATCGAAAATTAAGCAAATTTTGGGGCTAGGTAACCTTTATATATGTGTTATGATGTTAACTAAGTTGATTGAGTGAATCAAATCAAACCCAAATTAAGTTTTAAAGAATTTCTAAAAACTTGAATTGAATGACAAATATGGCCAACAGGACATTTTCAAGCCTCTGTAATTTCATCTTAAATAACCCAAATTGGCCATGCTATATTTTTATAAAATATTTTGATATACTATGTAGAACATATCAAAATTTGGAAGCAATCGGATGTGTAGATTGTGAGATATAAAATCACAAAGCAGCCAAGAAATGTATCGAAATCTGGAAATTCTGGGCAGCAACATCTGCTTAATTACGGTTCTGCCACTGAGTGTTTAATTAGTTAATAATCAATAATAAAATGTGTCTTAATACATAATTTAATCTATAAATTGTGCTAATAACCTAACGTGATTACTAAGTCGAGATTATGAAGTTAATATTTGAAATATGGAAATTTAATCCATATTTATAGAATATATTATTGTTAAACTATGTAATTACTTTAATTGCATTACATAAATATATGTAAGATAATAACAACATAAATAACTTATAATTAAACTAATAAATCCAACGAATTTAGTAAATTTAGGATTAAGTTATTAAACTTTGAAAATGCAAGTTTTAATTGAGAATTGTAGAACGCGTATACATTGAGCTATGTAATAATTCTATTTACATTATATAAGCATACGCGATATATTAACAGTATATATAACCTTTGAACTAGACTATTAACCCAATATGGTTAATAACTTGAGATTGAACTGTTAATCTTGAAATATATACAAGTTTGGTCAAACCCAAGAATATGTTACATGTTAAGCCATGTAATAAGCTTTATAAACAATATATAAGTAATACGAAACGAGTTACCCATAACGAGTATAGTTGATACGAGTTTGAATCAAAGTTAGTGAAATGGGTTTACATTAAGTTATTGAACTACTAATCAATAAAAAAAATTTAATGTTGTATATAAACTATAACATTATTAATAAGTCCAATAAATCGGATAAATTTCAGATTTAGATAGTGTGAAAAACACAAGTTTAGATCAAAGTTAGTGTAATATATTAGCATTAAGCTATATAATAACCTCATGTATGTGATATAGGTGTTACGCAAGGTATTAACGTTTAGGGTTCGCGTAATCGCATAGAATCGATAACTTTGCATGGTGAAGGCAAGTATATCAACCTTTCTTCCTTAAATGAGTTTATGTTGCAAGTATCTCAACTTTCTCCATAATTGAAGTCTTGTTCAATAACGAGTTTTGTTGCAAGTATATAAACTTTCTTTTTAAATTGAAAGTTTTTTACAAGTATTTCAACTTTCCTCCATAATTGACATCTTGTTGTGAAATTTTATTCAATGATAAGTTTTATTGCAAGTATTCCAACTCTCTTTTCGAATTGAAACCTTATTACAAGTATTCCATAAATGAAATCCTATTGTGAGATTTTGTTCATTCCTATTTCCCTTCCAAATCGAAATCTTCTTTGTGAAGCTCGTATTCAATAGGGAATTTGTTAACTTGTTGTACATGTTCATGTATCATGAATTGCGAATATGATTGAAAATCTCTTATTCAAGCTTGCATGATAATACTAAAGTTCTTTCTTATGAGCTAATGTTGAAAATCTAAACTGTTGATTCGGCTAGTACATAGTCGATGTGCGTTCTATACTTTAAAAAGCTAAACCAAACCAAATTGCCTTTGGTGTGTATTCCGTGATAAGCTGAGAAGAACAACCCTATAAAAATGGGTAGATGTTGTCGGAGACTATAGTTCCGATTACGCTTATGCGCTAATATGTTTGTGCACAATACATAGGTACAAAGGACTGATCATCTGACATACTTTAATTGGGTGTCCGATGTCTTTTGACTAAAGGTTACTGTAGAAATACTAGATAACCTGAGATATAATTCATGGTCCTGTGACCCTCAGTACATATTTGAATTCAATATCTATTATTTACTTTGAGAGTTGATTATTCCGATGGATTACCCAGTTCTTAGATGATTGATAGTTGATTTCGATAACATTCTCTCGTTCTATTGTAAAACATTCATTTGTTGTTATAAACTACCTTGTTATCAGTTGTTATATTTGCTGGGCAATTGAACGAGAATCCGAGGAATGCACCTATAGATAAAGGCAAGGGAAAGATGTATAAATAGGCGCCGTCGAGTTTATCTTTTGTTTTGATATATATTAAGTAAATGATGCAAATATTTGCTTATGTTATGATATAATAGTAAAGGTTAGAGAACCTGGGAAACGACTATTTATGTAATATTTTGTACTGTTAATTATGTATGAAGTATATATGTTATCATATATAATGGGTAGAATAGATGAATGTATGTATTGAACTGTGAGCACCGAATTCGAGGATTGTGGTACTCTGATTTGGGGGCGTCATATGTTCAATGTATCTAAATTAGGGCACATTTTTTTCTCTCCTAAAAATAGGTCTCTCGTTGTAGAGAGAGGGGGCACCACTTTTCATTTTCTTTTTCTTAGTTTTTTGCTAGTGCAGAAGGGAGTGAGATATTCAACAATTGAGAGCTTTTGTCTTTTCTTCCAATCATCTGGTACTAGTGTCAGGGAGTATTTATAAATTTCTTTTATTGATATAATAGATTTTTTTTAATTATTGTTCTTATTTCATGCAATTAGTAGTATTAATTTTTTATTTCATGGCTAGCTAAATTTTTAATACCTAGGATGATGATGAAACTAAGTATTTCATAATAATATTTTCTTTCCGTTTCGAAATTAATGCCTAATTATTTTATCCTTCATATTTTTCTTCGCATAAATTGCATATGGTTCTTATATCTGTGAATTTTTCATAACTTATGCTTGTCCATATTAATTATATGAATCATTATTTTTAAAGGTAAGGAAAAATAATTTTGGAATTAGTTTAGAAATTAAGAAATTGTTTATTATGTTAATATTTGGTGGATTCGGATTCCTATGAGTTTTTCCCATTACTAGTTTTCATCATTAAATTTTTAGTTTGCATAATTTAGTTAGTTAATCATCTCTACTATATTTATTTTTAATTTGCCTAAAATATTAATTAATGATATATTAAAGAATTGATTTAGTCTCTGTGGTTCGACCTGTAGTTGCCAAATCTACAATAAACGCTATGCACTTGCAATACATAATTTTAACACATCAAGATTTTGGCGCCGTTGTCAGGGACTAGAATTAATTTTTTATTTCTTAATTTTTATTTATTCGAATTAGTTTTTAATTCTAATTTTTTTTAGGATTATCGAAGCGAATCGAAGGAGCGAAAAGATAAAGATTTTGTTGTTGCGCTTTCTTTGGTACTTCGTATCTTCATATTTTTTTTAAAAAATTAGCAGTTTAGTTTTTTTTATTAATTTTTTTAATTGCCCCATTCATACATTCACTCACGTAAAGCACATCATGTTTAGTTTTTTTTTATTTTCTGTCAAATATAAATTGTGGTGATTGCTAGAGGATTGAGGTACGTCAAAATTTCTCTTTCTTTCGTAATTCACATAGTTTTAGGACATTTTATTTGTTTACAGTTTTATTTTATGTGATTTTTGCATTCTCATTTGTAATCTAATATTAAGGGCAAAACATGTAATAAGATAAGGTGGAGATTTTATCATCCTTTCTTGGCCCACAAACAACCCATGTAATGATCGAGAATATAGCATACCTTGTAATTAAGGTTATTAATAATTATTGACTAAAATAAATATTTTTATAGAAATGTTTGTGTTTTATATAGTTAAAGGTTAATTTTTGACCTAGGTTACGTGTTATGTGGATATGAATGTCCGTTGAATTAAATTTTTAGACAAAATAATTTTTTTCGAGAAAAACGCTAATTCACTATTCATAAAATGCAAAAAACGCGTTTTCATTTTTTGAACTTTCCGAATTACGGCATATCGTTTATTTGGAAGAGGGAGACTTAATCTCCAATAAAAATATTTTTATCGAAAAAGACGTAAAAACACTATTTACGCTAAAAATGCAATTTCGTATTTTTGACTCACGACATATTGTTTGTTCGGGAAATGAGGATGGAAAGCGAAATCGAAATTTTGATATGAGAAAGTCAATATTTTGACTAAACGAAAAAGTTAGAAAGTTAACTAGAAAATGAAACTAAATTTTTAAGTAATCGAGCCAAGTTGAGCTTAGGGTTTGAAATGGCTTGGCTAGGGTTGAGCTAAGGGTAGGAGCCTAGGGTTAGAAAGTTAACTAGAAAATGAAATTAAATTTTTATGTAACCGAGTCAAGTTGAGCCTATGGTTTGAAATGACTTGGCTAGGCTTTGGGATGGCTTGGCTAGAGTTGAGCCAAGGGTTAGAGACTAGGGTTAAGGAGACTTGGCTAGGGTTAGAGCCTTGACTCAAGCTTAGGGTTAAAATTTAAGTGTCTGGAGCCAAAGCTTTGAAAAAATACAAGTGTCACTTGATAACTAAGATGAGAGCCATGTGTCATTGGATAACATTTCAAGCATGTGTTTAATTGATTGAGGAAAAGGGGAGAGAAAGGGGGAGTGGCCGGGTGGATGAGGTGGGAGGACAAAAGGGGTGAGTCGCTTACTAGTTTTAGTAAGTTTTTACCCAACAAGCAAGCCATTGAATGCTTTGTTCCCTCCATCAATTTTGTGCTTTTCAAACAAGTCCTTAAGCTATCATTTTGTATAGCTTAAGTCTGTTTAATTAAGGTTAGGTTAGCCTAACTCAAGCTTGGTTAGGTTAAGTGTTGGATGATTCATTTAATCAACCAACACTTAGCCATTTCATTTCATTTTTATTCCTAAGGCTAAAGGGAAAAGAGAGAGCAAGAGAAACAAAAAAAGAGAGATAGAGGAAGAGAAGGGCACGACCAAGAAAGGAAAGAAGAAGGGCAATGGTCAAGTTGATCATCAAGTGAAAGCTAGGATGAAGAAGAAGAGCATCAAAGGTAAGAACCTTAACTATCTCTTTTTTTTCTTTCTTTTAAAAGCTTTCTAGTATGTTAGGAAGTGCCTTGTTGGTGGATGTGTTTTAATGAAAGATCATGGAAGGATCTTGGAGTGATAAGGGTGTATATAGTTTAAATATGTTAAACTAGTTAAATTGCATGAAAAGTGGGACCAAGAATGAAAATACAAACCTATTCATAAAAGAATGAAAGAACGAACTAATTGTGGACTAGGGGCTGTTTTGGAATACTTTTGGTGTAGGGTTCCAAATGTAAAAATTAAGTTCTAGGGTGTTTTATTATGCTCCTAGGAGTTACGAACACCACCCAATTGGAATGGAAGAAAAAGCTTGTGTAACGAAATCATGACGTTTTTTTCTCTCTCGTAAAACTAGTTAAAAATCAAAAAGCCTTGTGTGACCCTTGACTTTTGAATAGATTTCTGTTCTGATTGGCTTTCTGGAATTTTTTTTTCTATTTTGGGGGTGATATAGTACGTTAAATAAGGAGTCCGTAGATGTAATAATGACCTCATTCTGAGTCTGGAGGTGGAAGTTATTCTTTTCGGAAGGAGGCTAGTTAAATATGCCAAAAACAGAAAGTTAGTTGTCAGGAGGTTTTTGGGGCCAATGTTTAGGCCTGAAAATGGGTTTGGGAAAAAATTTCACTCGAGGGGATTTGTAGTAGATATTATAAGGAAGAAAATGACGCGAGAACGGACTAATATTGACTTATAACGACCAAGTTATGAGGGTCGGAAGGAAGGGGGGTCATAATAGTCAATTAAAGACATGTTGTGCAAATGTCGAAGCATGTTGAGGGGATGCCGAGCGACGTGGTGCACATCGGGGCATGTTGGGCGACGTTAAGTGACGTCGTGTGTGTCGGGCGTGTCATGGGCATGTAGCTGTGTCGTGTCGCAACGACATGTGATATTTTTGACAATTATTCTAAAATATCCCAACTTAAAAATAAAAATAAAAATTATTGTGTGAGATTTTCAGCTTCGATTACAGATTGTATTAAAAGGTTAATTTACACAATATTTATCTATTGTGTGTAATCTAAACTTATGCAATAAATTTTATAATTGCACAAGTTATCTAGTTTGCTAAAACTTCATTCTTATTTAAAGATTTAAAGTTCGATATTTTATGAATTATTATAAAATGATGTCAATGCCTTGTTGTTTCGGCTAGACACATGTTAAGTTATGCTATGAATTTGTTAAATTCTTAAATGCCATCTAAACCAAATTAAATTGGTAAAAACTTAACAAGTCTGAGAAGAACAACCCTATTATTAGGGAAATTTTTGGTCGGAATTCCGACTGGCCTTCGCGGTGTAAATATAAACATAAATAGTCGTTTAAAAAAAATAGTTTGTGCATAACATAAGTACAATAGACTGATCACCTAACGTACTTAGAAAATGACGGTTATAGATAAATTTCTGTTAAACTTTTTATGAAAAAAAAAATGTTCAAGGTCTTTTGGCCGCTCAGTATGTAGTTTCAAGAATGTTAAATAAAAAGGGAATTTATTATTATTATTATTATTATTATTATTATTATTTTTCCTATTTATTCGAGATAGTTTCACAACTATTGTTCAGTTGTTGAAATGAAAACATGATTCTTGATTTTGTTGTTATTCAACTGTTATATTTGCTGAGCTTGTTAGCTCATTTTTGCTTTATATAAAAATGTTTTCAACTAAGCTCGAGCGAGGCGAAAGCTCGGGTAAGAAAGACAAAGGAAAATGAAAAGTTCTCGAGTAAAAGATATTATGTAATAATTTAGGTTATGAATGATATTTATTAAGTAGAATGATGTAATAATTATTATATTATGATGTTTCCAAACTTGTAAAGGTCTTAGAACCTGGGAAGTTAGATTAAGATGGTTTGTAATAATTTAGTAATTATCTTTTTGTCTTTATGATTATGCCTAGTAGATAGTACCGTGATGCACCATTGTTGGGGTTTAAAGGTACCTAAAATTGGGGGAGTCACAACCCAACTTGCATTTTGCATAACCTTGACCTAATAAAATCATAGACATTGTCCCCTAGGACTCTCGAGCTCAATTAGGACAAGAAACTCCAAGAGTAGCCTAAATTTTAAATTAATCAAATTACTGGGGTCTAGGCAAGTGGATCAAAAGGTAAACACCTAAAGAATGTGTGGTTATTCAATTAGTCACCGTACCTATGGAGAGACTCCCACCTTTCTTACACTTACATGACTAGTGTTGTGTTTAATTTTAAATTTTTTGGACCTTGCGGTGTAACTTGGAACGGTTAGGAGCTGTCTAGATTTTATTTAGGTTGACCTTAAAAGTATTTTTTTTAATTTATTACAATTTTCTCTTATTTGTTTTGTGTGCTTATCTGCTTATTTGCTAAGTAGTGTATGCAAAATGTGTGGATTAAGGACGAAACATCTCGATTAGTGAGAAAACTTGATTTTTCAGAGTTCACTTAAAAAAAATCTCACTTTAAGAAAAATGGACGTCGCACAAACATTTTCTTTAAGGGATCGATGTTATCCTTTTCGCTCTGTCCAATCTTCATGTATCAATTTACTATCAGTAACTAGTAATAATTTTGGACTTAAGTAACATTTTATAAATATGTTACTTCATTTCACGGGGATAGAAGATCCATATTTATTCATTTAGGAATTTGAGGAAGTTTGTGTTTTAATGAAAATTCAACAATTGTCTGATGACTTAATTAGGCTAAGATTTATCACATTTACTTTAAAAGATAATGCTAAAAAGTGGTTGTATAGCCTGTCAAATAATTCCAATATTAACCTGGGAGGGATTTGTTATTACATTTCTAAAAAATATTTTCCAAATCATAAATCTGCTAAAATTAGGACCGCAATTCATCAATTTTGCCAACTTTAAAAAGAGTCATTTTGGAAATATTTTGATAGATTTAAAAATTTGTTATCCCAGTGCCCACTGTGACGACCCCAAAATAGGTCCACACAACCCATTCTGAGTCGCCAAATACGTACCACAAAATTCAAATACAAATCTTATTATATTCTAACTATTAAACTGTCGTACAAAATACGACCACACATAAACTGTGAGTTTTAATACAAATATTATAACAACTGTAATCATACTCCAAACCAATAACATTTTACATAAAGGTACAATCAATAAATATTTTAGGAATTAAAATCTTTGAAAAATGCTCAAGTAAATCTTTGTACATGGGAGACCATGCTTCTAAGTTATAAATTATAATAGATATCATATGATTTAAGAATTAACCTTGGTTGACCCAATAGACCCCAAAGAAGAACGAGAAGATTACTATCATGTTCATTCCAATGGTGGGTATTCTCTTGTCATATAATTATCTCCATTGTCTCAAACTGAGAATTATATTCCAACCATACTCCAAGATTATATAGGTAGTGCTCATAGATATAATCAGCAAGTGGATGCGCACAACCATGTCTTATGATAACCCGAATTCGTATGTGGTTAGACATATTATATGATAGTGGCAACACACCCTTCTAAAGTCGGGTTCTCATCATCCTATTGTTGTTCACCAAAATCAACTGTTAAATGACGTATAAAATACGACACACACATTTTAAGTCCTCAATACAATTATTCTCATATTATTTTATGGGAAACTTCAACAGTTATAAACCATCGTTCTATTCCCTCATTATCTCCGCTCGACCCAGCTACACTCTTATTACCTGAAAAGAATTGTGAAGCAAAAGGGTGAGCACAGATAGCCCAGTAAAGAATATCATGACTAAAGATAATTAAATTATCAATAGCCTTCATCAGTAATAAATCAGATATTTAGAACATATGGTAGATGATAAAAGTTTTCAACCATAGTTGCAGCGGAACAAGCAATTCATTAGAAGAGTCAAGTAGAACATAATGTCTATTATATTCTCCAAATTAAAAGTCCATCATCGATATTTTATTCATGTAACATTAATCAACATTTCTTCGTTGTACCCAAGATAAAGATAACTTTCACCACCTGTCTTTACTTGAAACACCAAAGATCATTGTTATACCAAATCACATTTTCTGTTCATAGTCATGCTAATAAATTCATCTTTTCACTCGGGTCAAAGACATTCATTTGTAACATCAATGATCATGATCATACCAGTTCACAACCTTTAATCATAATTATGTTAGTTAATTCATCTTTGCACTACGGGCCAAAGATATTCAACAGTAACATCCATGATCATGATCATGCCAAACACATGTCCATCTTTGCACTACGGGCCAAAGATATTCATCAATCAATTGTTCATCTTTGCACTACGGACCAAAGATATTCATCAATCAACAGTCTATTTTTGCACTACGAGCTAAAGATAACTTTCACCACAATTTAAGTTTGAGGATTATGACAATGATATAAACAATGAATCTAGTGAGATCAAAAATAAATATTGGAGATTTATAATTCAATTTATCCAGAGTTCAAGAATGAAGATCAAAATATGGATCCAATTTCAGGAATAAGATTCATAAAAGATAATCTGGACAAAGAAAAGAAACTAAATTTCATCGTGAATAGTATTCCGGCATGAATAGTACCCCAGATGAAAAGATTAAAATTTTATAAATAATTTCAAACCAATATTTCAGTGAAATGATATTAGATGAAGCGCAAACCTTAAGGAATTTTTAATCATTTCAGAAATTATAGAAACAATACTTACCATAGTAAGTTAAATTTAGGAATATGAAATGAAATATTATCACTTACATACTATAGAGTATGGAAGAAAATAATATTCCTTACGAATATTGAACGTAAACAAAATCATTTACGAGAAAAATAATATCCTTTACCTTAATAGAAAAATAGTTTTGACTGGAATAAGGAGATTATGTTGAGGAAATCTTTTACTGTTATCCACACTCAAATTATCTTTATACTCGCAAGAAATATGCTCAATATTATAGAGAAAAATTTTTCTGATTCTGGTGTGATTTTTATTTTTTAACTAAGCAACTTATTTATAGAAAAATGTAAGAACACCAGGTTTGACAAGACGTATGGTTCTCAGCACCTCACTTTGAAAACAAAGTTTTCAAAACCAATTTGCTCACTTTCATTCCTTTATCACATGTTTTTTTTAAATTTATTAAAAATATTTATAATTATTAAAAAGAATTTAAATTCAATTTGCTCTCTTTCATCTCATTTTATTTTTATACCATGAATTTATTATGATAATGTTACCATTTAAATTATAAAATTATACTACTACCTTCGTCCCACAGTAAGTGATTTTTTAGGCTTAATATTTTTTTTTCCAAAATAGTGATGTTTTAGAATTTCAATATAATTTTTACAATATTTTCCCATATGTGCCCTTATGCAACCAATGATATTTATTGCGTATTTATTGGGAAGTTGAAAGGTTGAAGAAAGAGAAAGAGAGACCAAAAGGCAATAAAAAAAATTTCAAACAAAATAAAGAAAGTATATTAAGGGTATTTTTGTCATTTTAGCTTATGTATTGGTATGTGTGATTTATGCTAAAAAAATACTTATTATGGGACGGAGGTAGTATTATATTATCAATATTATACTATTATAATGTAATATTACAATAATATATTTGAATGAATATTTTATCGGAGAAGATAAAATGCCAACTTTTAACAATTGTCTCATGCTAAAAATTTCTTCATTTATATCAAAATTGAACAAATATTTACTTATCATATTTATCAACAATTTTTATTTTATTTATCAATTATTATTCACAATTAATATTACAGAATCACAATATTGACAACCAGATCGTTCCTAGGAAAGAGGGGGCTTTCTGATAAGAATTTCTCCTCATTGGCGCGCAATTATATAACCTAACCCCTTTTCTCGACAGAACTTTTCAGACATTGTCAATGATGCTATCTAATTATAATATCATTTCAATAATATGCGTGACAATCATTGATTTAATAATGTGAAATACTTGCAATAGTTACTGTGACAATTATTGAATCAATAATATAAAATAATATGCAATTATCAATATAGCAATTATTGAATCAATAATATAAGATACCGAACAGTAATTACTCTGACAATTATTGAATGAGTGACTTCTTACGTAAGAATCAATAATTAGAAATACTGTGCAATACCGTGTGCTACTGTGCAACAACGCATATTACTATACTTTTATCACCGGATATTTCAACAGTTTAACAGTAAAAGTTTCGTTGTTATTTTTTATAAAAAGGTTACTTCTGTCGCTTTCTATATCCGATAGTTATTCCGTTATGGGGTCAACCAATGATTGCGCCGTCGTACGAATATTCTCCGACAAAAAGAATATTCCCAGATCAAACGAATATTTCCCGATACAACGAATATTTTATGACAACTTGCTTACTTTGTAAAATTTCCACGTATAACCCTTAACTTTAACCTTTTATCATTTTAACCATTTACTGAATAGAATAATAATTATAAGAAAATTGAATACTTTTATTTCATAAAATTCGGGGTCTTACACCCACAACATGGAATTGAGAAATGGAGATTGTGTCAAATTGCTTACGAAGGTTTAGACTATCCCACTAAAATAATGTTAGAGTCAATGTGTCAAGGAGATTTTTTGAATAATGATGAGGAAAAGGATTGGGAATTTTTAGAAAAATTAGCAAAAAAAACCATACAATGGAAAATCACCCGAGAGACCGATAGACCTTACTCATCTAGGGGTGTTCATATAGTTGATAATTCAATTGCCACCGAAGCTAAGTTGGCGGGTGTACTTAAAAGACTCGAAGCTTTAGAAACTAGGGGACCATAACATTTGAACTAAGTCTCAACACCAACATCTTTGTGTCTAAGGTATAATTCACCAAGTCATGTGATAGAGGAATGTCCTAGAGTCATGGCCTAACCTGAAGAATATGAATAAATTAATGTAATATTTCAAAGACTTAGGAATTACCCATTTGCACCCACTTATAATTCAAGTTGGAGAAATCATCCTAATTTTGAATGGAATCAAGGACCCTACCGAAATAACTTTTCAAATCAGGCCAATCAATCTCTAAATCAATCTTTTCAACCTTACCAAAAGCCAAATCCTGGTCCGTATCAAAATTCACATTCAGCAACTCAATATCCACCAGATTTTTCTAATGAAAGTGAGAAAAGACAACACTTTAGAGAAGAGCATAAAAACTTTAATGAAATCTCATAATAATTTCATGCAAAGCACTAACCAAGTCTTTTCTCGTTTAGAGATCCCAATGAGTCAATTGACCACTCCAGTTAGTGAAAGAGAGAAGGGTAAGTTTCCTAGTCAACCGAAAATCAATCCAAAATTTCCAGTCCGTAATTAAAAACCTTGTCACGCTAATTCAATTGAAACAACCAAGTCAATCATGTGAATTCTGTAATCTCTTTAAGGTTTGGAAATTATTTTAACAATTATGCTGACATTGATAATGAAGAAGAGAAAAATTTAAATGTTGAATCTAACAATCCATCTTCAAAGTTAGCTATGACGTCCCCAAACCCGAGTGCCTTTAAACTCTGGATATGGTGCTCTACGGTACTTCTCATTTAACATAATAATAATGACGTAAAGATAATTATTAATTATTACAATATGTCTTACTCTAAATTCACAGGTTCTCAAACCTTTAAGTCTTTAATATATGATAAAGTATTAAGTAATTATTACAATACTTCTAATTATTACAAATAGTTACAACTATCTTCTACTCGTCCATCTTTCCTTTTCCTTTGTCTTTACTGGACCCTTCAATCTGCTCTGGCTTTGCTAAAAAATTTTATTTAGAGCAAGGATGAACTACAAAACTTAGCAAGTATAAACATTCGAATTAACAACAAAATCAAGAATCATGTTACTATTTCTACAACTTAATAATAGTTGTGAAAGCATTCCGAATAAATAGGAATAATAATAATAAATTCATTTTATCTAACATATTTGAAACGACGTACTGAGCAGTTAGAAGACCTTGAACATTTTTGTTTTCTCAAGGGTTCAACAGTAATTTAACTATGAATCGGTCTGACTTACGGGCACGTTGGGTGATCAACCCAATGTACCCTATGTTGTACAACACTCTGGCTAAACGGCTATCTTGTCATGCATTATAGGTGACATCTTAATTGAAAAAGTTTTGCTTGATTTAGCAGCTAGTGTGAAATTTTTTAATTTTTTGTGTATCAAACCTTGGGTTTAGGGGAGCTGAAAAAGATAAGTGTCAAACTCCAACTAGTTAACCGTTTCGTTAAAGTGCCAAAGGGAATAGTTGAGGATATACTCATTAAGGTTGGCAATTTTGTGTTCCCTGTTGACTTTGTTGTCCTTGAAACCCAGCTTGTTGCAAATCCCCAAAGTCAAATTCCTGTCATTTTAGGTAGACCATTTCTAGCAACCTCTAATGCGTTAATCAACTATAGGAATGGACTAATGAAATTGACATTTGGGAACATGACAATTGACTTAAATGTGTTTAATGTGGGAAAACAACCTAGTGATTTTTTGATCAACCTGTTGAAGTGAACATGATTCGGGAAATGTCTGAAAATGAACTTACAAGAGAAGATAAAATTCTTAACTGTAGTCTAAATCATTTTGGTCAAAATTGGGATGAAACTAAATACTTGAATGAGGTCAATGAGATGTTGGACTCCACGACCTAAAAGTCTTACTCTAGATTGGAACCTATAGTTGAATCAAGTTTGGCACATTTTGAGCATTTTAAAGAGAATCACATTGACCTTAAATTTAAACCCTTTTGTGATTATTTTAAGTCTACCTTGGGTCCATCCGAAACACTTTCCATAAACACTAAATGTGACTTAACAAATAAACCAAAGGTTATGGACAATGAGAATCTTTTATATTTAGATAATGAGCCCATATCTCCTATTTCAGATAATACATGTGTCAGTCCAGTTCAAGTGGTACCTAAAAATCTTGGTATAACAGTTATTCAAAATGATGAAAATGCATTAGTGCCCCTTGGTGACAAACATGGATGGCAAGTTTGGATAGATTTTATAAAGTTGAAATTCTTAAAAAGAAAATATCATTTTTCTTTGTCATTCATTGACCCAATTTTAAAAGGATCAGTCGGGTATGCTCACAATTGCTCTTCTTATGCAAATTTTAACTATTTTCAATTACCCAGACCTCTTGAAAATCCTAAGAAATTCACCCTAACTTGTCTGCTTGTATATAGTGGGGATTGAGTTGCAATAACATGTGATGAAAAAGAAAACAAATGTACATATCTAAAAATTTTATACATATTGAAAACTATGCGACGGTAAATGAGTGATGCGGTACAATTCTTTAATATCTTTGTTCTTTTTTCTTCATTTTCTTCATTTGCTTACATTGAGGACAATGTATGATTTAGGTGTAGGGGAGTTTGTTTGTATTATTATATTAGATTTTTTTTAGGAAAATATAGTAAAAAAACAACACAAAAAATTAAAAAAATTTAAAATTTTATTTTGACTTTTTATGAGTTGGATTAACTCTAATAAGTGTCTATGGAGCAAAACTCATGAGTACGATTAAAGGAGAAATCTTGAACATTTGATTAGATATGAAATCTTAGTTTGAAACACTATCTGGAATGAAATTGATTTCATAAGCATTTTTACACTTCACATTTGCACTAATTCTTAGTTGTGGGGTATAAACCATAATTCGAGCAATTTCAAGAAAAAAAGGAAAAGAAAAAAGTTGAAAAAATTGAAAAAAAGAAATAAATAACTGATTCAATGTCCATTGAACGAAATAACTAGGTATCCAAGCCTCGGGAAGTATCGATATTCACGCTGAAAAGTGTGATGGATAAAAGGAGATTGACTAGTCTATTTTTTTGCCCTTTGTTACTCGAGTTAGTAAGTCCTTAGGGGTGTCTTTACCACCTAGTGCCCTAAAGCCAACTAGTTTGGGAGTCATTGGCCCAACGCTTGCTACATGGGTAACTCTGAAAAGCCTAAGAAAATGAGACATTGCATAAGTTAAGAAAAAAAAGAAATTAAAAAAAATGGAAAAAAAGAAGGAAAAAAAGAAGAAAAAGAAAAATGAGTTTGCTTGATTTTCATGGTAAAAATTCCTACTAAGAGTTGCATCATATACCCATGCATGCATCACATGGAATTAATTTTATGAAAGATGGTGTCTAGAATGAAAATAGAGTATGTTTGATAAGGTGAAAGTGAAAATTTGAATTTAATATTGCTTATGTATAATACCCATGATACTTAAAAGTTTTCTTTCGATTTCATAATTGGTTGAACTCAAAAATACTTTATTTTAAATTTTGTGAGTATATTCACTACAAACCCTCACGAGACACAACTCGTCCACTTGGGATAGTCTTGGGGTTTAAAAACTTATTGAACATGTTAAGTGCAATCGTGTTTCCTACGAAAATGTGGTAGTATAATTTTTTGTTTTATTTTTATTTTACTCGAGGACGAGCAAAAATTAGGTATGAGGGTATTTGATAGACACATAATTCATACATTTTATTATTCATAATTTTTTCCTTTTAATTATATTAGTTTATTTAATTAATATATTTTATTTTGTTTTGTAAGATTTAATATTTTGTTACAATAAAATCAAAATCCTAGTGATCAAGAAATATTTAATACTCTTATTCATGTAAGGAAATATCCAAAAAGAATCCTACAACGAGAATGAAATAGGTTGAACAATCTTGGTGTGCAAGTCAAATCCAGTAAGAGAAAGGAAAATCTATCTAAAAGATATCTTTGAGAAGTTGATTGCCACTAGAAAGTTGAAACCTACATTGAAAAAGACTTTTGGGAGATTACCATATAGAGATTGAAGTCAAGAAGATGAAAAGAATAGGAAAAAAGGGAACAAAAGAGACCAAGTGTAAGATACCGAATTTTATGAAATAAAAGTATTCAATTTTCTTATAATTATTATTCTATTCAATAAATGATTAAATTGATAAAAGATTAAAGTTAAGGGTGATATGTGCAAATTTTACAAAGTAAGCAAGTTGGCATAAAATATTCGTTGTGCCGGGGAATATTCGTTTGGTCGAGGAATATTCTTTTTGACGGAGAATATTCGTACGACGGCGCAGTCATTGGTGGACCCCACAACTGAATAACTAGTCGGATATAGAAAGCGACAGAAACAATATTTTTAAAAATAACAGCAAAACTTTTACCGTTAAACTGTTGAAATACCCGGTGGTTAAAAATATAATAATACGCGTTGTTGCACAGTAGCATACGGTATTGCACAGTAATTTTTAATTATTGATTATTACGTAAGAAGTCACTCATTCAATAATTGTTACAGTAGTTACTGTTCAATATCTTATATTATTGACTCAATAATTGTTACATTGATAATTGCTATAATATTTTATATTATTGATTCAATAATTGCTACGTTGATATTTTATATTAATGATTCAATAATTGTCACAATAACCACTGCACAGTATTTCACATTATCAAATCAATAATTCATATTATTTGAATAATATTATTAGATAACATTATTGGCAATGTCTAGAAAGTTCTGTCGAGGAAAGGGGTTAGGTTATATAATTGTGCGCCAATAAGGAGAAATCCTTATCGGAAAGCCCCATCTTTCTTGGGAACGACCTGATTGTCAATATTGTGATTCTATAATATTAATTGTGAATAATAATTGTTCAATAAAATAAAAATTTTGTCCAATTTTGTTGATAAATATGATAAGTAAATATTTGTCCAATTTTGATATAAATGGAGGAATTTTTGGTATAAGACATTTGTTGAAAGTTGATATTTTATTTTTTTCCCGATAAAATAATTTATTCAAATATATTATTATAATATTACATTATAATAGTATAATGTGATAATATAATAGTATAATTTTTATAATTTTAATGATAACATTATTATAGTAAATTCATGATATAAAAGTAAAAAGAGGTGGAAGAAATCAAATTGAATTTGAATTCTTTTGAGGTAAGCGATGATGTCATCGGAACGATGAGGTAAGCAATAATGCCCTCAGAACGATGAGGTAAGCGATGATGTCATAGGAACGATGAGTAAGCGATGATGTCATAAATTATAACGAAAAGACTATTTTTCCCTTACTCTTCCAAGCTTATAAATAGAAGCTTATTTGTTCATTATTTCTCACCAATTCACTAAAGCTATAGAGAGAGAAAGTATAGAGAAAATAAGAGAGAAAGAAGAAGAGTATTCTGCTATTGCACTAGTGCAGTATCTAAATTTTTATTAAGGTAAGGGGTATTATTTCTTTCGTATTCGTAAAAGATATTATTTTTCTCGTAAATGATGTTATTTTCTTTCAATATTCATAAAGAATATTATTTTCTTTCATATTCCATATTATGAAAGTGATAATATTTCATTTCATATTCTTAAATTTAAACTTACTACGGTAAGTATTGCTTCTATAATTCCTGAAATGATTAGAAATTCTTTGAGTTTTGCGCTTCATCTAATATCATTTCACCGGAATATTGGTCTGAACTTGTTATTGAGATTTTAATCTTTTCATGTCGGGGTACTATTCATGCCGGCGTACTATTCACGGGGTACTATTCACGATAAAATTGATTTATTTTTTCCCAAATTATCTTTTATCCATACAAGAGTACTATTCATCCGGGGTAGTATTCATGCTGGAGTACTATTCACGGGTTACTATTCATAAAAAAAATATTTTTTCTGTCAAAATTATCTTTGATTAGATCCATATTTTTATCTTCATGTCGATAATTTAGATATTTTTGAACTCTGGATAAATTGAATTATCAATCTCTAATACTTATCCTTGATCATATTTTATAATCATGGTGATAAAATTTTTCTTTGACTTGAGTGTAAAGATTGGTAGATTATTGGTAAGATCATGACTATGGGTTCTCTTCGGCCAGGGGTGCAAAGATGAATTGTTGATTGGTATGATCATAACCATTGATTTTACAATTGAATATCTTTAGCTTAAGTGCAAATGTGAATTGATCAACATGATTATAAGTATTACTTTTATAAATTCTGAAATGATTAGAAATTCCTTTGAGATTTGCATTTCATCTAATATCATTTCACTTGAATTTTTAATTATCTAAATCTTCTTATTAAATTTTAATCGTTATCTTTGAAATATGTTACTGTTGAATATCTTTGGCCCGTAGTGCAAAGATGGACAAGTGTTTGGCATGATCATAACCATTGATGTTACTGTTAAATATCTTTGGCCTGTAGTGCAAAGATGAATTGACTAGCATGATTATGTCTAAAGGTTGTAGACTAGTATAATCATGGCCATTGATGTTACAAATGAATATATTTGGCCTGAGTGCAAAGATAAATTTATTAGCATGATTATGTAAAGGAACTTTGATTTGGTATAACCATGATATTTGGTGTTTCAGGTAAAGACAGGTGATAAAAATTATCTTCGTCCTGTGTGCGAAGAGGAATTTATCAACATAATTATGATCATGAACTATTTACATGATTGTGGGCAGGAACTGTTAATTGATGTTACAATGATGAAATATTATTGGTGGACTTTTAACATGGAGAAGATAGTAGACATTATGTTCTACTTGACTCTTCTAATGGATTGCTTGTTCCGCTGCAGTTGTTGATCTAAAACTTGTTCTCTATTGTATTCTATCAGATTTTTTTCTGTTGAGGGCTAAGGTTCTAAAGATCTGATTCATTACTGATGAAGGCTATTGATAATTTAATTATCCTTAGTCATAATATTCTTTACTGGGCTATTTGTGCTCACTCTTTTACTTCACAGTTCTTTTCAGGTAATAAGAGTGTAGCTGGGTCAAAGCAAGGATAACAAGGGAATAGAGTAATGGTCCAGTGGCCGTTGAAGTTTCTCAATACATTATAAAACATGATAATACATAATTGTATTGAGAACTTTAAATGTGTGTGTCGTATTTTATACGTCATTTAACAGTTGATTTTGGTGACCCGACTTAGGTGAGGTGAACCCGACTTTGGAATGGTGTGTTGCCACTATCATACAAGATGTCTAACCACATACAACTTCATGTTATTATAAGACATGGTTGTGCGCATCCACTTGCTGATTATATCTATGAGTATTACCTATATAATCTTGAAGTATGGTTGAAATACAATTATCAGTTTGAGACAATTGAGATAATTGTATGGCAAGAGAATACCCACCATTGAAATGAACAAGATAGTAATCTTCTCGGTCTTCTTTGGGGTCTATTGGGTCAACCAAAGGTAATTCTCAAGTCCTATGATATCTACTATAACTTAGAAGCATGGTCTTCTATGTACGAAGGTTTTCTTGAGCATTTTCTAAAAATTTTAATTCTTAAAACAGTTACTGACTATACCTTTATGTAACGTATCATTGATAAGGAGTATGGACACTGTATTCGTATAAAAACTCACACTTTATGTGTGGTCGTATTGTGTACGACACATGGATATCAAATATTTTTATTTAGATTCTGTACCATGTATTTCTTGGCGACTCAGAATAGGTGGGTTGTGTATTGAACCTATTTTGAGGGCGTCACACCAAGTTCAATGTATTTAAATTAGGACACAAATTTATTTTTCCTATAAATAGGTCACTTGTTTTTGAGAGAGGGGGCACCTCTTTTCACTTTCTTTTCCGTAGTTTTTCGCGGGTGCAGAAGGGAGTGAGATATTCAACAATTGAGAGCTTTTGTCTTTTCTTCTAATCATGTGTGATACTAGTGTTAGGGAGTATTTGTAACTTTATTTTATTGATATAATAGAAATTCTCTTTTTAATTATTGTTCTTATTTCATGCAATTAGTAATATTAATTTTTTATTTCATGGCTAGCTAAATGTCTAATACCTAGGATGATGATGAAATTAAGTATTTCATAATAATATTTTCTTTTCGTTCCAAAATTAGTGCCTAATTTTTTTCGCCTTCATATTTTCTTTTACACAAATTGCATATGGTTCTTATATTGATTGTGAGGTTTTGATAAGTTATAGTTAATATGTGAATTTTTCATAATTTATGCTTGCCCATATTAATTATATAAATCATTATTTTTAAAGGTAATGAAAAATAATTTAAAAAATAAGAAATTGTTTATTATGTTAATATTTGGTGGATTCCGATTCCTAGGTAGTTTTTTCCATTACTAGTTTTCATCATTAAATTTTTAGTTTGCATACTTTAGTTAGTTAATCATCTCCACTATATTTTATTCAAATTTATCGAAAATATTAATTAAGGATATATTAATTAATTGATATAGTCTGTGGTTCAACCTGCATTTGTCCAAATCTACAATAGACGTTGTGCACTTGCAGTACGTAATTTTAACATATCACCCATTATTGTTGATATATTGGAGATTCCGAGTTTGATGTGCGAATTTTTCACTTTAAGGTTTTCTACGTCAAATATTATGTCTTACTTGTGGATGATTATTTATTATTTTTCGTTCTTATTATTGAGTTTGTTGATTTCTTATTTAATTGCAAAAAGAAGAAAAATAATTATTGGGATTGAGATTATTTTAAATTTAATTTTTCCTAATAAATTTTGTGGAGGGATCCACTTACAACGAGTGAGAAACTAGTAATTTTTATTTTTAATATTTTCGTTTTTTTTGGAGGACCCACTTGTAACGACTGAACTAGTAATTTTTTACCTTTATCAAGTTGTTGACTCAAAACCAACTGAGAATATATTGCTTAATTCTGCATTAGAACATTATGCATACATCTACATACTCTGCAATATTAAATCTGAAGTAATATAAAGAAGATTTCTACAGACATCAAAGCAGACAGGTCCTACCTGTCATGATTACTTTTGTAGTTTGTAACAGATTAATACAGACACCAAAGCAGACATATCCTACCTGTTTGGATTACATCAGTAGCAAAAAAATTTAAATTTATTATTGTGAATCAATTCAATCACATACACCTATTCAACCCCAAATTCTAGATGTGCACACACATAATTTCAAAGACTGTTACACTCATTAGCTAGTTAACACACGATTCACCATGTCCCGACACCTCACGGGTCCACTAAACCTTCTAAAGTCTTTAGAATTTATTTTATACTTTCAACTAATTTTCACATTTTTCGGATTATCCGACAATTTTCTATAATTATTTTTATTTATAAAAACAATAGTTTAATAGCTTAAAAATAGAAATAATACCTCCACATATTTCTTCTATCCTCATAATACCCCAAATATTTATCTTATATTATCATAAGATTTTTCATCAAGTTTCATCATTCAAATAATTTTATGTGAATTTCTATTATTTTAAAACTAACTTTAATTAACTAAAAAATATGATAAATACTTTCGCTCTTCAATAATTCACCAAACTTCGTCAGTAATTCTTAAGTAATATTATAAGATTATAGTAAAACTTTCAACTCCAAATCCTTTTCCAATATTTAGTTATAATTTTCTATACTTTTTAGCTTAGAAAATTCATAATTAATTATGCGTATTTTCCAAAGTCACCAAATGTATACAACAATTAGTATGGCATCAAATAGAAGCTCTTCCCACAAATTTCACCTCAAACCGATCTTCCGAAATTTAATTATAATTTTTTAAAGTTCTAAAATTTCAAGAATTCATAATAATTAGACCGCTTATCTGAAAATTACGAATAATATGTCCATTCCCCACGAAATTTAATTCTTTACAATGTTCTAATAGAAAATTTCCTCAAATGTGATACATGGAGTTATCTGTTTTGGTATTTATGGACAATTTAAATATTTGATATATTTTTATTTATTAATTAGTATTCAATTATGTTTAATTATCAGAGCCCGTTTATGTTTTGGACTTACTTTTTTAGTTTATTGAATTTTATTTATTTTTAGGGTTTAGGTAGTATAAATAGTCTCTTAGGAACAACCACCTCTTATTCCTCAAATTTTATAATCCTTGTGGTTGCTTATAGTCAATTTATCCAACTTTGTGAATTCTTGTGATTGTTAAGTTACATAGATTTAATTCCTGTGATTGTTTCTATTTTTTACCGCCTTCCGTTGTGTTAGTTGGCATTAGAGTTTGGGAGTTAGCCCACGACAAGGACGATTTTACTGATTAAGCAAGAGACAACCCACTCCGATGTTAGTGTAAAGGAGAATGATATCGATCGAAGCTGCTTAGCTGGGGATTGCAAGCACTTGTTCTTTCATCGTGTGGACCATGTAAAATTAGTTGAATTTTGTCTTTAATTTTCTATTTAAAAAAATCAAATTCCAATTAATCACGACATCGTGTTCTGCAACCAAGTTAGCAAACCGCCTGGGAAGCATTGTTTTCATATATGGTTCTTTGCTGTAACAGTGGGGTTTTATTAATTTGAAAAATTACAATTTCATTCCTCTAGTTTAATTACTTCTTTAATTTGGGTTATGCAAGTTTGGGAATTTCGATTTTGTGCTTCTATTGCTATACCAATTCTACCATTATACTTTAATTGTTTTGCATTAACAGTCCTTGAAGACTTTCGTTGAAAAATAGTCTCTAAATCTTAATATTGACAATGTTTAGAGTTACAAAGGCAAGAATTGAACAAGTTAGGGATTATATCAATTTTCTTAAAAGTGAATGTGTTTTGTTAGATTATGAGATTTATGTTCGTCATCGTGAAAACTTATTGCTGATATTTTGGAAGAATTAAAGGAAGCACAATATATAGACTTGACAAGTTGAAATATCGTTATCAAGTTGAGAAAAAAAGAACTAGAGACGAGCATCAAAGGGAGAATTCTTTTTTGAGTAATGAAGTTATTAGGTGTTGCGAGAATTTGATAGCCTCCACGAAAAATCTTCAAGAAAGTTGTAGTTTCTTCAATCCTGTTTCTCAAACATGTGATTTGTCTGTGACGCCCCCAAATCCGGGTACTTGAATTTGGTGTTCCACGGTACTATCTATCAAATGTAATAACAATGACATAAATGAAATTACTAATTACTACAATATGTCTTAATCTAAATCCCAGGTTCTCAGACCTTTAAATCTTCATACATGGTGATATGTAAAATAATATTACAAATAGTGCTTCATTCACTACTCGTTCATCTTCCCATTTCCTTTGTCTTTACCAGCCTTCTATACGTTCAAGTTTCACTAAAACATTTAATTTAAAGCAAGAATGAGCATTTAATTGCTCAGCAAGTAATAACAATCGATATCAACTACAAATTCAAGAATTAATACTTCACTTATACAACACATCTACAATTGGACAATAGTTGTGAAGAGACTTTTAATCAATATGAATAACAAGATTTGTTGTTTTGAATTTTTGAAACTAAATACTGATTATATATACATGCCGAGCGTTCGAAAGACCTTGAACTTTTATTTTCGTAAGGGCTTAATAGTAATTCAACTATGAACCGTCTGACTTACGGGCACGTTGGGTGATCAGCCCTTTATACCTTACGTTTTACAACACTTTAGCTAAACGACTATATGCATTTGTTTGACCACCTCATGGTTCGGCCAGAATTTTCCCGACATAAAATAATACCCCAATGTTAGGGTTGTTCATCTCAGACTTGAATCTGAATTTGCACCAAAACCATTCGGGTTGGATAGCTCTATCTAACATTAATAATATTTCAAAGATTTGTTGTAAAACCAATAAAATATTTAAATCTTTGTCTAGCTGAAACAAACGGCATTGACGTACATCTTAAACAGTTCATGAAAATAGAACTTTAAAGTTTGAACAATTTATGTCAAAGCATAGCTAAAACACTTATACAAATGCTAAAAGATTTATATAAGTTTAGAATTTACACAATATATAAGCATTGAATAAATTTGAACATTTAAAACGTCTCAAAGCATCCACAAGAACGAAGTCGAATGAATATAAGAACTTGCATACAATAATAGTCGTACAAGGTTAGAGAACTTGCATTCAATGTATAAATCGAATGAAGTTATACAACTTGCAAAAACATAGACAACTTGCACAATATAAAAACATTGCACATGTTAGGAAACTTGCACATTAGAAATGTGACGAACGAGATTTTTGTAATTTAATTTGAATATTTATTGAATTAAATAAATATTTTTCGATGATTTAATTATTGAGTTAAATAATTAATTTATAAAATTGTGGTAGATTAATTTAATTATATGTGTTACATTAGTTAAATTAATGTGGTGAATTTTTTATATTCAAAGTATGTATTTAATTGAGCTTATTTGATTAAACGAGTTATTTAAATAAGCATATTGTTATTCTAATTAAATTAATAATTAATTAGAAATTTAATAATTTGGCATAATTAATAAACAAGAATTTTAATTATGTGACTATGTGAATTATTGTGAAATTATGCAATTTTATTTAATTGATTTAAATAGGATTATTTGATTAATTGGGTGTGACATTAATTAACTATATAATAGTAAGTTAATTAAAATAAATGAAAAAGGAGCTTTTTAAGTGATAAACCAAACATGGCCTTAAGAACATGGGAGCAGTTAAGGCCATGAAGCACTTAACCACTACCCATGTTCTGCCAGTTAAGTTTATACGTATAATTATATTAGTATTATCAGTCTTTTTGAAAACAAGTCAGAGAACACAGAGAGAAAAAGAGAGAAAAATTTGAGAGAGATTGAGATTGAAGTAGGTTTGGAGAATCAAAGAAGAGTTTCCTATCTTCTAAACAAGAATTAAAGGGTAAGAATCCAAGTTATAATCTCTATTTCTCATGTTCTTGAGTTTTCATAGAAAAAATTAGTTTCAGTTCTCTGTAAATGAATTTTGTGACTAATACATGAGAAAGTGATTGATATGTGTTAGGTAGTATGTATAAATCATTATATGATGTTTATAAATTATTTTGGTTGAATTAATCCATTAGATTGTGTTTAAAAAGGAAGTTTTGAGTTTACAGTAAAAAATATTTGAATATGGCTTGTATGTATGAAATTAGATGTCTTAATTGCATGTAAAATTATAAATTGATGATTTAATATGTTTGTACATATAAAAACGAAAAGAACGAAACTTAAACGGACTGATTTGATGTTATAACGAATCTGTAATGTGTGATTTCATGAAAATTGACGAAACTTTGAAAAATAGCAAAAACATGGAATTTATGGGTTTAAATTTAGTTGTTTAAGTTGTCAAAATCATGCTATAAGTGTTGGGTTATACTTCTGTAAAGTCTAGAACTGATGGGCGTGATTAATTTGTTGTTTGAGCAAAGTTTTTGGGTCTATTTTGGCTCTGTTCTCTGTTATTCGTGAACTGCAGATTCTGAAACTGGCGTGTGGAGCTGCAGCGCCAGACTTAAGCTTGAAGTCCGAGTTTCAGCGCCAGTGGAGCTGCAGCGCCAACTTTAAGCCTAAGAGTGGGGCTGCAGCGCCAGTCGAGCTGCAACACCATTTTTAGTTCAAATGGTGAAGTTGCAGCGCCATTTGGCAGTTTTGCCCAGAAATGAGATTTTAATTGTTCAAGTCCAGGAAATGTAATTGTAACCTAATCTAATGAACATGGAAATGTAATAATCATGTAATGAGATGTTAAAACAGATTAGTAGCATGTCAATGAAGGTTTTACGTGATTAATTAACGTTGTGAATGAATGGTTATGTAGGACTAAGTAAAGGGCGTGAATTATAACTTGTAGCTTGTGCAAGAGGCAAGTTTCTTTACCCTAACTCTATTATGATTAAGCAAGTATTCTATCCCTAAATTGTTATCGTCAAACAAGTTTCTAAACGTTACTTTATTGAGCAAGTTTTCTATTCTTGAAATACTATCATGTTCTTGTTCTTAGTTATTCAAGTTCAAGATTTCATATGAGATATTACTTCAGTTATACAGTACTTATTCAATTGTATACTCTTGAGAATTTATTATTCGATTTGAGCATCGTTTATTGTTGAACCTTATAAGACTAGTGAACCCTTATTGATTCGACTAGTCCATAGTTGATGAACGTCTAAATTCTAGATACTTATTGAGCTTATCCAAACCAAACTTCCTTTGGTGCGGACTCTGATGTCAAAACTGAAATGAACAACCCTGTAAATGGGATTATTTACGCTTTAGCGTTGAGATATTGTGCACAGTATGGTACTAAGGGCTGATCCCCCTAAGTACGAGAAGTAGAGTCCATAGTCTTATTACTATTAAAGGTTTAGAGTATAAACACTTTACAACCTAAAACATAGTTCAAGTTCTTATGACCCTCAGATGTTCTTTTGATTCTTATTATTCACTCTTGATTCAAAAGTTGAGTTTCTTATTCAGAAGTCTTTGATTCACTCGCATGTTATTATATTGTTGTTATATTGTTATACTTGTGGGCAATTGTGCTCACTCTTGCGTAATAATAACATTGCAGTTAAAAACGAAAGGTCCGAAGAGCCTTCTACTAGCAAAGGCAAGGGCAAGGTCAACAAGTGATGAAGACTTGTTATTTATTTGATATGTTATTGTTTAAGACTTATGTTAAAGTTGTGTAAGACTGTTTATTTGTTTACGTTTCCGCATTTAAGATTTAAGGTTAGTATGACCTGGGATTGATGTATTTATATTCAGATGTTGTAACCCCATAAGGGGAGGATTTATTCCTATCTATTACATGGTTTGCATTTATTATGGGTAGATAGATAAATGATATTTGTACAGTGAACACTAAATCCCGTGGAATTGAAGTACCCGAATTTGGGGGTGTCACAAGAAATTACTGTACAAGGATAGAACATTTGCAATAAGTTAAGATACTTTCCTTATGCGTTGTTTAAACTTAATGTTAATTGTCCTTCAAATGTCCTACACAATTAAGTTCACATACACAGTGCTATTAGACATACATCAATGCTAATTAACGGTTTATTATTAACTCTAGTTCATCTCTTACATTGTTCGTTTCATTGAAATCGAATTATTATTTACGTGCTTTAACATTAGCCATGACGTTTCGGCGTTTATATGCCATGTACCCGTCTTAGCTTATGCGAATGCTCAAGAAATACGCTCGTGCGTATGCTTAGCTTTCCATTACACTTATCTAATATTAATTAGTTAATCATTAATCAACCTCCTATTCGATTTGATCATTCTATAATTAGGTTAAGTTAACCTTCATATGCTTTAGTGTTTTAAGCCATGAAATATTTTCAAACATGTGCATCAAAGTTCCTTTGACAAACAAATAATTTTGGAAATTTTGCAACAGGTAGCAGTCGAGGTGAGATTTGGCCTGGAAGTGGCGCCATTGCGCCACTTCGGCAAAAGATATACTTAGTTCTGTTTTCTACAGATTTCGAGATTTCATGACTTTCCTGCCTCCTTTGCGACTTCATAATTTTCACTCCACAAGTTCAAATGACTTGAGACTAGATCCTATTCCTAAACCATACAACAAGGTATGATTTTCACTGAAGCTTGATCTTTAAAAACATTTTTAAGACATAGATCAAAGAGCTCAAAAATCTGAGTTTAACACAACTTTCATTTTTAAACTAATTTGCTAAAAATTCAAAAACTCTTTTTGGTTTGGTTTAAAACATCCATACCTTTAGAGTTAACCTATAACTCATGTATGTATCATTACCTCACAAGTACAACAACTAATTTTTGTATTTTGGCAAAGTATTCTCATTGAAGCATTTTAACAAATACATAGTGGGCATAGCCTAGAAACTCAGTTTTCACAAGAGTTTGAACATAGTTTTAGCCAAAATTTCTCCATTCAATTCCTTTTTATATCTTCTGAACCCTTCATGGTTCCCAAAATTTCAATCCCCCCACAACAATCACAACAATTTATACTAATTTTTAAGAACATAGCAAAAGTATATGAATTACCTCTTATTTAATATTGTACTTTGAATTTTGTTTCAATTCTTGCTCTAGGCTTGAAGTTGTCCGAGTTCAGTCAACCAACTCAATATGCAACTTCAATTCTTAGCCAAATCCGTTGGTTCTATCTGAAATTAGAAGAGTTTTGGTGAACTTTTGTGTTTTATGGAACTTGACAATTAGAGAGAAAAAGGAGGAATGGAACGGATGGAGAAGAGAGAAAACTGAGAATGGTTTAGCTCTATTTTAATTATCAGATGGATGCTAGGTGCTCTATATCACTCCTAACTAATTACCAGCTCATGCTTGTTTTGCTTAGGTGGTGTTTGATAAAATTGAGTGTTAAGATCTGAATAGTTTAGACATCTGAATAATATAGAACCTCTGTCCAGAATAATGTCTGAATGAAAAAATATTGTTTGATAATTTATTTTTCCAAAATATCTGAATAGCAGTATTTTACCATTTTAACCCTCTGAACAGTTTAAGCAAAACCTGTTTGATAATCAGAAAGGTTTGAATAGTATTTTAAATACATGTTTATAATGTTTTGACCACAATATGATGAAACAAAATGTATCATGTCTAATGAAAATATCAACATAGCATAATAATTCAACCATACAAATTAAATGAACTTCAAACAGTTGTTAATAGTTGAAGTGCAATTTGTTCACGTAGATTAACCATAAATTCTATGCCTTGATCTCCCCATTGCGGTTCATCTTGTCCCTCTTCTTCGTTCCCTTCATTTTGCTCCGCTTCATCGTCAAATATGTTATCTCGATCATATTGAGCAAACAATTCATCCTCAATGTCATACTTTCTTATGAAATTATGGACTGCGAAGCAAGCGATAGCTATATCCCTTTGTACTGTAAAAGGGTAAGGAGCCGTCCGTTTCAAAATTGGGAATCTTGCTTTCAACGCACCGTAAGCACGCTCAATAACATTTCTGAGTTGTGCATGAGAATGGTTGAACTTTTCCTCTTTATTCAAAGCACGTCTGCGTCGAAAATCAGGTAACCAATATCTTGTATTGCGATATGGAGATAAAAATCCTCGAGTGTTTGTGTATGCAGCATCACAAAGATAATATTTATCTATAATTGAGACAAAAATTAATGATTATTATTAATAACAACACTAAACACAATCATGTAATTATTGTTATTTTAGTAAGTCCGTGACCGAAAAAAGCTCACATTTCACAAGATATTTAACAAGATGCAACTGGGTTTTGAGCTTTTCTAGGTTAAGGTAGTGATGAACGGCAACATCAATGAAGTAATCCTTATATTCTTGAACTGATTATAGTTACTCCTAGAGTGTGAATCCCTCTTTTATTGTATAATTTGATGTGTATCATGTGCCAACTTTGGACCCATATATTATCCACTGATATGCCCTCGGGGCCTTAATTGTTTTAAAATTGTTTGACTGTAACAACATAACTATGTGAATTATCTCATTCAGCAACACATTGTTACTGCATTGGGGAAAACTAAGGAGATAATATAACAGAGAAGGTTCCTAGTCAAACAGGTCTAAAATTGATCACCAAATACTTCATGTTTGTATTACAATAGAGTACTCAATATGTTGATATTTTGCCAAAATCTGTTAATATGGCATCTAATAAAGAACAACTGCTTTGATCTCAAGATTGGTGAAACTAAAAGTTTCATAACCTGCCTCAAGAAAATTGGTAATCTAAAGACACCAAAAAATGCATACATTACCGCATGGACTACAAATATTTGCCTCACAATGTATTACAGAAAAGAAAAGGAAACCTGAGATCCCCTGATAAACACTACATATATATAGAAAAAAACTCAAGAGAAACCAACATTTTAATTATAGTATTATGTATTTCTGATTTAGCTTGAACATATATATACTTAATAAAAAGAAGATAAGTATAGTATAACACTTCTTGTGTGAATTTAGTCATGGTGTCCAGTTAATTCGTAATTACCCCAAAAAACCCAAATAAATTATGATCAATTCCTATCCTATTTCGTGAAATTATTGCCAGACTAGATATATAAGGCTCTATTCTTATCAATTATGGCTAATACCCAATATATAAGCAGCAACTAGATATAAAAACTAGCAATTTCGAATATCTCTGGTAACTTCACATAACAAACACACTGCCAAATAAATGGTATAACAAAAAATGCCGAAATTCTGGTCCTATCAATTAATCAAAGAGCAAAGGAGATGTAGCATAGCATAAAAGAAGGAAAAATGTTTTTCATTGAATACCCAAAGCAGTGAAGAAGATTTGAAAAAAAAAAGTGAAATCACAAAAAAAATTTATGGTAATCACCAATAGAACAATGGATGAAGAAGATTAATAAGAACAAATCAAGTAATAACGAACAATAGATGAAGAAGGGAGACAAAATTTACCAGCGAAGGAAGAGTGAAGATTTGAGAGGGAGCAGCAGATACGAGCGGCAGAGTGAAGGAAACGGGAGAGTAGGGTTTGTATTCGTGATAAAGGAAGGATTTTGTAATATTGTTGAGGTTATTTTTGTCCAAAAAAAACATAATCTTGCTCAGATGTGGCTCTGAATGGTCTAGTTTTATTTTTGAATCTTACCGATTAAGAGGCATAAATATTTTTACCAAACAAGTTGTGCCTCTGACCGAATCAGAGGCACACCCATTAAGAGCCATTAAGACCCAAACAAACACCGTCCTAATAAGTCCAGAGCCGGCCCTGGGGGAGGGCCACCAGGACTACCGTCCGGGTCTCACAGCTGAGTGGGCCTAAATTTTTTTATAAGCTTATGTATATATGTGTATAAAAAAAATAAAAAATAAAACAAAAGAAATTGTCGCATGTACCTGTTAATGAAAAGGGAAGCCAATCAATCCAATTAGTCTTTATATACTCAATCTCAAGAAGAAACGTACTGAGTAAGGAAGTCACATATTAATTGTAAAATATAATATAAAACAAATCAATAAATATGGGGAATCAAAACAGACTCTTAGTCACAAAAAAAAGGAAATGCTTATGGAGATTCGAGAGGAAGCATGTAGACTCAAATATGTAGTTTTTATTTTTTAATGCAATATTTTCAATCCGGGGTACTCTTTTTCCTTTGTTTGGGGTTTTGTCCCATTGGATTTTCCCCAAACAAGGTTTCAATGAGGCCCCAAAGTGTTCTTTCTTATCTTTTGTAAATTCTTATAATTTTAATAAAATTAATTAGTTGATAATTTATTTATTTATTTGTTTAATTTGTATAAAGGGGCACACTTAAATTTTTTTGCCCTGGGCCTTAGAAATCCCAAGACGGGCTCTCTGCTAATAACATTTACTCCTGTTCCATAATAAGTGATGTTTTAGAGTTGGGTACAACCATTAAAGAAATGATTGTATAGCATTAAATATAGTATCATTTGTCGATAATACCTTTTGTGTTAATAAGGAGAGAGAGAGAGAGAGAGAGTTAAAAGCATCTGGATATTGAAGTATGAGTAATGAGGGGTTGTGACGAACGAGAATTTTGTAAAGTTATTTGAATATTTATGGAGATAAATAAATATTTTTAATGATTTAATTATTGAATTAAATAATTAATTCATGAATTTGTGGTAGATTAATTTAATTATATGTGTGACATTAATTAAATTAATATGTAGTAATTTAATAGTTCAAAGAATATATTTAATGGAGTTTATTTGATTAATTGAATTAATTAAATAAGCATATGTTACTTTAGTTAATTTAATAATTAATTAATGAATTAATAAATTAACATAATTAATAAATAAAAATATTAATTATGTGACAATGTGATTTAATGTGAATTATCTTATTTTATTTAATTGATTTAAATAAAATTAATTAATCAATAAGTAAGGTGACAATTAACTATATAGTAAATTAGTTTATTAAAATAAATGGGGAAAGAAAAGAAGAGGAAGACAAACAGGGCTTTAGGAGAAGTTTATCCGTTGTTAATACAACGGATACTTATATAATACGTATATTCGTTGTTCTAAGTCATTATTCTAAGTCATTATCAGAGAAAAGTTAGAGAAACTTGAGAGAGAAATCAGAGAGAAAAGAAGAAGGCATTGAGAGAAATTGAGAAAAGAAGACTTGAGAGATCATTGTGTTGTTATCAATTGATTATCTTCATACTAACTAAAGGGTAATTCTTCTTTATGTTTTCAAAATTAAAGTTTTTCACATACGTATTCTAAAGTCTGTGAAAAATTGGGTTTTCCAATTGGGTTATGATATGGCTTTATCTATATGGGTATGTAATTATAACATGTTTTCTAACGTATATACATGTTTTAAAGTAATCAATATTATATAATTTGGCCTTAATTGGTTTTTCGAAAAGTTACAGAGTTTTCTACGATGTTGTAAAATTTCTCTGTCAGTACTTATTTTTGGAAAATTAAAGTGTGAGGTTATTATATATGTGACCATATATGTTGGTATTATGTGTTAGATCATGTATCCATGATTTACACTGACCACACCAAATAACTTTGTTAATAAATGGGTTTTATGAAATTACAGAGTATTGAATATGGGTGAATAACCCATATGGGTTAAATTAATGATTAAATCATATGTTTATATTTAAATTGATACATGAATATGATTGTATATGTTAAGACAAAGAAAATGGAATTGAAATAAATGAATTCGGTGTAGTAACGAATCCGTAAGGAGATTTTTTTTATGTTTTTCATTAAACTCTTGAAAGTTTTGAAGAACAGTGAAAATTAATATGTTAATTTGTGTAATTACATGACTTGGAATGTTAAGAACATGTTATAAGTGATATATAATGTTCCTGTGAAGTTTATACTTCATGGGTAACATTATAAATCAGTATAATGATGTGAATTGGGAGAAAATGGGAGAAAATCTATGTTCGTTCGCGAACTTCAGATTTTGAAATTTTCGCAGCCGCGCGGCCGCGCCTTGTCTGAAAATTTTGAAATTTTTTTTTTGCTAAGTGTTGAAAAATTTTGAAATGTGTTTTGAGTCTAATGAACATGAACACATGTTGTATAAATATAATAAAATATTGATATGAGTTTAATAATTTATGTTATGTAATTAATTAATAAATTAATTACGTGACTTAAACTATTATTTGTAAAGGTTAAATAATGTGTTATAAACATTAAGACATTATTTTAAATCTAATTAACATGTAGACATGTTATATATGTAATGAGTTATTAATACAAGTTAATAACTTAAGTTACGTGATTAATTAACAAGTTAATTAATCAACGTAAACCATTATTTGAAAACTTAATAATGAGTTTGAAGAATACTATTGTAAATCAATAATCATATCGAACCTGTGATTAATTGATATTGTAAATGTGTGATAGGTAAGAGTAATTAAAGAAGTGAGTAATAACTGTAGCTTGCGCATGAGGCAAGTTTTCTATCCCTAACTTATTATTATTGTTTGGCAAGTTTCCTAAACTAAACTCTTTTAATTAAGCAATTGCTATGCTTAATTACTATTGTTGAGAAAATTCTTACTCTTGAATATCCAAGTTTAGAATTTCACATGAGATGCCATGATTCTTTTAAAAGTATCATTTAAGTGTACAATACTTATTCGATTGTATACCTTGAGAAGTTAATATTCAATATGAATATCATTTATTGAATTATCCAAACCAACTTTATTTGGTACGGATTCTGATGTCAAATTGAGATGAACAACCCTAATGTAGGGGATTAATGAAGATGCTTTAAGCGTTAAGATAATGTGCACAGTATCAGTACGAAGGGCTGATCTCCCTAAGTACGAGAAGTAAAGTCTATAGTCTTGTGACTGTTAAAGGTTGGAAATGTTAATATACTTGACAACCTAAGACTCGGTTCAAGGTCTTAATGACTCTCAGAAGTAATTTGACTCTTGATTAATATTCTTGATTCAAAAGTTGAGAAGTAATTTGACTCTTGGTTAATATTCTTGATTCAAATGTTGAGCTTTCTGTTATTCAGAATTCTTTCACTCGCATGATATTATTCTGTCATATTTTTATACTTGCGGGCATCCGTGCTCACTCTTGCATAATAACATTGCAGCTAATAATGAACGAAGTGATGTACCTTCTAGTAGCAAGGGCAAAGGAAAAGCTAACAAGTGATGAAGATTTGTGTTGTCATGAATAATGTTAAAGTTTAAGATTTATGTGTGATGATTTAAGACTTATTTATTTACGTTTCCGCAACAGATATTTAAGGTTAAGTATAACCTGGGATTTATGATGTACTTTTATTTCAGATGATGTAAGATGATGATTTATTTATCTAATAAATGAATTTCATTATTTATGGGTAGATAGTTGTATAATATTGGAACAGTGAACACCAAATTCTGTAGAAATTAAGATACCGGATTTGGGGGTGTCACAGGAGTAATTTTGAAAATATTGTAATTAATGCTCCTAAATTTTTTAAAACATCAAATAATTTGGGACAAATAAAATCACCTAAAACATCACTTATTATGGGACGGAGGGAGTAGCAAATAAACACCCCATGCTTAACCATTGACTATTATTTCAATTCTTAGTATGTTTCTTCTAAAAAAAACAATCTCAGCATATAAGTTTTATATCTTTAGCATACATGATTCAATTTAGCTTTAATACATGTACACATGTCTATTTACCACATTCTCATTATATATGCATAATGCATATATTACATTATTACATTTTACACATACATTACATATATTATGCTTTACATATATCAATTAATGTAATAAAATTACTTAATCCTTCCAATAAAAATGTAATTAATACACTAAATAAAAGAACACATTTAATGTAACGAACCAACTATATTAAAATAATTAAATATTCTATTAATTATTTTAATTCACTTATTTAGTGTATACAACTAATTTTGTATAATTAAATTTAATAATCTCTTTCATTCCATAAATTGTTTATAACAATTTAATTATATATTAAATATATAATTTAATATATTCCATCAGTTATTCAAAACGAATTTAATTTATAAGCGTGATATCAATATATATCCACTAGTATAACTCTCGTCATTAAATAAATAAATTCGTTTATTCAATTAATTAAAATAAATATTTTAATCCACAAATTTTAAATTAATGAATTAACTTCCTCATTCCATTTTGTAGCTAATTCAAGATAACTTATTTAATACTTTAACTAACAATTAAATATAACTTTTCAAATAAATGTATATTTTCCACATTTATATACAAATTTAACCTATTACATAAAATCACATATTTCACATCACATACATTTATGCAATCAAACACAACATATCACATAATAAGAATTTCATTTATTAAATTCTTATTTTAATATTTTCCGATTGTCACATTGTCCCTTTTAGTAGGAAGCTGGGAAGACACAAAGGAGGTAGTTGAAGAAGTGGCTATAGTTAAAGACGAAACCAAACTTAGTGGTTGAGGATGATCATGATTTGAAGTTATCGCAACATAAGGATATGAATATAATAGAAATTGAGATTAATCATGAGATTGCTCAAAATCGTATATTCAACAACTTGAATTTTTTTTATTTTATTGTTTCTAATCATTTGTTGCAAGTGCAGGTTAATATGAAGACTTTAATTATTTCAGAATTATTTACAAATTTTTCTTTGAGAAACAACATTGTGAATACATGGTACAAAGAAAATTGTGAATGTCTAACTGTTAGTGCTTGATACTACTTCATTTCAAAATTTGAGGTCGAATTTTCTCCAAAAAAAGGGGAATGACACGGGAAGAGTTATCTGCCCATATTTGATATAATTTATGTTTTGGTATTTATGGACAATTTAATATTTGATGTATTTTTATTTATTAATTAGTAGTCAAGTAGGTTTAATTATCTGAGTCCATTTATGTTTTGGGCTTATTTTTTAAGTTTTTTGGATTTTATTTATTTTTAGGATTTACTGTTGGGTTTGTGGGATCCAAACCCATGAGATTATCCTATTTAAAATAGGAATTTTTTTTATTTTGGTATGTATGTTCTGAAATTGGAAAGGAATTGAATTTTCAGAAGTAACATTGGATTTGGGATGGCAGTTTAGTAATTTTCGAAGGTGACTTGATTTAGGAATAAAGCAGCTTGGAATACTGTTGGGTACAATCCCAATCTAAATTGAAGTCATCATATTATTAATATATATATGACTTATTCATGCCATATTGAATATCACACGAAATAGCAACTGTGAGTATTTTTCAGAAGGAGCATTGTATTGACAGTGCTTCGGTAGAGAAAAAGTGATAGTAATTGGAGAGGGTTTTTTTTTGTGAAAGTTTATTCACAAATTGTCATCATTTTTTCGGGTTAATTAATTGCTTGAAGACTTTAATTAATTCTGAGGTTCTAGGTGGTGAGATAATTTGAGTTTTCACTCAAATTGAGGTATTCTTGTATTCTTTCAATTTCTTAATATTTCAAGTTTTTAGTTATAAAACTTGGAAGGGATATTTGTATTCACAGTTGATTATAGTGAAATTGTTCGGAGTTCGACCCGTGATTTTTACCTCTTAATTTTAGAGGGTTTTCCACGTAAAATTTGGTGTCTTGTGTTTGGTTTATTATTGTGATATTATTTTCTAGTTTATTTAGTTTTTCAAAGACAGTTATAATTGGAGGAGTTTTTTCAACAAAGTGGTATCAAAGCAAGGTTCTTTGCGCGGTTGGTCTTTGATAAATTAAATGGATGAATCAAGTGGCGCAATGATTAAATTGACATCATCTAATTTTTCGATATGGAAGCCTAGAATGGAAGACATCCTTTACTGCAAGGATTTGTATGATCCACTGGAGCTTAAGGGAAAAAAGCCAGTGGAGAAGACTGAGGCTGATTGGAAAAAGATGAATAGAAAAACGATCGGTCACATCAGACAGTGGATCGATCAAAGTGTGTTCCACCATATTTCGCAGGAAACGGATGCTTATACACTATGGACTACATTAGAGTCCATGTACGAGAAAAAGAATGCTCAGAATAAAACCTTTGTGATTCGAAAGATTGTGAACCTGAAGTATAAAGATGGTAGCAGTGTATCCGAGCATATGAGTGAGTTCCAGGGATTGGTGAACCAGTTGTCTACCATGAAGTTGAATCTTGAGGATGAGATTCAGGCATTGTTGCTTCTCAGTTCATTGCCTAACAGTTGGGAAACTTTGGTTGTGTCACTAAGCAATTCAGCTCCGGAAGGAAAGATAACCATGCAGATGGTGAAGGACAGCATACACAACGAGGAAACAAGACGAAAGGAGCAGGGTTTGAATTTTGAGACACAAACACTTGTGGCAGAGAACAGGGGTAGAAGTAACTTCAGGGGATCTCATAAGGGAAATTTGAATTGCAGTAAAAGCAAAAATTCCAGAAATCATAGGAGCAAGTCAAAGACAAGAGAATGTGCTACATATAGGTGTTTTCATTACAACAAGGAGGGTCACTTCAAAAGAAATTGCAAGATCTGGTTAGCCAAGCAGAAAACTGGTGAGCAAGGAAAAGTTGAGGAGAAGAATACTGCAGCTACAGTTACTGAGGATGTTGTGCTTCTTTCGTTCGGGGAAGAAGAATGCTTACATGTTGTTGATCAGAAGATTGATTGGGTTATTGATACAGGTGCTTCGTATCACGCTACTCCCAAGAGAGAATTCTTCACCACGTACAAAGCCGGAGACTTTGGGTTTGTGAGGATGGGTAACACTGATCAGTCCAAGATTGTTGGAATTGGTGATGTTTGCATACAGACAGATATAGGCTGCACTATTACTTTGAGGGATGTGAGACATGTTCCAGATTTGCGCCTCAACTTGATTTCTGGTATGGCCTTGGACAAGGAAGGCTATGAGAATCACTTCGGCAGCGGAAAGTGGAAGCTTACCAAGGGTACTATGGTAGTCGCTAGAGGTACTGTTTGTTGCTCATTATACAAAACTCATGTGAAGGTGTGTTCTAATGAGTTGAATGCAATTGAAGATGAATCTTCACCGAATCTGTGGCATAAAAGGCTTGGGCACATGAGTGATAAAGGGTTTCAGATGTTAGCAAAGAGGTCCCTCATTCCTTTTGCTAAAGATACTGTACTAAACCCTTGTGATTATTGTTTGTTTGGTAAGCAGAATAGAGTTTCTTTTAACAGTTCCTCTAAAAGAAAATCTGAGTTACTTGAGAGAGTATATTCTGATGTATGTGGTCCCATTGAGGTTGAGTCATTAGGTGGCAATAGATATTTTGTTACTTTTATTGATGATGCTTCACGTAAGGTGTGGGTGTTTTTGTTGAAAACAAAAGACCAGGTATTCCAGCATTTTCAGAGTTTCCATGCTATGGTTGAAAGAGAGACTAGAAAATTATTGAAGTGTCTTCGCAGTGACAACGGAGGGGAATACACTTCAAAGGAGTTTGCAGCATATTGTGTGAAACACGGTATTCGACATGAGCAGACAGTTCCTGGCACCCCACAGCATAATGGTGTGGCTGAGAGAATGAACCGCACTATTATTGAGCGAGTCCGATGCATTTTGAGAATGGCTAAGCTGCCTAAGTCATTCTGGAGTGAAGCTGTTCGTACCACTTGCTACCTGATTAATAGATCTCCATCAGCACCGTTGGACTTTCAGATTCCAGAGAAGGTTTGGAGTGGTAAGGATGTGTCCTATTCTTATTTGAGGGTATTTGGGTGCAAGGCTTTTGCACATATTCCCAAGGAACAACGATCGAAGCTTGATGACAAATCTACTCCATGTGTGTTTGTTGGCTATGGAGATGCAGAATTTGGGTACAGGTTATGGGATCCAGTTCAGAGAAAATTGTTCAGAAGCAGAGACGTGGTGTTTCATGAGCACCAGAATTATGAGGATTTTGATAAAGTTACACAACCTAGGGAAAATAAAGTTCCAGACCTCAGCGGAGTTCCTTCGCCATTACAGAATGCCACAGTTGGAGAAGAAAGTCAGAATGAAGATGTGACTGATACAGAGTTGCACGATGGTAATGGATCAGATGCAGAGAGTGTTGAGCAGGGGGAGCAGCCCCCTCAACTTGATATTGAAGAACCTCAGCTAAGAAGATCTACGAGAGAACATGTGCCATCAGTCAGGTATCCTTCGTCTGAATATCTTTTAGTTGCTGAGGAGGGAGAACCAGAAACTTTTCAGGAAGTTAAGGCTCATAAGGAGAAGAATAATTGGCTGAGAGCAATGCGGGATGAGATGGATTCGTTGCACAAGAATCACACTTATGAGCTGACTACACTTCCGAAGGGCAGGAAAGCATTGAAGAATAAATGGGTGTTCAAGCTGAAAAAGGATGGTGAAAAACTAGTGAAGTACAAGGCTCGATTGGTGGTCAAGGGTTTTGCTCAAAAGCAAGGTATTGATTTCGATGAGATTTTTTCTCCGGTTGTAAAAATGACCTCTATTCGAGCAGTGTTGGGGTTAGTAGCTAGTATGGATCTTGAGCTTGAGCAACTAGATGTGAAAACTGCATTCCTTCATGGTGATTTGAAGGAGGAAATCTACATGGAGCAACCAGAGGGATTTGAAGTTAAAGGGAAAGAGCACTTGGTTTGCAGGTTGAAGAAAAGTTTGTACGGCCTGAAACAAGCCCCAAGGCAGTGGTACATGAAATTTGATTCATTCATGATGGATCAAGGTTACAGCAGAACAATTGCAGATCATTGTGTGTATGATAAAAAGTTTTCGGATGATAACTTCGTTATTTTGTTGTTATATGTAGATGATATGTTGATAGTTGGGCGAGATGGTAAAATGATTCGCAGGCTCAAAGGTGAGTTATTCAAGTCCTTTGATATAAAGGACTTAGGCCCGGCTAAGCAGATTTTGGGCATGAAGATTGCTCGTGACAGAAAAGCTAAAAGGTTGTGGTTGTCACAAGAGAAGTATGTTGAACGAGTGCTTGCAAGGTTCAACATGGGTGATGCTAATCCAGTTAGCACACCACTGGCCAATCATATTAAGTTGACAAAGCGCATGTGTCCTTCTACTAAGGAAGGGAGAGATGATATGTCAGCAGTTCCCTACTCCTCTGTTGTAGGGAGTCTTATGTATGCGATGGTTTGTACACGGCCAGATATTGCTTATGCAGTTGGCGTTGTGAGCAGGTATTTGTCAAATCCTGGTAGAGAACATTGGGAAGCAGTTAAGTGGATTCTCAGATACTTGAAAGCTACTTCCGGTTTGTGTTTGGGGTTTGGTGGTTCGAGTCCAGTCTTGGAGGGTTTTACAGATGCAGACATGGCAGGTTCTGAAGAGAAGAAGTCTACTTCAGGGTATTTATTTACTTTTGCAGGGGGAGCTGTATCATGGCAGTCCAAGTTGCAGAAGTGTGTTGCCTTGTCTACAACTGAGTCAGAATACATCGCCGCTACGGAAGCAGGCAAGGAGATGTTATGGTTGAAACGGTTTCTCCAAGAGTTGGGTTTGACACAGGATGAATATGTGGTTTATTGTGACAGTCAAAGTGCAATTGACTTGACCAAAAATGCCACGTATCATAATCGTACCAAACACATTGATGTTCGTTATCACTGGCTTCGAGAAGTGATGGAAAAGGAATTGATGAAAATAAAGAAAGTTCATACCGACGAGAACCCTTCAGACATGTTGACAAAGGTTGTAACTCGCGATAAACTGGAGTTTTGCAAGGAGTTGGTCGGGATGGACTCCAAGTGACGGGGTCACGGTGAAAGCCCCCTCTCATGGATTTGGAGGGGGAGATTGTTGGGTTTGTGGGATCCAAACCCATGAGATTATCCTATTTAAAATATGATTTTTTTTTATTTTGGTATGTATGTTCTGAAATTGGAAAGGAATTGAATTTTCAGAAGTAACATTGGATTTGGGATGACAGTTTAGTAATTTTCGAAGGTGACTTGATTTAGGAATAAAGCAGCTTGGAATACTGTTGGGTACAATCCCAATCCAAATTGAAGTCATCATATTATTAATATATATATGACTTATTCATGCCATATTGAATATCACACGAAATAGCAACTGTGAGTATTTTTCAGAAGGAGCATTGTATTGACAGTGCTTCGGTAGAGAAAAAGTGAGAGTAAATGGAGAGGGTTTTTTTTGTGAAAGTTTATTCACAAATTGTCATCATTTTTTCGGGTTAATTAATTGCTTGAAGACTTTAATTAATTCTGAGGTTCTAGGTGGTGAGATAATTTGAGTTTTCACTCAAATTGAGGTATTCTTGTATTCTTTCAATTTCTTAATATTTCAAGTTTTTAGTTATAAAACTTGGAAGGGATATTTGTATTCACAGTTGATTATAGTGAAATTGTTAGGAGTTCGACCCGTGGTTTTTACCTCCTAATTTTAGAGGGTTTTCCACGTAAAATTTGGTGTCTTGTATTTGGTTTATTATTGTAATATTATTTTCTAGTTTATTTAGTTTTTCAAAGACAGTTATAATTGGAGGAGTTTTTTCAACATTTACGTAGTATAAATAGTGTCTTAGGATTATTATTATGGAACAACAAACTCAGATTTTGCTTATAGTTAATTTATCCAACTTTGTGAATTCATGTAATTGTAAAATTATATATATTCAATTCATGTAATTGTTTTTATTCTTTATCGTCTTTTGTTGTGTCAAAATGCAACATCAAACTAACCAAAATGTGCTTGGCCAAAAATTTGGTCGGAAAACGTTTTTGTCGTTTTTTCTGCCTAGATCTGTTCTCCATAATCTCACGGTGTCATACATATAACTAGAATTAAAAGCAAACTACGTTTGATCCTCCAAAATACAACCCGCATTTTGTTCGCAAGTGATGATATTTTTCGTCGTTCAACACTGATTTCATTACCGTTTTCGTTCATTTTTGTGTCGTTTTCTTTCTAGGAAGTTTTCCTACTGTTCTTATTAATTTTCAGAGCTTAAAAGCTCAAGGAACTCTAACCGACTAAGCTTGGTTGCCATGACCATTCACCATGCCAAAGAGAGAAATAACTCAAAACTTACCTTTGAAGCATGCTTTCTTCCAATTTCTCTTTTTTATTTCTCCCAGTGCACTCTTCCTTTCTTCTCTCTCTCCTCCTTTCATGCTCCCTATTTATTTTCAAACCTCTCTTTAAATATATGTGACTCTTCAATTATAGTTTGGTTAAATCTTTGCCACCACGATTAACTGGTCTGGTAGTAAACCACCTGCCCCAGAGGCGGAAGGAGAGGGGGCGGGAGGGTTTGGGGGGAGGGGTATGTATATTCAATTGAATCAATTTATAATTCATCTAGAGCAGCACTGTATCAGTCTTTTGGGTGAATTTTAATTAATTTTTTTTTAACTTATTAAATGAAACGACGTCGTTTCATTTAGTAATTTTTTTAAAAAAAAACTTCAAACCCTTTTAAGTTTTAGTAAGTTTTAAAAAAAAATTTAAATCTGTTTTTTTTAATGATGTATTTTGCCCCCCTCTAAAATTATCCTAGTTCCGCCATTAACTAGCTAGCAGCACGTGGAGGAGAAGAGAGATAACAAGGAAAATTTAGGGCCAATTACAGCCTGCCATGTTGTAGTCAAAGTCAAACTTTGACTTTTCCTAATTATTTTATTATTATCCCTCCACCCAACCACCCAACCACCCAACTACCCAACCAACTAAAAATTGTCATATTGTCTACAATCAATTCTTGCTAAAATTGACGTCCCGGTAATCATGGTGACATCTATTCCATCAAATTTATATATGAATACTAAGTTGTACTTTTTAACTATAAAAGTTAAACGGATAGACTTTGATCATAAAAGTCATTATTTTTTTCATATCAACTTTACAGTCATTTTCTACTAAATTTAACGTACTCAACATACTCAACAGTGAAGTTCGCTTTTTAAAATTTAACTCCAAACTCAAATTAGGGTTTTCAATCCTTAGGGCATTTTTGTCCTTTCATGTCAAAATCCAGACTCGGCTTATTCAACTTATTTTCAGCATTTTAAATCCATCCAGGACATCCATTTTAACCATTCGAAACTTTGGTTCGTTAAAATTACAACAATCAATCGTTTGGGCCTGCACAAACCCTAATCGTTGGTCAATTCAGGGTTTTGATCCACAATTCTTAATTTGTTCTATTTAAGATTATTTTAATCGTTCCTCGTCATTATTATGTCATATTTACTAAAGACGACCAATTTGGATCAGGGATATCACAGAAATAGTGAGTTTGATATTGTTTCAAGTGCTCTCGTAAAAAAGTTGAACCTCCGACCTGAACCAATTCCTTATTCTTATGAGATCCCTTGGGTAAATAATACATCACTTATGGTTATGCATTTATGCATTGTTCCACTCGTATTTGAGAAATATATATAAAATTTGTGTTAGTTTTTGATGTAACCAAACCTTGTTAGGCCAGCCGTGCATGAATTTAGTGGTGAATATTTTTGATGCCGACAATGTTTATAGTTTTGATTTTTGGAAAGAAGAGAATATGATTGCTTCCTCACAAATCAAAAAGGGCAAGTTATTGAGATATTTTCAAAACTAAAATTTCAACTAGAAGAGTACATAACTGAAGGTCGTGAACAGGTGGAGTACAACGTTATTGTTAGTGAACTTGAGAAGTCTATTGATACATCAAAGATTTTAAAATTATGTGCTTAGAGGTTTTAAAGAGTCAAGATTTAGAGGAGATGACTGAGGATATTGCAGTCAACAAAATTGATAATGAGATTGTTCTTGACACAGCGGAATACGGTAAAGAGAATAAAAACAATCATAGGAATTGAATCTACATGCTTTGCAGGGTCGGCCCTGAGTTTTTAAGGGTTTAAAGCGACAAAAAAATGGGCCTTTTGCGAATTGCTATTAAGCTAGGCATAAAAAAACTAAGAACTTTCCCTGAACAAAAAAGCATCAATACGAAAGAATACCAAATATAATAACCGACTATTTCAATATTTTCAAAGCATCATTTAGATATCACAAATGAGCTCCTTTGTTTGGGTATATATATACATAACACAAATACCTCTTGGGGGCCCTAAAAATTTGTCAATTTTAGTGGGCCTAAATCCCGAGCACCTTGGGCTTTAGCCCAGGGCCGGTGCTGGTGCTCTGCAATAACAGGAATTCACAAAGTTGATATAAAATTGATTAAACAACCAAGTATTTCATAAACCAAAATAATAATAATTTCTCTAGTTACATCAGCCTTGCACTATATTTATACTACTAAAAGGAACCCTAGTTCAATAAGGAAATAACAAATTGATTTGTAATCAAAAAGCTACCTAAAAAGCTTCCTAATTAAAATAGAATAGAAAAACTTCCTAAAATTACTAAATAATAATTAAAATTACCTGACTACTAATTAATAAATAAAAATACATCAAATATTTAAATTTTCTATAAATACCAAAATATAAATTATTTTGAATCTTGGTAGATAACTCTTCCCGTGTCATTCCCTTTTTCTTGAAGAAAATTTGACCTCGAATTTTAAAATGAAGTAATATCAAGCCACAACCACTAGGCATTCGCAATCTTCTTTGTACCATATAGTCACGATGGTGTTTCTCAAAGAAAAATTTTGAAAATAATTTTGAAGTAATCAAAACCTTCGTATTAACCTGCACTTGCAACAAATGATTAGGCATGACAAAATCAAAGTTTTCCAAATTGTCGAACATAGGATTTTGAACAATCTCATGATCAATCTCAATTTTTACGATATCCATATCCTTATTTCACGATAACTCCAAATCATGAACATCCTCAATCACTGTTAGAATTATCAGATCACACAAACGCACACGATTAAAGAAAATTAACACAAACAGATTTACGTGGTTCCCCAATTTGGGTACGTCCACGGGAGAGGCGTTCCTTTTTCTTATTATGAATGAATCGGGTCCATAGAGTTATACAATAGGTATTATTTATACCCAATAATCCTATTCAAACCCTACTACATATTATGGCCTAAATCCCCATAATATCACTTACAACCTAACAGGAACCGGACTAAAATCCAAGTCGTACAAGGAAAACCTCTTGCGTTCGCTCCCCCCGCCCCAGCGGGGTTCCTCTGCCTTACCGCCCCGCCCCAGCGGGGCTGCTCACTGTCCGGCATCCCTTCCTCCCGCTCCAGCGGGTTTAATCCCCTTCCTTGCCTCACCCCGGCGGGGAATTTGAGTCACAAGCCTAACAAACTCCACCTTGACGAATAACCTCGCCCATTCAGAAGTTAAGTCACTTGTTCCAGCCAAACCCGGGGGGGGGGGGGTTCCTCCTACTAACATTCGTAGACATTAACCAAGTCCAACCAATGCTTGAACTTGTCCGCGGTCACAGTCTTTATCAACATATCAACTGTATTTTCAGAAGTGTGCACTTTTTCCAATATCACATCACCCATAGCAATTAATTCTCTCACCTTGTGATACCTTACATTAATATGCTTGGTCCTTGCGTGATATACCTGATGCTTTGCCAAATAAATGGCACTCTGACTATCGCAATACAACTGTACTCCACCTTGATCTATGCTCAGCTCTGTCACAAAACCCTTTAACCACAACGCTTCTTTCCCAGCCTCAGCCAAAGCCATATACTCAGATTCAGTAGTCGATAGAGCTACTAGAGATTGAACCATGGATCTCCAACAAATCGGTCCACCTGCTAAAGTGAACATATACCCTGTTGTAGACCTCAAGTCATCCAACCTTCCAGCGTAATCCGCATCTACATACCCCACCACTGATATCCGATCTTGCCTTGAAAACATAATTCCATGATATCTGAATATCTGAATATCCACTTTACCGCTTTCTAGTGTTCTCTTCCTGGATTTCCCATGAACTTACTCACTGTGCTGACTGCATGTGCCAAATCCGGTCTTGTACATACTATCGCATACATCAAATAACCAACTGCACTCACATAAGGCAACTTTGACATATCCTGAATATCTTCAGTCTTTTCTGAACACTGTGCTGTAGACAACCTGAAATGACTCGTCAATGAAGTGCTGACCTATTTAGCATTAGCCATACTAAACCTCTCCAACACTTTCCTCACATAAGTCTTTTGGGACAACCACAGTTTCCCCGCTGACCTATCCCTGTGAATCTCCATTCCAAGTATTTTCTTCGCAGCACCCAAATCCTTTATATCAAACTCCTTTCCCAACAAGGCCTTCAACCTGTTGACTTCACACATACTTTTCGCAGCAATAAGCATATCATCCACATAAAGTAATAGAAAAATATGAGAATCATCCTCAAGACTCTTAACATAAACGCAACAGTCATACTCACACCTTGTGAACCCAATCCGGATCATAAAAGAATCAAACTTCTTATACCATTGTCTTGGAGACTGCTTCAGCCCATATAAAGATTTTTTTCAACCTGCAAAATATGTGCTCAGTCTCCGACTGCTTGAACCCCTCAGGTTGCTCCTTGTATATAACCTCCTCCAAATCACCATGGAGAAAAGCTGTCTTCACATTGAGCTGCTCTAACCACCAATGCAAATATAATCCTGATTGAAGTATGCCTCACTACCGGAGAAAACATCGTACTCAATCCCCTTCCTCTGTGAATATCCTTTTGCCACTAACCGAGCCTTGAACCTTTCCTTTTCCTTTTCTGATACAGCTTCTTTTTTCTTGTATACCCATTTGCACCCCACTGGTTTCATCCCCTCAGGCAATTCTTTCAATTCCCAAGTCTTGTTCTTATTCAAAGATTCCATCTCTTCCACCATGACTTCCAACCATCTGTCCCTTTCAGGACTAATAGCCTCCTAAAAAGTAGACGGATCCCCACTAGTGGTAGAGAGTACATATGCAACCATGTCATCAAGTCTGAACCTCTCCGGTGGTTTGATAATGCGTCTGGGTCTCCTTGCGGCTATGCTCTCCTGCTGTTGCTAATCAACCTATTCTTATAGCAGTGGATTGCTAGAGTCACAACTTTCCAGCTCAACCTGTATGTCATGCTGTTGTCTGCTGGTGTCTTCCCAAGCTGCGTTTAACTGAACTTCTTGATGTGCGTTAACCATAGAAGCTTCGTCAAAAACCACGTCCCTACTGATTACCACCTTCTTTGCTTTCGGATCCCAAAGCTTGTACCTTTTCACACCTTTTTTATACCCAAGAAAGATACACTATTTGGACTTCAGATCAAGCTTTGACCTCTCATCACCGGGAACATGAACGTAGGATGGACATCCAAAGATCTTCATACCAGAATAGTCTACCTCTTTGTCTATCCACACCTCTTGTGCTACCTTACTATCCAGAGCAGTACTCGGCGACCTGTTTATGATGTAAACTGCCATACTCACTGCTTCTGCCCAGAAATCATTTGAAAGCCCTGCATTCAACCTGATGCACCGTGCCCTTTCTGCTATAGTTCTGTTCATCCTTTCTGCCACCCCATTCTGCTGTGGTGTCTTTCTTACAGTCCAGTGCCTCTGAATCCCATGCTCTTCACAAAACTTCACAAACGGCTCATACTTGTACTCTGTTCCATTATCTGATCGGAGACACTTTAATTTCTTCCCTGTTTGATTTTCCACTTCGGCTTTCCACACCTTGAATTTCTCAAAAACTTCAGACTTGTGTCGTATGAAGTACACCCAAACCTTCCTCGAATAATCATCGATAAAAGTATCCCCTTAGTATGAAGCTACCCTCACTGGCCCCCAAACATTAGTATGAACATAATCAAGTATCCCCTTAGTTTTGTTCGCCGCACGCTTAAATGACACCTTACACTGTTTCCCTAGAACACAAAACTTGCAGAAATCAATCTTGCACGATTTCACTCCTTTTAACATATTTTTTTTTATGTAATTCTAGCATCCCACGTTCCCCCATATGCCCAACCGCGTATGCCATAATGAAGTATCATCAGTATCATCAGCTGTAGTGGCAGCAGCTCCACCTACAACTGTGCTCCCTATCAAACGATTGATATTTCCATTCACTTTTGAACCTTTCATAATCACTAGCACACCTTTTGTCACTCTCATGGCTCTACCACCTGTTTTACACTCACAGCCATTAGAGTTTAAGGTTCCCAATGAAACTAGATTCTTCCTTAATCCTGGTATGTGCCTCACCTCAGCCAGAGTTCTCACGACACCATCAAATATCTTGATCTTCACTGTGCCAATTCCAATGATATTGCACGAAGCATTGTTATCCATCAAAACAGTACCACAGTTCACAGATTTGTATGTGTTAAACCACTCCCTGTTAGGTGACATGTGAAACGAACATGCTGAATCCAGAATCCAAGAATCTGCCACGTCTGTGTTTGTTGAAACTGACAACATATCCTCATCTTTCGATGACTCTTCCACAACGTTTGCCAATTTTGTTGATTCTGCCTTCTTTCCAGTCTTCGTTCCATCATCCTTATTCATCGGACAGTCTCTCTTGAAGTGACTTGTCTCGTGCCACCTATAACATTTATACTCCCTATGCCTAGGAGTCTTCCCTCTAGATTTAGATTTCCCATGCGTTCCTGATTTTCCCCTTTCTGATTTTCTGCCACGTTGCTCTCCCCCTTTTACCATCAGCCCTTCACCCGAAACACCCTCAGTCTGAAGCCTTCGCTGATTAAACATCAGAAGAGCGAATGTGACTTCTTCCAATTTCAGAGTCTCTTTCCCCCATAGCAGAGTTGTAACACGATTCTCCATGGAACTCGGCAAGGAACATAATAACATCAATGCTTGGTCTTCCTCTTCAAACTTCACCTCAAGCGTTATTAAATCACTAATAATCTGATTGAACGTGTGAATATGTTGAATAAGTTCTGAACCTTCACTCATCTTCAACCCAAACAACTTCTGCTTTAGAAACAGTTTGTTTGTCAGAGACTTAGACATATACCTGGATTCCAGTTTACTCCATACTCCCGATGGCGATTCATCACTGATCACGTGATACATAACCTCGTCTGCTAGACACAGACGAATTGTACTCACCGCCTTCGCTTTGAGTGCCTCCCAGTTTTTTGTTATCATAGCCTCTGGTTTTTCTTCAACGCCTTCACCAATCCCTGCTGCACCAACAGATCCTTGACCCTCTGTTGCCATAACCCGAAATTCCATGTTCCATCAAACTTCATCACGTCAAACTTTGAAACGGACGAACTTGATGTCATCGTTCTTCGTTTTTAATCCAAATGAATCTAACAGATCTAACCTAGCTCTGATACCAATTTGTTAGAAGATCACACACACGCACACGATTAAAGAGAATTAACACAAACAGATTTACGTGGTTCCCTAATTTGGGTACGTCCACGGGAGAGGCGTTCCTTTTCCATATTATGAATGAATTGGTTACATACAGTTATACAAAAGGTATTATTTATACCCAATATCCTATTCCAACCTTACTACATATTATGACCTAAATCCCCATAATATCCCTTACAACCTAACAGGAACCCGACTAAAATCCAAGTCGTACAAGGAAAACCTCTTGCGTCCGCACCCCCCCGCCCCAGCGGGGCTCCTCTGCCTTACCGCCCCGCCCCAGCGGGGCTGCTCACTGTTCGGCATCCTTTCCTCCCGCTCCAGCGGGTTTAATCCCCTTCCTTGCCCCGCCCCGGCGGGGAATTTGAGTCACAAGTCCAACAATCACTAAACTTGATTCGTCTTTAACTATAATCTCTTCCGCAACTTCCTCTTTCGTGTCTTCCACACTTTCTATTATAATGGACAAATCACATGGAACGGACAAATCACATTTTTATTAGAAATAGGATTGATGACATTACAACTTTCATGAGGATATTTTCTATTGGCTATAATATTCTTGCAACACCTTCTAACTTCATTAAAAAAAGAAATATCATTTTGACGCACTTTTCCAACTCTTTTTTTCTTAACTTGATACTAATGTTTCAATCCGGAAAGTCTATAATATGCTTCTTCTAATTACTCTAAAAGATCATCATATTGGGGCAACAAGTTTTTACGATGACGAACATAAATATCATAATCGAACCAATCACATTCACTATTAAGAAAGTCAATATAATCCCATACTTGTTCAAATGGTGCCTTTGTAGCTTTTACATTTTCGATATACAGATCTGGATTGATCTTTTGTCCATTCGTTCCTGTCCATGCCCCCGATGGTTTATACGTAGTCTGTTATCTCCGCCAGTGCCATGATCATCACCTTGATGCATGTCAACCCTACCGAATAGTGCTCTTTCGATCCTATCGAACCTTTCATTGACTGTCACTGCCAAATCTCCGGAACTAACGTCCAGCCTATTGAGCCTACTGATCAGGGTCTTAGTTGTGACCTCTAGATCCTGCAACGCAGTCCAAATGGCCGCCATCCCCTCGTCGTTACAAGGAGGTGGGTTGTCTTGCACACGTTCAGCCTCTATCAATTCACAGGCTTGAATCCTCGCTTTGATACCAACTGACACAGCGGAAGACGGTTAAGAGAATAGAAACAATCAAAATAATTGAATCTACGTACTTTGCAATAACAGGAATTCACAAAGTTGGGATACAATTGACTAAACCAAGTATTTCATAAACCAGAATAATAATAATGAGTTCTCTATTTACATCAGCCTTGCACAATATTAATTTATACTACTAATTAAAAGGAACCATAATCCTATAAAAAAATAATAAATTGATTTGTAATCAAAAACCTACCTAAAAAGCTTCCTAATTACAATAGAATTGAAAAACTGCCAAAAATTACTAAATAATAATTAAAACTTTTTGACTACTAATTAATAAATAAAAATTTATCAAATATTTAAATTTTCCAAAAATACCAAACCATAAATTATATCGAATCTTGACAGATAACTCTTCTCGTGTCAGTTCTCATTCACTTGCTTGAACACAATGAAAAGTGTGACTTCATCATAGATCATTTGTTTGTAGTGCAGATAAATATGAAGTTGGTGGCCCTTTAATTTCTCATTTGTTTCAAAAATTATTTTTTCAAGAGCAACATCACGCAATCACGGTTTCATTAAGATTGATGCACCAACTCTTAGTTCTTAATACTTTAATTATTTCAAAATTTGAGAACGAATTTTTTCTAAGAAGAGGGGAATGATGTGAGACAAAATACAGATGTTTTTGTATTTTGGATTTTATTTTATGATCGAGGAATATATGATGTTTTATTATATCTAACTTGTAATTTTTTGATTTTTAGTTGTTAAGATTAATTTTTAGTTTTAAAATAAGGCTTGATTTTAGACTCTAACTAGATACAAACCCGCGCGTTGCGGCAGGATTATTCATTTTGTTAATAATAAATTTATACGTGCAGTTTAATAAAATATAATAAGAAGATGGTATATTGTTATGTTATGATCAAATTTTGGTAGCATATGTTACATAGAGTTGGGTAAAAGTTTTGTGCTCAAATACATATCCAAGTATAGAATTAATCTGATCACTAAATCTCAAGACATTATATAACAGTTGTGCGTGTGTGTATATATATATATATATATATATATATATATATATATATTAATTTCTTGATAAAAATATTTATAATGTAACCAATAGGGTTAAAAATGGGTACATCTTTCATTCTAAAGCACTAACAAATATTTAGAAAGTGTAATGCACAATGTCATCGAGTTGTTATATTGATATGATTGCTAGTGCCATATTTGAAGTCTGTTACACATTACACAAATCTCACCAAGACTCAAATATCTGACACATGTACTTGATGCATTTTATAGAGTCCATGTCTCATATATGCTTACTTACACCAGAATTCTAACATCCAAACGAAAGGGAAAACAGCAGAAGAATGTCCCACTTTCGCTCCTCAAACCCGAAGGGAAATTACATTGACAAAACATGCGAAAACTGTAAAGCACGAGCATTAATAATTATGTTGGATCTTCATGTCAAACAAACACCATGTCAAAAAATATAGCAGTATAGCAGTATAGCACCTTGTCATACATAACACAATGTTATAGTTAAAGAACGAATACATTGCCTCATTAGTTTTTTTATCTATTTTCGGCAATTGTAGAGGCACTCGCAGTATTACCATAATGCTAAAAAAATCTATTAATGATGATAAAAATAATTCACCGGATGCTAGTACTTAACAAATCATGCAAAGCCACAATCTAGATAATAGAATTCAATAGATGAAGAAGTCATAAATATAAACACCGTGATATATAGTCCACAAAATGAAGTCATAGCTCCTCCCATTGAATGCACTGTCACCATAATCTGAAGGTCTCAATATAACTCCTTTGCACTTTCAACAGTAGTTAGAATTGCAGGGCGCAAAGTTGTGTTGTCATGATAAGCAAAATAAAATCCATGATGCACCTGAAATAATGCAAGAAGCATGACAACAAAAATTTAACACTGCCAAGAACTGAATACACCAAATTCATTACCACATTACCATTGAACCATAGGTACCAGGATTATCATTATTAAGTTGCTTCCAGTTTAGGCTTCAATCCAGTTATGTTTATTGAATGTGCAATATATCCACACAAACAAAAATTAGCAATTAAATGATCTTTTTAACAGTCGCTGCACTCTTATAAATATTTGCAACAGGAATCTGGGCAATAGTAAGATATAAGAATTTAGACATACTTAATAATTGATTTCAACATTGCATAAACTATCAACCAAATAAATAATTATCTTTCCACGACTCTTCTATAGGAAATAGTTTTGCCCGAGAACAAAAAAGTCTCACACTTAGCTAAAAATTCACATGTTTGCCAGATTGAAAACTAACAGAACATTAAGGAATTTAGCTCTTATATTAAATAAAAATGAAAAGAATTAGAGTAAAACACATACGCAATGGATAATAGCTCAGTAATGATAATATCATAAAATAGTGATTTTAGGAGATAATAATTAAATTAGAAAGGATAATTTAGAACAGTATACATTACCAAACCAGCTTAGATTTGTAGTGATTTAGAGGATTATAAATTCAAAATATTAATTTGGGATTAAAATAATAGTGATTTTAGGAGATAATAATTAAATTAGTAATAATAATATTAGAACAGTTAACATTACAAAAAAACAGTTTAGATTTGTAGTGATTTAGGGGATTATAAATTCAAAATATTATTTTGGGATTAAAAAAGTAGTGATTTTAGGAGATAATAATTCAATTAGTAATGGATGAGCACATTAATTAGGTAGAACATGTGTTGCAATTTGGGAATGACAAGTGTCATGCAATGGTATTATGTACTGCACTTTAGTATATTTAATAGATAAGGGTTTTTATTTGTATCAATTATCAATATTTTAAGCATAATTTTAGGGATTTATATTATGTATTTAATTTAGTTTTGACTTTCATTTTTAATTGTAATCCACCCTTATTATAAAAAGAGATTCAATATGTAATGGGCAACTTTTGGATTATTGAATTTTATTGAAATTATTTTCTCTCTTCTTGTGAATTCAAGGAACGCTCGTGGATTCGAGGTTTATCAATTCGTCAATTTAGAATGATATTTAGGCCTACCACGGGAATTGGTCGTGTGTCACCACGTAATTGGAAATAAAAGTATTTATACATAAAGTCACAAAATATATTATTTTTAATTATTTATTAGGTAAAAGGAGGATTCAAATCCTTATTAAAAGAAAGGACAGGTCAAGCGAATAGGTCGTGGAGCAATATGGATTGATCTGAAAGGCTTCTAATTCAAATAAGAAAGTACTTAAAGAGATCACATGTGATCATCTATTCAAAGCATATCAATAATTTTCAAAGGATACTTAGTTGCAAATCCATCTTCATCTTTCCCAGCAAACTCTAAGTGACTTAATTTATATATAAGTGATCTCTAGATCATTTGTGAATCTCTATTAGATCTTTTGTGAACGAATAATTGATGTGAATAACTTGAAAGTAATTGTTTATTTCTTATTTAAGCATTTTAATTTTTGTACTTAGATATTTTATTTGGTTGTTTGTATGTGGAGAATTGAAGTTTCCATATCAGTTTGAATACTTTTCAATATCTTTTCACTAATGTTTTCAGACTCAGACCGTTCATCGAACCGGAAAAGTTACCGGGTGGATGAGTCATTGGTCTAACCGTGGTCGGACCGTTATTGACCTAGTAACGTCATTAATATATAATAAATAATAAATAATTAAATATATTAATTATTATATATTATATATAATATATAATATTTAGTAAATATGTAAAATTAATCAATTTATCTACCAAAAAAAATTAAACCTATTTGTACAATGTTTACTTTATACAATTCAAATAAATACTAAATCTATTTAAAAAGAAAGATATTAAATCATTATCATAACTCAAAACTCAAGACTCGAGAGTGATAAAATTAAACACAAATAATAAATATCTCTAGGATACATTCAATCAAATTCGATAAAAATAAATAAATCTATTTGTACAATGATTACTTTAAACAATTCAAATAAATACTAAATCTATATGAAAAGAAAAGATATTAAATCATGATCATAACTTAAAACTCAATCAATGATACATTCATTCAATCAAATTCAAAGGCTTATAAAAAAAAGTGAGTTAGGGAATCGGTAAAACTGGTGACCCGGTTACCGGGTCACTAGGTCGACCAATCCAACCGCCTGGTCACTGGGTTTGACCGGGTTTTGACCAAAAATGATTTTTTTTGTTTCAATCAGACCGGAGAGCCAACCATTTCTGATTTTTACCGATCGAACCGGCGGTCCGGTCCGGTCCGGGTTTGATTACCATGCTTTTCACATCATAATCGCATTAATAACCTTAACTAATTTGGAGTTTATAGAAAAGAAATGTAAAAATACTATTGAATCCCCCTAGTCTACTTTTTTTTTGTTTTCTATTTATTTGCTAATTTAAGCTTAAATCTTAACATTCCTGCCTTGGGCAGGAATGGATCTCAAGACCTCTTGGACTCAAAGCCTTATGAGTAGTTGTTTTACTATTGATCCCAAGACCTATTTTGTTACAACAAGGAACCTAACATTATTATAATTTCATGGCATGGGCGGATCCACCTTAAGGGCACGGGGGCAATTGACCCCACTAAATTTTCAAAGGAGTCAATTTGTCCCCTTTTTTCTCTATATATTAAGTTTTTACTTAAAAATATTAATGAATGTCTCAAATTTGTACCCGTTATTCTTTCTTTTTTAATCATCTAGCCACAACGTTAACCCATCAAAGAAAAATTCTTCATGTATATTGTAGTTTTTTTTTTTATAATTTCACAAATTTAGTAATTGCTTGTGATTTTTTGCAACAGTTTAAAATGAAAATGAGGCTATCATACAACAATTTCAAGTTATGGAGTTTCAAAAAATATTATTGTGAACAATATATGATCAACATTATTTAATTTTGTGATTTATTGTATTATATTTTTCTTTTTTATTGAAAATTTTTCTTCAAAATTTTGACCTCACTAAACCAGGGGCGGGATCTGCCCCTGCTTCAAGGTCTAGGTCATTCAAAACAAGGTGTCTCCTTTAAAACATACATGAAAGGATGTAAAATCAACATGGGAGTTCACATAGTTTTACATTGGTGTTCTATGTTGAATTTCTCAATTTCCCAAAATTTCAATTTCACCCAAACCTATAAAAATAGATGAGACTTATTTTCTTAATGATAATCCATTGAAATATAGTTCCTGTTATTATTAGAACCATAGCTTTGTAAAAAAGAAGATTGTTGTAGAAGACGTGACACGGGTTATTCCTGCCCTTAAGGTCTTTATCGCCCCCACCACGATTGATTTGCTAAGGGTTGCAGACGATATACCACTAGGATATATGTCAAGAATAATCCGTGATAGCAATTCACAGAAAATTCCAATTGAGCACTACTTTGTAGTAATTATTTGTTTGTAAAAAGAATGAAGAAGATAGAAGAGAAGATTACTTGTGCAATTTTTTTTTTGTAACTTCTCTATTTCATATGCATATATATATATATATATATATTATGTATATATACACATACACACATATATTGTAAGTTACATTATAACTATTCAATTATATATTTAACTACACTTATTAGTACTAATTATGTAAGTTACATATTAGTAATAATTAGGAGTTAAATAGAATTTTAATAATATCATTATTTTCCTTTTGTTCCAAAATAAAACAAACTTCTATTAAATGAAACTAAGAAAAATAATTTTATCAAACAACTTTGCACCTTATTAAATGTCTCATTATAGACACAAATCAAATGATTTCTACACAAATCAAATGAAATTCTCTCTTATTCTCCACATAGAGGACATTAAGTTACACCTTTTATACTTACTTAAAATATGTCCACAAATGAGTTTTATCAAACTCAAATATAACATATTATAAGTCACAAAAGTATAAAATAAGGTGCAATATATAACAATCCCCCACTTGTTTGGAAAAACTATTTTTCATCCAAACAATTTCTATCAAACAACTCCAAGGCATGTGTGCATAAAAGAGGGTGTGACGAACATTGAACCTTCCCTTAGTTGTAAACAACTCAAAGTCACATCGAAGTTGAAGGTGTCCGTAGATTGAACCTCTACTTCTATATGATATGACCGGAATTGTCACACACATACACACAAAATCCTCCTACCACAGTGAGTATTCTCAATTGCTTTGCGCTAATATGGTCATGCGCAATACCCTGTTTCATGAACCTCTAAGAGAGTAAACCACAACCCTCTATAAGAAGCGACTCCACTTCTAGTTCATATAGGCAAAGAGTTTCACATGTGTTTCTGTTGCTAAGAACACAACAACTTTGTTAAGAGTATAACTCAGCCTCGATCGTGCAACAGACGTTACTATCTTAAACTACATATAGAACCACATCGATAGTAATACAGTCAGCAACTGTGACTTATTTTTTCCATTGAACCTATAAACTAGGGGTAACCTAGCTAGGAATAGGTTGGGTTCCCATCACCCCTGAGTCAAAGTAGTTTAAGTTCCATAACACAAGTAGTTAAACTTACTAACCTCTCGTCAAAGTCTTAGTAATAAGATAAGTCAAGTCGTCACTTAACTTCCTCGTAGGCAAATATTATGATACATTCTTGTATTAATTGTCTAACAAAAATTATGTCTATGACCAATATGTCAAGACTTACCATTAAAGGTAATCTCATATATATGCTCTATACAAAATAATTTCATTATCACATCATAATGAATTAAGCAATGGAAGTGGCCAAAATTTGATGTTTCTAACAACAAATTTCGATTCCATTTGCTTTGTCCATCATATAAAGCAATAGTATTACTTGTTACTCCAAGTAAATTATTCCCTCACTAAGTGTAATAATATATCCACATACTTATAAAAATATAATTACTTATTCAAGATCACTATCTGCTATGAATCCAAGATTAATAATTTGTACTTCATACAAATTTTCACTAACACAATATAGTGAAATAGGAGGATTTAGACTAGGCCACAAATGTCGAAACGATCATAGAATGACTACACCATCGTCGAGCGTCAGACTACAAGGACACTACAAACGTAGTGACAACTCAGCGATTATAAAGCAATTTCCAACTCTACGTACCAACTCTACGAATGTAGAGTGAACTACGAACATCATAGAGTGCCAAAGTGTTGACTCTACGAACTTAGAGTGCCAAAGTACCAACTCTACAAACGTAGAGTGTCAAAGTGCCAACTCTACGAACGTAGTGTAACTTACGCACATCGTAGAGTGACTTGCGCCAAATTATCGTAGAGTGGCCTGCACCAAACGATCGTAGAGTGACCTGTTTAGGTGAAAATTCACCTACTTGTGAATTTTCCTCACTAACAATATCCCATTTATGTGATCTTTTGAAACATTGAGAAATCTTACAAAACTAATTTTAAACCACTAATATACTAAGTTTAAAAACTGTGGGTAACATCTGATCTCGTGCATTGCATATCAAACATAAGGCTCACACTAGTGCATGTGTACTTTAAATTTGCAAAAACTATATCAGAATTAACTTCCAGTGCACCACCACTATTAAAAAATTATTAAATTCTTCAATCTCAAGTTTATCAAACTTAGTCATCACAATTAAATTGGTTTAGTTGAAACCCTCACTATGTTTTCACAAGATAATAAGATAAAATCTATTTTATAAGTCTTTCAACATAAAGACAAAATAGATATTTCTTAAACTTATTTACGTTAACATACTATGTAAAATGATCAACATATATATCATTAATATACACAAAAACTATCACATTATAGTTTATACAATTATATTATTAGTGTAAACATATAAATACTTCTATATCCGAGATAGAATCTCAAGGTAAATATGCACATATTATCACCTAATATGTATCCACTTTAATATTTATAACTTATTTTCAATCTCACTATTGAACTAAATCACAATAAATATTTTGGATCATATTTAAGCTAATAAAATAGGTATTTTATTTACCAAATTATTATATTGATTTCCTTCACCAAATCAAAATTGTTCTTTATAGGTTCAGTTTATAACTTCGTAAAACCTTAGATAATTAATTTAGTGAAATAAGTTCACACTTTAATATTATTCAAATGTTCGTGTTTTAAAGACTTTTATTTCATATGACTACACAATCAAATTGAATTTCGCAACAAAAAATCCATAAGCCTTACTATTTCTTGCATAAATAAAATTATGCTCTAAATAGTTCAAAGGCCAAATTTAGTCCATAAATAAATTTCACAATTTTATGCTCACTACTTAAAATAAATTTTAGATTAATTGACATTTTGTGTGACAATATTCCTATAAATACTACTTTCACATGAGAATATTAAGGAACACTTCTCAAAACAAAAAATAAGTTCTTTTACATTTTATATATTAGTTATTCATATAAAGATTGATTCAACATAATAATCTTTTAGAATACCTCCACATAAGAAAAACAAACTCTTATTTTCTGAAATACATAAAATCTTAAATCCAAAAATTATTTAACATGAGAACTTAAAATTATACATGTACAGTTTAATTTCAAGTATACCAACACGTAACACTTGACTCTATGTAAATAGTATAAAATTCATTATATACAAATTATAGCACAACTCATATTGCACAAATTTATTTGCATATAAATCATAAAATATAAAAATTTATATTTACTTTCTAAGAAATTAATTTATCACAAACAAAATTAATTTATGTAGAAAGCAAATAAAATTTACACACATGAATTAGAATATCCTCAAGTGTTTTCTTGTCCCAACTTAGATAGAAAATATCACAAACAATATATCTTTTGACATTTACAAATATAGAATTCAAGACAATCCTCATGATAATATGAAATACATGAACTTCACTATATTTATAAAAGTCAAAAAATAAAATGTTTATCTCAATTAGAATATACAAAATTCATATGATCAAATTAAAATTTACTAGTTCTTGGACAAGAAGTATACATAACAATAAATCAATATATATATATATATATATGTATATATATATATATATATATATATATATCAATTATGATAATATTCCAAAACCCTACAAATAACATTTCTAAGTGTTTTCTCAACATCACAATCATATTGTATATAAGATATACTCAACCAAATCAACTTCTACAATATCTCTTCTAACTATTAGTTGATAATTTATTTATTATGCACAAACAAAGTAATTTCTCTCAAAATTCATGCATACAAATACCAAGTAATATGACACGCTAAATATTACCTCAAACTTTATATGCATAATTTTGTTCAAGAAGAACATAAATTTACTTTATTCTCAAAATAAAGTAATTTACAACTAATTTGTTGTACATAGAGACAAGTAAATTTCTCAAATTTTACCACAACTTTCTCATAATAAATTAATCTCAATTAGTGTATAAGAAAATAATTGTCTCAAATTTCATACACATATATATATATATATATATATATATATATATATATACACACACACACACACGCATTATAATATTTTATCTACTCATAAAATATTATAACCAAAATATATATGCACAAAATTAAATTTATTCCATCATGAACAAAAATTTAATTACTTTTCTTATCCCACAAAACTAATTAAATAATTTATTACAACAAACTGTAAGTAAAATAATACTCAAGCATACAATATCATCTACACATGATAGAATACATAAAACATATACTTTCAAGTATATACACATACAAAATGATACACAATTATCATTTTTAAAAATAAAGGATAATGTTAAAAAAACATACCTTTTGGAATTCAATCTGAAGAACACCATAATCTCTTTAGAAAAATTTCTAGGCATCAACATTTGGTGTTTTCCATGATTGCTCTTCATCTTCTCCACATCATTTACAAACTTGTAAATTGCAAGTCTTTTTCACTTTCATTTTTTTCCATTTTCTACTAATGGTTGTCAACAAAAATTATTAGTAAAATATCTCAAAATATAACTAATTATAATGACAATTTCATTCGTGAAATAGAAATAAGAAAAATATCACTTATATTTGAAAATAGTGTTGTCTTCCATCTCACCAAAATCATGACTCCAACAAATACATTAAAGACCTTAATATTGTTATTATTAGACCCATAGCTTCATAGAGTCAAGATTGTTGTAGAAGACGTGTGACACGGGTTATCTCTGTCCTTAAAGTCTTTATTGCCCCACTACGATTGGTTTGCTAAGGGTTGCAGACAATATATATACCTCCAGGATATATGTCAAGCCTTGGTGAATAATCCGTGATAGCAATTCACAGAAAATTCCAATTGAACACTACTTTGTTGTTGTTATTTGTTTGTAAAAAGAATGAAGAAGATAGAAAAGAAGATTACTTGTGCAAAATCTTTTTTGTAACTTCTCTATTTCATATATATATATATATATACACACACACGTACACATATATATTGTAAGTTACATTATAACTATTCAATTATATATTTAACTACACTTATTAGTACTAATTATGTAAGTTACATATTAGTAATAATTAGGAGTTAAATAGAATTTGAATAGTCTCATTATTTTCCTTTTGTTCCAAAATAAAACAAACTTCTATTAAATGGAACTAAGAAAAATAATTTTATTAAACATCTTTGCACATTATGAAATGTCTCATTATAGACACAAATTAAATGATTTCTACACAAATCAAATGAAATTCTCTCTTATTCTCCACATAGAGGACATTAAGTTACACCTTTTATACTTACTTAAATTATGTCCACAAATGAGTTTTATCAAACTCAAATTAATATAACATATATTAAGTCACAAAAGTATAAAATAAGGTGCAATATATAACAGTTCCAAACGAGAAAAAAAAACTATTCATTTAATCACATAATCTACAAAATAACATAATCATGCATAATTCCATACAGAAAGGCTCATAATATATGAGAACTTATTCCAAACACGCAAAAGTAAAGTGCCCTTAGTAAATAAACGCTTTGACAGTGTATTAGATACACCTTATATAATTAACTAGGAGCTATATAGAGCTCTGATTCCATCGATATCATCAGAACTCAGTGTTGTTGCTTTTCCTCCGGAATAGCTAGGCCACATGATTGCCGCTGGATCATCACTATGTTGAAGCCCCAGCGTGTGGCCCAATTCATGCAAGGCAATACTCTCTACGTCAACAAAACCAGTTGGAGTTGGATCAGCAGTGGACCAACTCTCCGTCGCATCAAAATGTAAATCGCCTCCAGTGTCTGGGAAAAATCCATGGGCCAGGACATTTCTGCCATTGGCAGGCATGGGCCCATCAAAGGGTATTCCATCACCGTGGTCCCCACTAAAAAACCCTATACTAATGAGCTCATCTGAAGCAACTTCCTGGAAAGACAACTGATTATTTGTTGCAGCAGCCCAAGTGGACATGGCTCGTTTAATAGCATTCTGGACAGAGGAATCCATGTCTGTCACAAATCTATACGTGACAGGCATAGTACTCCATTTAGAACCCCTAAGAGTAAAAAGAGAGACAGTAGTAAAGGTATTGGGGCTATGGTAGTGATGACTTTTCTTGCCCGTTTGCATACGGGTGGTATTATTGATGATATCGGGCACGCCACATCGAGGCATCGTCATCATGGATATTGTTTCAGCGTCAAGGCTTCCGGTTGGCTTGAGATGAAAATTTTGCTGGTATTTTTTAAGGGCAAGTTCCAGGGTATCGTCAAAATCGTCGTCGTTAACGTTGGCGGTGGGAGATAAGTAACCAAATTTGTGGAGATACTTTTTGAGTTGATGGAGCCCTTGAAGCTTTACGCCCTTGCGAGCCCCTTGCAAATCCTTGAGCAAGATAACGCCTTGGGATGATGGTGGGGTTTTCTTTTTTGGGTGGTGTACTTCATGATGATCTGCATGGGACAGCAGAGGAAGAAGGAGTACAAAGAGGAGAAAAATGAAAGATAAGGTAAGTGATGGAGCAACCTTTGGAGCCATGATGGACTAATTAGAAGGGAATGTTATTTGGAATATGGAGTTACTTCTTAGGTTTGGCGCAATTTATAGACTTCTTTGTGTAAATATTATGTACGTACGTACGCATGTTATTTGGTCCAGCGGTATGACTTGCCTCATAATTTTTATGAGTTCTAGGGTTCAATCTTTGGTGGCAGCAGTATTTGGTGCGTTAAAGTAACAAAAAAAAGCTATTTACGTACTCGTTCTCTTACTATTAAGTTAAACACTTAATATTTAACCATAAATATGAAAGAAAAATTAAATTAAAGATTACAAATAAGACTTTTTAAGAAATGGAAAGAGTAATGATATTGTACATTTAGCATTCCCTGATCCGTTACAAAATTAAACATATATTTTGACATTTTGATGATGTTAATTTGCATAATTCTAATATTCATAATTAATATGAGTTTGTCTATAAATTTTTAAAATTAAAATATATCCCTAATTTTGAGATGTATATTTAATTAACTGGCAACGTACTTGACCGATCATATTCATATATAAGAATGACTTGACCCACAAGTGTCAATTGATGTGGAAAATGAGGAGCGTGGAGTACTCGGTGGACCGTTACCCTAGCAATGTGGACAGTTTGAAATCTAGCTAGTTTACAAGTGAATAGCTAGACAACCATTTGTAAATCGTAATATGTTATATGAACAGTTGGACTACAAGAAGGACGTACAGGGACTTGTAATGACTTTAGCTTTCATACCATGCATGTTGAAACATTCATCTTACAATCATTTCGTACTGTAGACGCTTAAGTATATATAATAATGAGTTTCAAGTTAAATGGATGCGAGACTTCAACTCAATAGAAATTTTATGTTTCCCCAAATTTTAATGTGGTGGAAAAATAAGAATACGTGATAGAATTATGTGATAATTTTTAAAAAAAATTCACAAAAGAAAATATTTTTTGATGAATTTTTTGAGCAATCACAAAATAATAATATATATGACGGCTTTTAGTAATGACTAATTTTGTCATCAATGCATTATAATTTTGATGATCATGTCAATTACCAAATTTGTGATGCAAAATAAAAAAAATTGACGCACTAAACCATCACTTATATATATTCTTTTCGTAATTGCATTTAAGGTATCACCAATATTGTAATGAAAAAAATAATCAAAACAATATTTTATGACGATTATAACAATCATTAAAAAGATAGATTTTTGTGACGATTTTTATTTGCAAGTACAAAAATAAGGTATTTTGTGATAGAATTTTCAAGTCATCACAAAACAATAAAATATATGATGGCTCTCAGTGATGACTAATTTTACCATCATTATAGAGTATTTGTGACTACCATTGCAATTACCAAATCTTATCTGGGGCTAATTTTGTTTAGTAAGTCAATTTAAAATTATAATCATGATCTGGGCTTTGGTGTAATGATAATACTTGTTATTTAGTTTGCAAATGGGAGCATGGTTTGAATCCCATGAGTATCATTTGATACAGTTAATATAATGAAATAAATTGTCCGTAAAAATAGATTCACATTATTACCTTTGATTCCTAAAGTCATGTGTGTTTTTTAATGTGATTGTATATATTAGTCATCACAAAAATACTATGCGTTTGTGTGATTGTCAAAACCAACAAAAAAAGACTTTCACAATGAGATATACAAGATGGCCTTCGTGACAACTAAAGTTATCACAAACCTTTTATGATACTTTTTTAAATTTATATGACAGATTTGAGTTATCACAAATTTTTTTTGTAGTTTGCTTAGAAATTACCTTGAAATTAACGGAAATGCTACTATATAGTAGGCTTATAGATTTTGCTCTTTGAATGACTTTAGTTTGAGGTGGCCAGGGCGGATCCAAGAATTTTTCTCAGCAGAAACTAATTTTTTTTTGTTAAAAGTTAATAAAAAAAACTTGAACTAATCATAATAATGTTTACAAATTGCAATAAATATTCATAATCTAAACTAAAAAAGAAATTTCAAATAAAAAATATTTAGATACAATTTAGAAAACTTACTTCGGTTACTTGTCATAATTCAATTTGAATAATTTTCCAAATACTTAAAGCCTCAAATCAAATTTATTTTTTATATTCAAACAAACTAATGATTTAATTTCAAAGCATAAACCAGTTTTTGATATTTTTTTATAAGTTTCAAATAAGCCTTAATGGATCTTTTTTTTATTATTCAATTTTGTGGGGTTCGTTTATGATAATTATTTTATTTGTCCTGAAAAAATGTAAAAATGAGAGTAGTAGTAAATCAGTTCTTGATTTACTGTTGCTTCTTGTGGGGCTTAAATATTGTTCTGCAGCTTGTGCTGTTTGTGCATTTAAGAAAAATGATTAATTTCTCGTTTAACCACCTAATTCTAATACTAACAGTCAAATTTGGAATATCATAGAACTACAAGTATTGGAAGAAATCTTGAAAAAATAACACTGATCCAACTTTTTCTTGTATGACTGTTGGAAAAAAATGCATACAGTTCTGATTTTTTTATTTCAGTGTCATATCTTTATCTTTTTAGAGAACACAACTCTCATTGAAACTCACATAAAAGAAAGAGGCAAAATTGCAGATAAAAATAATTTGACACATTCAATTCTCGACACGGTTGCATCATTTTATTTGAACACTAAAACTACCTGATCATTGATCAATATTAACAACAACAGTTGTACTCACCGTGCGGAAGTCCACAACCCACAAGGCCATAACAAATTCAAATAAACTATCAAACAAAAAAACCTAATTAGTTACCTCTCTTAAGTCCAAAATATAACAAATGCATCAAATAAATTAAATTGGGTTTAACCCCAATTTTCCTACCAACAATAAATTCAAACAAAATACAAATTTTAAATTATAAAAAAAAACTCTAATTTAGTTATCTTTTAAGTTTGATTAGTCTGATATGCGCAAGAGGTAGTGTGTAATAGAGATGTAGAAGAAGTAGTGGGTCTAGTGGTGAAGCCACGAAGATGTAGAAGAAGTAGAGGCGGAGAATGGAGATATATATAAAAGAAGTAGTGGCGAAACCACGGAGGCAGAGACGTAGAAGACAGAAATAAAATGAATTTACGTTTATCTATACTTGTATTTAGAATATGAATGATTTTTTTTTGCCCCCTCCAAATTTAACTCTTCCATTAATTTGCCCCCTTGAATTTATTCACTTACATATTTGTCACTACCTCTATACCTATATATAAAAAAATCAACAAGGGCAGCTACCTATGCTGCCCACTTAACAGATTTTCCCCTGAAGGTGGCTGTACTGTAAGGGCATAATTTTTCATGATAATTAAGAGAGTGCAATTTGAATAGGTTTTGTATATATGAGGTGAGTAAAGTCCTAGACATTGGCATAATTTTTTTTAGATAGTTTAAGATATTTATAATTGTAATTGTTAGGAAATTAAACAGAATGGATAATATATATATATATATATATATATATATATATATATATATATATATATTAACTTATCTCAAAAAATGTAGAAACGAATTTGTCAAGGCTAGTACTCTATACTATGCCCTTAAGACTATTATGCCCTCCTTATGATTTAGAGTTGATAGCACTCGTCTCCCAAGAGACAATGACAATCGTATGCTATAGTAGCACTTCAAATAGAATACACAACGAACCAAAATAAAATGCTCTGAACTATCTCTTTAAAATAACTCTAACTGACTTATGAAATGAAGACTAGAATGCTTTATGCTTGAAAATTGAATGATTCGAATGGGTTGTCCCCTATCTATTTATAGTAGGGGTTAGTGACTGATCAGAAGCGACATAACCCTTTGAAAAGGTACTATTTAGCCAAAACGACGTAGTTTTAAGGCGTAGTAGAAAAGGCGCGTTCGTTCGGACCCAAAAAACGACGTAGTTTTAGTTTTAGCTGAACCAAAATAACGTAATTTTAGGCTTAGCAGAAAAGGCGCGACAAAACGACGTAGTTTTGGGGCGTCCGTTCAGACTGATTGTCTTTCAGCAGATACCGCTTCTCAAAACGACACAGTTTTGATAATAAATAAGATTTATAAAAACGACACAGTTTTGATAATAGAACTAAAATTAAATTTTAAATAAAAAATTTAAATAAATTTTAGTCCAAAAAGTTATATACAAGGATCCAGATCCAGACCCACGAACCTCGAACCACGAGCCACGATCCCGAGTCAGGCCAGGACGACCGCTCGGTCGATAGGCAGCGGTGGCGCGCGCGTGTGGGTTCGAACCAAGCCTTGGCTAGACTGTCAGCCTTATGCAAATGTTATGCAGACTTTGAGAGAGAGACATAATTGAAAAGTATCTGTATCGAAAAAGGTAGCTTTTGGCTTTGAACCTTCCTTGCGAAAAACTATCGGGTTTACAGGTTGTCCAGTGAACGTGATGTCTTGAACTGTCCAACCGTTTGTGTAAATCAAGACAATAGTAATTCACATATTTATTTTTTCTAAACATTATTTGGTTTTCATGATTTTGTTCATTTCGGCCCCAAACAATCCCGGATTTATGAGTGCTTTAGAGAAGTATAGCCTTATCCTTCTCAAGTCAAATACAACTTCCTATTATTTTATCATGCTAGAAGGCGACATTCGATATTCTAAATATCTTTGAACGCTTATAACTTAATATAAATTCTTTGAGTGGTTTTTTATTATTTGTCTCATCTTGTTTAGCACGCATGCATACATACATACATACATATATATATAAAATACGCGTCATATTATTTTACATGTGGCGCATGTTGCATAATATATATATATATATATATATATATATATATATATATATATATATATATATATATATATATATATATATATATATATATATAATATAAGCATGCTAATATAAATACCATATTCTATCCGGATTGATTATGGACTTTATTCTAGTTTGGTTCATTAGAGTCACCAAGTGAGCCAAAAGGTCAAACATAGGGTGCAAGAATAAAATTTAAATATAACAATTACATTTAAATCTCAAGCTCCAATACGAACGGGTCTTCAAGCGCTCCTTGCTCCTTTGTCGCCAATTCTTCAAGTAATTTAACTATTACTATTTCATAAACTATTTACTATAAATAGAAACTCCCATTAATAGTCAAGGGGAAGTACATAGGAAGGTTACAGAAATTACATCAAGAAAAATTAGAGAAGACTGTTAGGTTAATATGTAGCGCGATTATGAAATCAAATTGCGTAAATAAAGCGGAAGCGTGACAAAAGGGAATTTTGAAATTTTAATACAAAACATTACCATGATAATCCTATATGCTTAGTTATCGATTCATACATGAAAGAGAAGAAGATGAGATTCATACCCTTGTAGATCGAGCTTCCTCAGGTACGACTTCTACTACAATTGTTTTCACGTTCAACTTGAATCCACGAGATTGGTTCCTTCTTTTGATCAATGTAAGTCACCTAAGTGTTTGGCCTCTAGAGGTGATCCACCAAGGAAGAAGAAAAACTCAAGAAGGTGAGTGTTTGGCTAAACCCTAATTTCTATCTCTATAGAATATCTGTACTCTCCCAACTATGAAAATAAAGTGTGTCTTGTGTAACCTTATTCCATAATAAGACTTTCTTATTTATAAATGTAGTCAACCCTCCTAAACTATTTAGGATTAGGGTTTCACATTAGTTAATTAAAACTGTTGCAAAAAGTTGTTGAGTTAAAAAATTAAGGCGTCCGCTAGTAAGTCTAGCGGATGCTGTTATTTCCTTGTGTTAGACCAGATTTGACTTGGCTAAGTAGGGGAAAAAATGTCAAAAAATTTCATTAATCACGTCCGCTAGAAGTACTAGCGGACGACGTAATGCCCTTTTCAATCGCAGCCCTTCATTTTTCTATATGCCATTTTTTAATCCATAAAAAATAGATGTTATGGATCATTCCTATATATATATATATATATATATATATATATATATATAGATATTGGTAGTGATTTATAACAAATATTTGTTATGTGTACAATAATAGAAAACTTACTAGCGACTCAAGTAATTACAAAAAGGTCATGTCCATTACTTTTTCTAGCTGCATATGTAAGAATTTAATTATTGAAATTAATTGTTCGGATGAAAAAGAAAACACCAATCAGGCCTCCTTCTTTCGCGATCCCCTCTTTCCGTTGTAATCTGCGTTTCCCTCAATGACTGATCTGTAACTCAAATCCAAAATTCTGCAACCAAATATTGCGAAGCTCTTATAACTTGTCCTATATTTATATTCTGACAATGTTGTCTTGCGAGTGCATCAAATACCCCCAAAACAACATCCTTTAAGTCCGCCATTCAATTACGTAACTCAATTGAACCAAAAACATAATTAAAAAAATTAATAATGTTACTCCATATATCTACCAATCCCAATCAGCAAGTCAATAATAAAAAAGAGTCCATCTATGGCGAGACAGTTAAATCGAGACTCTACTTTATTTGTTCGGACCATTCTGTTCTGACGAATTAGAATTGAAAGAGGGAGACGTAAATCCCTAAATTCGGCAAGGCCTTATTTAATTTGAAAGTGGGATAATATTATAATTACCCCACTACTCCTAGTTTGATGGATTCCCTTGCATTATCGGGTATGAGTGGTTTTGTTATAGAATTGATAGTCTTTTTTTGGAATAATTATCAGCCAAAAATATCATTTCAATATATATAGTGTAAAAGTAATTTAAGGCATGTCTTAGTCAAATTTGGCTAAGACAATTTAGTAAAACCTTAGTAAAACGACATAGTTATCTCTCCTAGGGTTAAGTTTTTTATTTTTGAATTTTGTATTAAAATATTTTTAATTATAATTTTTATACAAAACTACGGCGTTTTGTTAAGAAGCCTTAGTCAAGTTTGACTAAAGCATGCCTTATTTTTGTTAAGTAGCCTTAGCCAAGTTTGACTAAAGCATGCCTTATAAGTTATATATAAGGCATGCTTTAGTCAAACTTGACTAAGACTACTTTAAAAAATGACGTAATTTTGTATAGAAATTATATATATATATATATATATATATATATATAGAAAGGATCAAGGGCATACTCCTTGATCCTACATACCTTGCATACCTTCTTTAGCGACGGACCAGGCGACGGTTCGGTCTGTCGCAATAGGATCAGTTTGTCGCTATATGTTGTTCATCGTTTTATGTTGTCCGTCGTTAAAATCTAAGACGACTGTTCCACTACAAGAAAAAGGACTAATTACGACGAAATTATTTTAGAGGGAACAGATTCAGTCGTAAATATCGTAATTTCGACGGAATGATCCGTCGGACATAATTTACTCGGTTATAATTTATTTTCGAAAGAATTCTGTCGAGCATGCAACCAGCATATTGGTGCCAATGTTCCCGCAAACGCCAACCATATTTTTAAGGGAATGGTAATTATGTTTGACGGAATATCTGTCGAGGATAACGTAAATTCGAGGGATTTAATTTCGACGAAAGTACAGTCGAAAATATCCTTTAAAACCTAAAAAACATTTCAGTTCCCCCAGCCGAATCTACTGTATCTCTCAAAACTCTCTCTCTCATCTCTATCTCAGTCTCTCATCTCTCTGCTCTCTCATCTCTCCAGCAACAACGTACCTCAGCTCTCTCTCCCCTCTGGTGACGACCTCAGCTTTCTCCTCCCTCCGGCTGCGTTATGTTTCCCCCTCCGGCAGCGTTTTCTTCCCCCTCCGGCAGTGGTTCTCCTCCCCTCCGGTAGCGTTTTCTCCTCTTTCTATTCCTTGAAACGTTAGTGGTTATGGGATTTCAGTATGTTTAATTTTTTTTGCTAGCATATAATTTTTGTTTTAATTTGACAATATGTTTAATTTTTTTGCGAGCATATAATTTTTGTTTTAATTTGATATGAGATTACTTTGTGAATATATTGTTGCTGAAAGTACGAAATTGGGATTGTTTACTTTTTAAATTTTTTAGCATCAATTGGGATTAAGTTTTGAGTCTGAAGTTGTTATTGTTACAGCCCTGAATTAAATTTGAAATACTGTGAAAAAATTGGGATTACATTTGTGTCTTGGCATGCAATCAGTTGGGTCTCTCAATTGTTGGTTAATTTGAAATGTTGTGAAAAAATTGGGATTACATTTGTGTCTTGATTAATTTTTGTGTCTGTCTATTAGGCTAAATTAAATGAATTTTGTTGGCTGAATTTGGGTCACTCAATTGAATGAAAAGATAGGTTAATTTACTCAATTGTTGTTATTGTTGGTATAATTGATTTTGCCATTGGTTGTAAGACTGTCTTATCAATTTTCGGACTGCCTTATGTTAATTGTTGGTATATTTGATATTTTCGACAGAATTCTCGACGAAATTTTTGTCAGAATTCTTCAATTGGAAAATTTATGGGCCCTACAAGTATATTTATTTATTATTTAATTAGTTTCCCAATATTAAAATAAACTAAGTAGCATTTACTTAGTTTCTTACTACTAAAATAAAATAATTTAATTTAGTTTATTAAATAAAATAAATTTAAAAAATTAGATATTATAATAATAAAATTAAATATAATATAATATAATAAAATTAAATAAATAATAATAATAAATTAAATTAAATTAAATAAAAATAAAATAAAAAATATTAAATTAAATTAAAGTAAATAAATTAAAGTAAATACAATACAATGAAATAAAATAAAATAATAATTTTTTTTTAAAATTATATAATATAATACAAAATAAAATAAAATAAAATACAATAAAACATAATAATAAATACAATAAAATAAAAGAAAATAAAATAAAAGAAAAGAAAATATAATAACAAATTACGTAGCATTTGCTTAGTTGGGTTGCAATTAAAAGAAACTGACTCGGTGTCTAAAGTAAATAATATACTTTGGAACTTAATTAGAAACCCAACAGACAAGTAGGAGTGAATGTCAAACAGTAGTCCACATATATTCCAAATAATAGTTTTCATAAACTAAGTAGCACTTAGTTTTTCATTGCCAAAATAAACTAAGTAGCATTTGCTTAGTTTGCCGCAATATTCAATAAGTACTATATGTATATATATATATATATATATATATATATATATATATATATATACACACACACACACACACATATATGTACTATACTTTGAAACTTAGAAACTCGTTTGATGCATAGGAGTGAATGTCGAATAGTAGTCCCCATATATATTCCAAATAACAGTTCTAATAAACTAAGTAGCATTTACTTAGTTTTGTATTGATAAAATGAACTAAGTAGCATTTGCTTAGTTTGCCGCAATATTCAATAAACTCAATATGACTCTCTTCGATCTTCAATACACTCAATTACAACTATACATTTTATAGTACAAATATCATTCCATTAACCATCAAATATGTAGACCGTCTTAATTGAGCTGGCTAGGGGTATGTTGATGACAATAGTTGCAAGGTGTAGAAACAACATAGGATGACATCAGCATGGTATCATGCAACTTATCACTCAAAGTCAATGTGAAGAAAGCATTGTGCTATGTTGGCTTTCGTCACAATCCGTCCCCGCAACCACATTTTGGGACATTTATAAGTTTTCCTTCCCCACTTAAGCTGCCTACTTAATAGTATTACATCTTTTTTCCTTTTAAAACAGAAAATGTGTGACGCCCCCCAGAATAGGTCCAGTCAACCCAACCCATTCTGAGTCGCCAAATACATGGTACAGAATTCAAATACAAACTTTATATCATACGGTCGTGCAAAATACGACCACACAACTGTGAGTGTCAATACAAATATGTAAAAATATTAATATTCAAACTAAGTCCTCAATACAATTATTATCACACTATTTATCAGAAATAGTGAGGACTACTACTGCTCTAACTCGGACCATCACTCTGTCCCCCGACTAGTTCCCGCAACATTCTCATTTCCTGAAGAGGACAACAGATGAAAAGGGTGAGCTCAACTAGCTCAGTAAAGAATATTATGAATAAGATAATGGAAAATAAATTATCATTAGTCTTCAACAAATCAGATAAAATATAATGGACAACCAACTTTAGATCAATATTCGCAGCGAAAATAACAATTCATTAGAAGAGTTAAGCAGAGAATGAAGTCTACTATCTTCTATGATTTAAAAGTCCATCATCAATATTTTATCCCTGTAACATCAATCAATATACATCTCGAATCAAATATTCATCTTTGCACTACAGGCCAAAGATATTCATTTGGATCATCAGTGGTCATGTTCATCTCAACACCTGTCATCTTTGCACTACAGGCCAAAGATATTCATCAGGTAATCATTCATCTTTGCTCTACAGGCCAAAGATATTCAGTTACATCACCTTTTAGGACTGAGGATAATGAAAAACCATATAAATAACGAATCCAGTGAAACAAAGGATAAGATTAAGGATTCGTATTTTAGTTTATTTAAGTTCAAGAATATTCCATAATAATATTTTGTGGAGCAAAATTCAAGAATAAAGCTCAAAACTTAGATCCAACCAAAAATAGTAACTATAACAGACAATTTGGACAAATAGAAGAAAAATTAGTTTTCTCGTGAATAGTGCCGTATACGTGAATAGTAACCCCGACGGAAAAAGTAAGAATTTCATAATAAAATCCATGCCAATATTTCGTTATAATGATATTGAAAAGAATAACATCATTTACGAAAGAAAATAACATCCCTTACCTCAAAAGAATAGTACCTCAAAAGATTTTCAACAAAAGTGAGGCCCACCCATTAAAAAAAATATTTATTTTCTGAAACTTCAATAATTCATAATAAATAGCCCCTTTGTCAGAAAAATACAAATTCTATGTCCTTCCATAGGAAATTTAATTCTCTACAACTTTGTAGAAGGAAGTTTTTCCAAATTCCAAACATAAATTATCCGAAATCCACAAACGGATGATTTTTCACACCAAAATACTGATAAAAACTCATCAGCGCTAATTCCTTCTTTTATATCCACAAAATAAATATTTCCTTATCATATAAATTAATAATTAATTATTCACAAATAATATTACAGAACTACAATATTGACAACCAGGTCGTTCCCAGGAAAGAGGGGGCCTTCCGATAAGGACTTCTTCTTACTGGCGCGCAGTTAAATAACCCCTCCTAGACAGAACTTCCTTAGACATTGTCAATAATGCTATCTAATAATATTATTCAAATAATATGAATTATTGAGTTGATAATGTGAAATACTGTGCAATGACAATTATTGAATCAATAATACCAAAATATCAACTGTAGCCATTATTGAATCAATCATATAAAATGGCAACGTAGCAATTATTGAGTCAATAAAATATCAATGTAACAATTATTGAGTCAATAATATAAAATATCAACGTAGCAATTATTGAGTCAATAATATAAAATATTGAACAGTAATTACTGTAACAATAATTGAGTAAGTGCCTTCTCACGTAAGACTCAATAATTCGAAAAACTATGCAATACCGTGTGCTACTGTGCAACACCGCGTATCACTGTATTTTAACCACCGGGTATTTCAACAGCTACTAACGGTAACAACTACGCCGTTATTTTATAAAAAAGTTATTTCTGTCGCTTTCTATATCCGACAGTTATTCCGTTGTGGGATCCACAAATAGCTGCGCCGTCGTACGAATATTCCCCGACAACAAGAATATTCCACGACCAAACGAATATTCCCCGACAACAAGAATATTTTATAACCACTTGCTCATTTTAAAATATTTGCACATTTCACCCATAACTTTCATAATTATCAAATCAACACCTTACTATTTCGAAATAATTTATAAAGAAAATTAAATCTTTATTCATAAAAGTTGGGGTCTTACAAAATGCATAAATTGCAATGAACTATATAGGAATGAGAAAAGCAGAGCAACTAATTAACCGGTCAGTTGTAGAATTTACGATTAGAATTATTGGAAGTTTCTGAGGTTTTGAGTGGACAACGAATACTGCAACGAGTGCAACGAAAGTAAGGTGAAAAATACTCTAACCCGTTGCCACATTTTATGGGTACAAGGTAACTCTTTATGTGATGTGACGACTTAGAGAGTATTCTCCACCTTCCATTTTTTGCCCCCGTTGCGGTATTAGTTGTCCCCTCAAGACCTCTAGAACTTCTAACAATCCTAATCTCATGTTCTAGAATTGACTGTTTAGTTAGTTGCTCAACTTTGCTCATTCGTATATAGTTCATTGCAATTTATGTATTTTCTATTCTAAAAGGAAAACAGTTGTAATACGTTTAAGTCGAAAGATTAAGTGGATAAAGAGAAGTTATAAATGTCCCAACAAGCGGTTGCAGGGACGGGTTGTGAAGAAAGACAACACATCGCAATGCTTTATTCATATTGACTTTGAGTGTTAAGGTTGCATGATACCATGCAGATGCCAACTTAAGTTGTTTCTGCACTTTACTAGTTTGGAACTGTTACTGGATGTTATGTCTTTCACTTAGGTTGGTGCCAATACGAAACGGTACGTTTTTGTTATTTTGAGAATTTTTCGGCTGTTATCTCTACATGTTCTTCGAGTATATACTTAGATTAAGTTATTTTAATCTATTTCGTGTACTTGGAGACCATGGAGAGGTGCTGCCAAAATTTTCTTAAAACTAGTAGAGACGTGCTTAACGTGTTGGCACTAGTGAAGAGACGCATCCAGGAACGGGATAGAAGCCTGAATTACCCCTGTCCTATAGAGTGGAGATTCTAGGAAACTAAATATAATTCATGTATGGACCACATGCATGAACATCCCTGTACTGAAACTCGTTTGACATTCATTCATGCATGGACCATATATATACATGAAAATCCCTGTACTGAATGCGTGGTCTGTGCAGTTAAAGATGTCAACTGACCTGTGACGCCCCCCAAAATAGGTCCACACAACCTATTCTGAGTCGCCAAATAAACACTACAGAATCCAAATATAAATATTCATATTCCAACTATTACTTTGTCGTGCACAATACGACCATACAAACTATGAGTTTCAATTCAAATAACAATACTCATACTCCTTATCAATGATAAGTTAAATAAAGGTACAGTCAATAACTGTTTTAGGAATTAAAATATTTGGAAAATGCTCAAGGAAACCTTCGTATTTGGGAGGCCATGCTTCTAAGTTATAATAGATATCGTAGGACTTGAGAATTAACCTTGGTTGACCCAAAGAAGAACGAGAAGATTATTATCCTATTCATTCCAATGGTGGGTATTCTCTTGCCATAAAATTATCTCCATTATCTCAAACTGAGGATTATATTCCAACCATACTCTAAGATTATATAAGTAGTGCTCATAGATATAATCAGCAAGTGGATGCGCACAACCATGTTTTATGATAACATGAAGTCGTATGTGGTTAGACATCTTGTATGATAGTGGCAACACACCCTTCTAAAGTCGGGTTCACCTCACCCTATTTGGGTCACCAAAATCAACTGTTAAATGACGTATAAAATACGACACACACATTTAAAGTTCTCAATACCATTAAATATTGTCATGCTATTTTATAATGTATTGAGAAACTTCAACGGACACCAACCATCACTTTATTCTCTTGTTATCCCTGCTCGACCCAGCTACACTCTTATTACCTGAAAGGAATTGTGAATCAAAAGGGTTAGCACAAATAGCCCAATAAAGAATATTATGACTAAGGATAATTAAATTATCAATAGCCTTCATCAGTAATGAATCAGATCTTTAGAAACTTAGTCCTCAACAAGGAAAAATATGATAGAATACAATAGACAACAAGTTTTAAATCAACAACTGTAGCAGAACAAGCAATCCATTAGAAGAGTCAAGTAGAACATAATGTCTACTATCTTCTCCATATTAAAAGTCCACTAACAATATTTCATCCCTGTAACATCAATCAACAGCTCCTGCCCACAATCATGTAAATAGTTCATGATCATAATTATGTTGATAAATTTCTTTTCGCACCCAGGACAAAGATAATTTTTATCACCTGTCTTTACCTGAAACACCAAAGATCATAGTTATACCAAATCACAGTTCCTGTCCATAATCATGCTAATAAATTCATCTTTGCACTTAGGCCAAAGATATTCATTTGTAACATAAATGGTAATGATCATACTAGTCTACAGCCTTTAGTAATAATCATGCGAGTTAATGCATCTTTCCACTACGGGCCAAAGATATTCAACAGTAACATCAATGGTCACGATCATGTCAAACTCTAGTCCATCTTTGCACTACGGGCCAAAGATATTCATCAATCAACAGTTCATCTTTGCACTACGGGCCAAAGATATCAATCAACAGTTCATCTTTGCACTACGGACCAAAGATAACTTTAACCACAATTTAAGTTTGAGGATTATGACAATGATATAAGGAATGAATCAAGTGAGATCAAGGACAAATATTAGAGATTTATAATTCAATTTATCCAGAGTTCAATAATATAGATCAAAACATGGATCCAATTTCAAGAATAAGATTCATAAATCAAAGATAATTTGGACAGAAAAATAAACCAATTTTCGTCGTGAATAGTACCCCATGAATAGTACCTCGTGTATAGTATCCCGTGAATAGTATCCCGTGAATAGTATCCCGTGAATAGTTACTTGTGAATAGTACTCGAATGAATAATACACCGGCATGAATAGTACCTCGGATGAATAGTACTCTTGTATGAATAAAAAATAATTTAGACAGAAAAATAAACCAATTTCGTCGTGAATAGTACTCCGGCATGAATAGTACCAGGATGAATAGTACCCCGACATGAACAGATTTAAAATTTTAATAAGAAAGTTCAGACTAATATTCCAGTGAAATGATATTAGATGAAGCGCAAATCTTAAGGAATTTCTAATCATTTCAGGAATTATAGAAGCAATACTTGTCATAGTAAGTTTAAATTTAGGATTATGAAACGAAACATTATTACTTACGTCCTATAGAGTATGGAAGAAAATAATATTACTTACGAATATTGAACGAAAACAACATCTTTTACGAGAAAAATAATATCCTTTACTAGAAAGATAATATCCTTTACCTTAGTAGAACACTAGATCTGATTGGAATATCGGATATTATGTTGAGAAAATTTTGCACTATTATCCACACTCAAATTATCCTTATACTCACAAGAAATACGCTCAATATTATAGAGAGAAAATTTTCTAATTCTGGTGTAATTTTTATTTCTAACTAAGCACCCTATTTATAGGAAAATGCTAGCACACCAAAGTTGACAAAATAAATCTTCAGATGAATTTTCTTCAGCACATCACTTTTGAAAAACCTTGCAGCACACCAACAAGAAAATTTTAAGTTGCCCACATGTTTATATACATATATATATATATATATATATATATATTAAAATATTTATCATTATTAAAAAGAATTCTAATTCAATTTGCTCTCTTCCACTTCATTTTATTTTTACACCATGAATTTATTATAATAATGTTACCATTTAAATTATACTATTATATTATCACACTATACTATTATAATAACATATTTGAATAAGTATTTTATCGGAGAAGATAAAATGTCAACTTTCAACAAATGTCTCATACCAAAATTTCCTCTATTTATATCAAAATTGATCAAATATTTACTTTTCATATTTATCAGCAATTTTTATTTTATTTCTCAAATATTATTCACAATTAATATTATAGAATCACAATATTGACAACTAGGTCATTTTCAAGAAAGAGGGGGCTTTCCGATAAGAATTTATCCTTATTGGAGCACAATTATATAACCTAACCCCTTTCCTCAACAGAACTTTCTAGACATTGCCAATAATGCTATCTAATAATATCATTTAAATAATATGAATTATTCATTTAATAATGAGAAATACTGTGCAGTGGTTACTGTGATAATTATTGAATCAATAATATAAAATATTATGCAATTATCAATGTTATGACGCCCCCAAAATAGGTTCAATACCAACCCATTCTGAGTTGCCAAAAACATGGTACAGAATTCCAAATACAAATCTTTTATAACAAAAGGTCGTGAGAAATATGACCATACAACTGTGAGTTTCAATACAAATCGTATATAATACGAAATATAAACACTCAAATTCAGTCCTCAATAATTATAATTATTATCACATTATTTTACAAAAATAGTGAGGACTACTACTGCTCTACTATGACCATCACTCTGTTCCCCGTCTAGTTCCCGCAACACTCTCATTCCCTGAAGAGGACAATAGATGAAAAGGGTGAGCTCAACTAGCCTAGTAAAGAATATTATGACTAAGATAATGAAAAATAAATTATCGTTAGCCTTCAATAAATTAGATAACATATTATGGACAACAAGTTTCAGATCAATATTCGCAGTGGAAAATAACAATTCATTAGAAGAGTTAAGTAGAGAATGAAGTCTACTATCTTCTATGATTTAAAAATCCATCATCAATATTTTATCCCAGTAACATCAATCAATATACATCTTGAATAAAATAGTCATCTTTGCACTACGGGCCAAAAATATTTATTTGTATTACCAGTTGGTCATGTTCATCTCAACACATGTCCATCTTTGCACTACGGGCCAAGGATATTCATCAGGTAATCATTCATCTTTGCGCTACAGGCCAAAGATATTCAGTTATATCACCATTTAGGACTGAAGATGATAAAAATAATATAAATAACGAATCCAGTGGGATAAAGGACAAGGATTAGGGATTCGTAATTTAGTTTATCCAAGTTCAAAAATACTCCATATTAATCAATTGTGGAGCAAAATTCAAGAATGAAGTTCAAAACATGGATACAATCAAAGATAGTAACCATAACAGACAACTTGGACAAATAAAAGAAAATTTAATTTTTCTATGAATAGTGTCATATACGTGAATAGTGTCGTATACGTGAATAGTAACCCCGATATGAAAAGGTAAAAATTTCATAATAAAATTCATACCAACATTCCAATAAAATGATACTAGATGAAACGCAAAATTCAAAGAATTTCTGATCATTTCAGGAATTATAGAAGCAATACTTACCGTAGTAAGTTTTAATTTGAGTATATGAAATGAAATATTATCGCTTTCATAATATGGAATATGAAAGAAAATAATATTCTTTATGAATATTGAAAGAAAGTAACATCATTTACGAGAAAAATAATATCTCTTACCTTAAAAGGAGAGTATTTCTGACTGGTATGGCGGAGATATTCTTGAAGAAAACTTATACTGTTTTCTACACTCAAGGCTTCCTTAAACTCAAAAGAAATACGCTCAATATTATAGAAGAAGAATTCTCTGATTCTGGTGTGATTTTCATTTCTAAACTAAGCATCTTATTTATAGGAGAATGACAGGGAACTATTTAAGAAAAATAATCACGGAAGCACAGTGCAGGAACCACGGGCGCAATTCACCGATAAAGAATTTGATTTACTATGCAGCACTATGCAATAAAATATTCTAATAAAACAAAAACTTTATATAAAATATAATATATATATATATATATATATATATATAAATTACTTTTATATTTACTAAAGGTAAAGTAAAAACATTTAACTAAAGTTAAAAACATTTAACTAAAGTTAAAGTATTTACATTTACTTTTACTTAAGTAAATTACTTTTACTAAAGCAGCATCTGCTTTTGCTTTCGGTTGTTTTTCACTTTATCGGACGCGTTGATTGCATCTGATGATGACTGGAGCATCCGATGACTGTGGGACTCTGGGGGGTTGACTGTTGAGGTTAACTGTTGAGGTCCGGCTCCTTCCTCGCCGGTGGGTGCTGTTGATCTTCTTCTCAGAGAGGTTCAGAACGCCGAACGTCAAAATCGCTCGACGCGTCGACGCTCGGCGTCGCCCGTTTTAAGTTCTGACATGCTCCTTTGCTCATTTTTAATTTTCAAATCATGAGTCATATAACATCGAAATTTCAGACATGTTATTGACCCCCATGTCATAGAATTTTATAAAAAAAATTAACCACGAAAACGAATCATGGAACCCATCAAAACAGCGCGTCAAAAAGCATGTCAGGCAGCTGCCCAGCAGCGCAGCGCGGCACCGCACGCTGAGCGCGCACGCACACGCTGCTGCCCAGCAACGCTGCCGCTCCGCCGCTCGCATACCAAATTCGCTATTTTGCGAATTTCGTACGCACTGCTCGTTAATCGGATTGATCCCATTTTTGGATATGTTTTTCGTATCATATGAAACTATTTTTAAAAAATATGAAACCCCCATTTTAGGTTCATTAAGCCGTCCAAACAATTCGTCAAAAATGGATGTTCATAACGATTTTAACCTTTTTAACAGCTTTATCCTCTCTCGCTAAAACAGTCATAACTTTTTCGTTTCAAAACATTTTTGAGTGATTCTTAAGCCCACGCTAAGCTAACTTCCGGGACTACAACTTTTGTCTAATGACTTTTTTCCAAATTCTGAACACATCAGTCCAGAAATTTCGTGGAAGGGGACGTTTCTCGATTGGTTGGGCCGATATGGTGTGACTACTTTGAATGGTCATAACTTTTTGCTACGAAGTTGGAATTAGTCCGTTTCAGAGTCTATGGAAAACTTATTCAGTGTAATATAACATATTAAAAGCCCAGAATTTTCTGGAAACATTAACTGATCGAAACAGTGTCCCGAATAGCACCTCCTGCTTATAGTTTGACAGATTCAACACATTTCCTTCCAATCACCATAGCGCCCTCATCCGAGGTCGGAATGAGGTCATTCCAAAGCCTATGGCTTCCTAACTCAGTGCACTACAACTACCCAAAAACTCAGAGTTTTTCAGGCAACATAGCTATTCCAGAATTTGACACTATAGTCACTGTTCATCCAGTTTTCATTTCTAGACATAGTTTACTAAAATCTTCACCACGGATTCGTTTTAACTCCGTTTTGGTTCATTCAAGTTAGGAAATCTTCAGAACTTAAAGAAGTACAACATACAAGTATCAAACTAAGTTTTTAAACGTAAAACATTGCCATGCAAAGTCCTCAAACCCAGTCCAAAAATATGTCCATAATGTTCTTTGTCAATCTTTCCATCCTTTATGCATAGGTTCGGATTTTGTGTGATTTAGTTCCACTTGGATGTTCTTAAGAGTTCATTTATCTTCAGAGAATCATCCTTAATAGGTTTCTTTACACATATAACTCAAGAGCATTATCATAGCCATGAAAATGAAGAAAATGGAAGTTAAGATTTTTAAAGCTTACTTCTTGAAGTTAACTCCACTTAGATGCTAGATGATGATCTAAAGCTTGCTAGAATGCTCTTCTATACTTCCTTGATCCTTCCTGTAGCTCAAATCAAGCTCCTTCAACAAACCCATTTGTTTCTCTCTCTTAGATTTTCAAAGCTTCAAGGTAGTAGATGATGAAAAGTGGTTATGGATGTTATATAAAAGATGTTTAAATGCTATAAACTTGCTAGAACTTACCTAGAGTTTGATTTTCATGAATCATGAGCTCTCCCGTAGGTTTTCCTTCAAGCTTCTCCATCCACCCATTTCCTACTCTCACTAGTTTTCTTGGAGTTTTAATGGAGGAAGATGGTGAAGATGGTGATTATGGAATGATCAAGGATGAAGAAATGTAGAGTTTTGGTTTGATAATCCTCCTCCTCTAGCCATCCGTCTCTCTCCCTGTTATTCCTTCTAAATCTAACCAAAATATCACATCTTTCTCTCTCCTATCTCCTCTAAATCTATCCAAAATCTTTTAAATAAAAATCACATGTCAATTTCTCTCTCTCCACCCGGTTCATTGCACCAAAATATTGCCCAATTTAATTTATTTTAATTGTTAAATTTGTTTAATAAAATGACCAAAAAGTCCCTCACCTTTTGGGCTAAAAAAAATTGGGTCATTTGATTTATTGTTTAGGCTTCCTACTTTAATTTCTTGGGCCATGCATGAAAAATAACATGGACCAACATAAATTTTATCTTACCTTAATTATTTAATTAGGGTTTCTAATCCACTCATTTTGGAATTTAAATACTTACTTACATAATTTAATTATGTACATTAATCTAGGTTTAAAATAATTAATAAATTGAGATAATAAAATTAATCTCTTAGATTAGTATATATTTTAAATACTAAATTCTCCTATACCATAACCCTTAAGTTATTTAATTACCATACCTAATGTATAATTAGGTTATGTAGCTTTCTTTATAATTCACTTTATAAAACAAATGAACATATATACATATTTACAATATATATATATATATATATATATATATACATATATATTTAGTAACATACATACTCCTCATGAGTCATAATATATTTATCCTTATACATAATCTCTTTCCAAATTTTAAAATTTCTAGCATTCTCATTTAATTTCTTTACATTACTTAAAATTTTTAAATCAAACCGTATAGGTTCCTTAAAATTTTTAAATCATTCCTCTATTTTCACTCTAGGTTTTAAACTTTAACCTTTAATTTAATCATTTAAGATTTTCTAAATTTTCGGGTTGTCACATATGTCGTGTCAATTATTGATTTAATAATGTAAAGTATTGTGCAGATGATACTGTGACAATAATTGTATCAAAAATATGAGATACTATGCAGCAACTACTGTGGCAATTATTGAATGAAATACTAAGTGACTTCTTACGTAAGCATCAATAATCAGAGATACTGTGCAATACTGTGTGCTACTGTGCAATAACGCATATTACTGTACCTTTATCACCAGGTATTTCAACAGTTTAACGGTAAAAGTCTTGCCGTTATTATTATAAAAAGGTTATTTTTGTCGCTTTTTGTATCCGACGGTTATTCCATTGTGGGGTCCACCAATGATTACGCCGTCGTACGAATATTCTCAGACAAAAAAGCATATTTCCCAACCAAACGGATACTCTCCGACACACGAATATTATATGATAACTTGCATACTTTATAAAATTTACACATATCACCTTACTATTCAAAATAATATTTAGAGAGAATTAAATCTTTATTCATAAAAGTTAGGGGTCTTACATGTAGGATCAAGGGGTATGCCCTTGATCCTTTCCGTGTGTGTGTATATATATATATATATATATATATGGAGAATGATCTATAACATCTATTTACTATGGATTAAAAAAATGACATATAACATCTATACCTTCCATTAGAAAAATGAAAGGTTGCGATTGAAAAGGGCAATACGCCGTCTGCTAGTACTTTTAGCGGACGTGATTCATGAAATTTTTTGATACTTTTGCCCCCACTTAGCCAAGTCAAATCTGGTCTAACGCAAGGAAATAACAGTATCCGTTAGACTTACTAGCAGACGCATATTAACTCAAATGACACTACAAGAAATAAGCCTAATTTCGACGAAATATTCCCTCGGAAATAAGCCTATTCCAAATCATCAACACAAATATGTTTTCCTGCACATAATTCCAAATCAAATACGTCTTAATTACAAATCAAACATTCCAAATCAAATTCATCCTGCACATAATTCTAGTTCATATTCTAAGTCAAATACATCCTATTCCAAGTAAACATAAGAAAATTAATTTAAGTACATTACAAAATTATATTATACAAACCTACTATATTAGGAGATATATGGGGTATCATACTTAATAAAAAAAATTCCCTACCAAGGTAACCAAAATATCATAGCCGCCTTCAATTGACATCAAGGAAGAAAACTACACAATTAATCAAGAAAGTCTTCACACCTCAAAATCATCGTGTTAAGTTTTGAATTATGGCTGAAGATATGTTTAATTCTAGTTCTTCAAATTCTTCTCATGATAATATTGACATGGATAATATTGGTGTTCATAACATAAACCAATCGCATATTAACGATTTAAAAACTCTATATGAGGGTCAGATTTTTTCTACTATCCAATAGGCGGAAGAATTTTATAGAACTTATGCACGTAGTAGTGGATTTGAAATAAAAATTGGGGCAAGTCATAAACATGCCCGCTCCAACAATTTGTCCAACAGACTTTTTATGTGTACCGAAGCAAGAAAACCAATTGAAAGAAAGAAACAGGACGCTGATGAAACTGAGGGTAGTAAGGTCAAAAGAAAAAGGGATTCAATAGGTCGCACGATGTGCAAAGCTAGAATGTCTGTTGTTCATCTAAAGAAAGAAGATAAGTGGAAAGTTTCAAAAATTGAGTTGACTCACAATCATGATTTGGTGACTCCGAGCAAGAAAAATTTCCTTCAAACACGGAAAAATATAACTCCTATTGCTCAAATTTTAATTGAAACTTTAAACAGTGCTGAAGTTGGTCCAAGTAAAATGATGAATGCTTTTAGTGAAATAGGAGGAGGGATGAAATATGTCGGTTTCAGTGATAAAGATATTCGAAATGTTGTTCGATATATAAGACGTGACACAATACATTCAAACGATGCCCAAGCAGCACTGTAGTATCTGAAAAAACTTTCGGCAAAAAATCCTCTATTTTTTTTATATCAAACGAGATGAAGATAATCGTATCGCATGCATTTTGTGGATAAATTACCAATCAATGATAGCTTAAATTTTTTTTGGGGATGTAGTGACATTTGATACAACTTATCGGACGAACAAGTATTCCATGTCATTTGTTCCGTTCACGGGGGGTAAATCATCATTATCATTCCGTCTTGTTTGGTTTTGCACTGATTAATGATGAAACAGCGGATAATTTTTTATGGGGTTTTTCAAACTTCAAGCGATATCGATGAACAATAAGGCATCGGTTACCATATAACTGATTAGGACAAAGCTATGAGCAATGCGATTGCTGGGATTCTTCCTGAAACACACCATGCACTTTGCACATGGCATATTAGTAACAAATTTCTAGAGAAATACATACATTGTATGACGAATACCCAACATTTAAACATGGTTTTAACTGGTGTGTATATAAATCATTGACTGCTGTAAAATTTGAGGAGCGATAAGAAAATCTGAAGACAGATTACGAACTGAATGACCATGATTGGCTCCAATCACTCTATGAGGTTAAGCACAAATGGATCATGGCATACACAAAGAATTTTTTTGTAGCGGGAATGACAACTACATTCAGGAGTGAGGGCATGAACAGTTTATTAATGAGTTTTTGAATGCGACAACGAGTATAAATGAATTTATAGTAAAACCAGAAAAAGCCTTTGAGAAGCAGGTTATGAGAGAGAGACAAGCTGACTATGCAACTTGTCATCGGACGAGAACTATTACTCTTGAATCACTGTTAGAAACTCATGGAGCGGTTGTTTATATAAAGGAGATGTTTAGACGCTTTCAGATTGAGATAGTAAAATCTCATAAGTACATAATGAATAAACTTCAACATCTAACAACATCTAACAACATCGGATACGAAGTCGTATGCAGTGTACAAGGCAAACGCCATCAAAGAATCAAATAAATACTTTACTGTTGTCAGTAATGTTCAAACTGGAGATATAAAATGTAATTGTCAAAAATTTAAACATTTTGGTATACTTTGTAGACACATTATAAGATATATGATTGTCAAAAGTACTACAAAGATAACCGATAAATACATTTTAAGTTGGTGGTGTAGAAATAGTAATGAAGTAAACGCTGAATTACCAAAGATTTTGACTGAAATATCTAATTATGAGAAATCTCAGACGATGCGGTACAATTATTTGGTGACGCTGCTCCTACGCTTAGCTTCTACCAGATCATGTTCAATTAATGGTTTTAAGCATGTTGTAAAATTGTGCATTGACAATCAACCCATCCTTGAGAAATTTGACCCTGATGAAATTAATGTAAAAGAGATTCCAGAAATTCAAGTAGAAGATGATGAACCCGTTGAAGATGAACAGTTATTGGATCCTATTTGTTCACAAACAAAAGGACGCAAAAAAGCTACAAGAAATATTTGGATCGAAGTGGCTGCGAGTCGTAAGCAACTGAGAAAGTGTGTAATTTGTAATATGATGATCAATCACGATAACCGGAACCACTACAAAGTTTTAGGCCAAGAAAAGCGGGGTGTTTGAAGTTATCTTTATACGAGGTTGTATGATTATTAAATTGCGAAACTATTTAATTTTGGTCATATAATTTGATTTATCACAATGGTTTATTTATTTGTGGTTGTATAATATTTTAATTTTTCTTTTATGAAATGATTACATAGAAGCAAATGGATAACTACCAGATGAACTCAGTTTCCAAATATCATATATAGTATTGTTTTGCCCACCAGAAGCACGAGAAAATGCACACACTAGGTGAATAGATGTAGAAGCAGTGTACCCAATAGGTGTAGTCTCCTAACGAATATTGTTAATCATGCAACTGAACACAATTTTGATTTTCTCTTGGGTTTTGATAGGACTACACCTTACTGCTATGTGTCATGGTAACAAATAGAAATCTCATTATATCTTCATCTTAGAGCCACAACCTGTGCATTTGTTTTATTTTTGTTTTTTGTCTATTTTTTTAGTTCTTTAGTATTATGATATGGTACCTGGAGCCCATCCTTCTTGCTGGGCATTGCAGTATCATTAATACAACAAAAAGTTTTCAGAATATCACTCCCCAAAATTTAAGCTATACAACAGGAGTTGACCTTAACTACTGTTTTACCCATGGAGCACTAAGATTTACTTTGTATGAAAAAAAGAGCCCTTTGGCTTATTGAAAAAATAATGGAAAACTCAGGGGAAGTGGAAAAACCAATTACTACAAGGCCCTAAACCACTCTCAAATTCTTAAAATATTTACTAGGCTCCATTATTTGAGATATATATAGAGTATAGCCTAGACTCACCAAGTAATCATCAAAATCTCGACTTGAAAGACATTAATTTAATAAATCAGAGAGATCAGCATGCAAAACTTAGTTATATTATAAACGAATTGACTACTAATTTAAAGAGTCTTTTTCCCATATCTAGCGCAGATTGCAGCATTAATAATAATAAGATGGATCAAAAGATCTGCTGGAATTGAAACAAAAAATACAATTGCACTGAGCAATTCTGTTTAAAATCATGATATATACTCAAGTGGATAACCGGGTAAGGTACCTCCTAGGACCCTTGGGATGTGGATTCCACAACTGAGAAATCTAGTACTATAGCTGAAGATGCGTCAAAGCTGACCACTGCACCAAAGATACAAGACTGAAGATAACATGATATACAAACTGAAAACATAGGAATCATTATAGTGAAACCGTAGACAGTAAACCATATTGTAAAATATAAACAGACTGCAACACACAAACTGAAATCATAAAATATAAACCATAGACAAACTGAAACCAACCGATGCACACTGAAACCAATGGTGTCACATAAACTGAAAGCATAACAATGAAAAGATTGCAGTACAAACTAAACACATGAAACCATATCAAGATATAAAATTGAACCAATGAAACACTATAAACCATAACAAAATATAAACTGAACCAATGAAACTTCTGCAATACAATTGAACCAATGAAACCATAGCAAGATATAAACTTAAATACACAATGCTTAGAACAACATCCACTTTTACGTAAATACAAAAATGGAATCATTTTTAAACTATTCACCCGAGTTAATAAAATAACGTATTACGAAAGTTAGTTAAATATACATTCACTACTCTTCATTTGAATTCGAATCTAACATTTGATAGTTACAAAGATATTTTTCAAGAATGTCCCTAGCTTTGCACATCCTAAGCTCATGTGCTATTCTAAATCTAAAGTTATAATCCTCGTTTGGAGTCCACCTCGGTTCCTTCATGATATTTATCCGGTGCAAAAAGAAATCTACGTACTTTGCAACATAACTCCAAAATCATCTGAATTTCATTGTCTCAGCCTATTCACATAGACTTCAACTTTCGGCTTCGATCTAGGCCACTTTACTTTAGGATTTGCCAGAAGAAGCAATAAAGGAATTAAATCCACCTATAAACCAAAAAACAATCATTTAATTCCCAATATACAATATATGTCTGTGTGATGACATGAAAAAACAAGTAATGTATGCATCCACTCACCACAACTACATAGAAGTTTTGATATAATTGTGGCAATGGCATTAATGGTTTGTCATCATTAAGTGGGTCAAATAGCATCACTTTCCACTTGTTGACACTCTAAATAAATAAGCAGAAATGACTGTTGCTTTCGTTGATGAATGGAACAAATATGTAATAACACTCATGTACTGGGGCACCAATTGGAGGATTGATGTAACTTCTTAAAAACCTGAGTGTGGTTTCATTGCTTACTACGGCACTCGGTAAGTTTTGGGTGCCCAACCCTGCAAAGTACGTTGGCATGAAATAAAATAGAGCCCATCATTGGATACATTCACTCCTCATTTTAGCTTCTCTGTCTCTCAACAACAATAAATAAGCATCCAATACATGCGCCCATAACCAACCATTGGGTCTCAGACAGTTCACATCCTTAAACTCTAACTTGTATAGACCAATTGGATGGCTATGAGGAAAGTATGATGGGTAGTGTGTTGGACTAAACCAATAGTGATTTAACAAAGTAATTTTCTCAATCTTTAAGTACTTAACAAAGTGAGTGTGCTTTGTTCCCTCTCTAATTCTAACCGATAATTTCCTACTATGTTGAGTATAAGGGCCAACGTTACGTTGAGTTTCTTAAACCGTAGGCTGGGCCGGGTCCCGTCATGTCAATCTCCATTTGTCCAACTTGAGGTTGCATTGGATTTTGTTTGGTTAGAACCCCTCTATAATCATTCATGAACGATAGGTACAATGTATTGAACCATGACTCATACATGGTTCTTAACTTAGCTGGCAGTTCAATTGACAAAAAAAATTTAAATATAGCTTTTGCAATCTCAATTTAGAATTAAAAAAAAAATTATATTAGTAAATAATGTCATCAATTTAAAACACAAAAATATTAATAAGTATTATTAATTGAAAAACTTACAGTGTTTACAGCCACATATTGGTCAAAGAATGCCCGTGGCTCATAATCTTCCCATTGACGCCTAAAGGGTCAAGGATGGTGTATCCGTCTCCGAGTAATTTCTCTGTACTATGTTATATAATCCTTGGTAGATATCTGCTGCAAAACCTCTAACACTTTCCCTTCTAAACTCTCTATGTAGGCCTTCCACAATCTAATATAATTGGCCCTATGATTTTCATAATTTATTCTCTCAAACAATTTATGTTCCTTCCTTAATTCCACCATGTTTTCAGCATTAGATGGATACGACTACAAATATCCAAATTGCCTTATAAATCTGTCAGACATTTGAAACTCAACAATGTCGTAATGTATCAAAGGTATACAAGCGGCTCCCCTAACCTTGCCTCAAAAAAGTCCCAAGCCAAACGTCTATCAAATAACTGATATGGACACCACACCCAATTTGTTTCCAACATATTATCAAACTCTCCTCTGTAAAACACAAGATATTGATGTGGATTTTTTTGGGGCTGATAATGTTTTGAATTAGGATCAAAAGAAGAGTATGCCCAGAATAATGCCGTAGGTATCAACTTCTGGGACATAGGCCTAGGGTAGGACGACCAATGTTGAACCTTTTATGAGCCAACATCATAAGCAGGGCTGCACATCCTGTGAATTTTTTTGCTATTTTGCAAGTAGCACCCTTATATAAAATGCCCTAAAACTGCTGCCCCCCAAGCATATGTAATTATGTCTTCCAATCTTTTCAATAACAACAAATACCTAGGATGCACAATATTTTTACTCTTGGTTGGAAACAAAATAGCGCCACACAAGTACAACAGATATGCCTTAGTGTGTTTACCACATCATCTGAAGTAGCATCTTTAGTTACTTGTCCATATCTATGTCTTAACCAAGGCAAACTTATGCCCCCCTTTATAGCATTGTTCCCAGTCCTCTACTACAACTTGTTGCCCAAAAACCCTTATAAAATAGCTTTTGGGATGTTCTAGTTCTCTGCAAGTCATAGGTTTCGTAACGCCCCCAAATTCAGACACTTATATCTTGAATTCGGCTCTTCACAATCTCACTCTAATAACATACTAAATACTCAAACAACAGAATATTAGAATAATTTACATTGTTATAATATAAATATTCTCGTCCCAATGTCTCGCAACCATAACTAACTTAATACATAACTTAAAATCCAAATATAACTTAATATATATTACTACTCAAGTCTTATTACAGCATAATAATAAACTTCTAGCATAGAGGACTAAAGATAATCCATAGCCTTGCTCTTTCCCTTATCTTTGCCTGATGGTCCACATAGCTCTCTACCTTAACTGAAATGTTTAAGGAAAGCAAGAATGAGCAACCAATTTGCCAAGCAAGTAATTTAACAAACAAGTATAATATACAGTTCATAATCTCAAGGGTATAATGGCAATTAATAGCTCAGGAATTAAAAAAATAATGTTGGAAGCAAAAAAGTAGCAACTGTTCTATACTGTCCTTTGAATTGAAGTAAGAGTCGCTATGGACCGAAATATTATTATCAAAATTCAAAGGTTTCAATGCTTTAAAGTTTAAAGAAGGTTTAAATACTGAGTAATCACTATGGACCAAGAACTCCTGCTAGAATTAACAGTATTACACTGACAATTCAATATTAACAAGTACAATAGGTGATCAGCCTGAAGTACCCTACGTTATACATAACATTTAAACATATTTTTCACGTGTGTGTTGGTTTCCCAATATAATATATATCCCCTTCTATGAGGGTTGTTCATCTCAATAGATTTATAAGATTCTACCCCAAGCAATTGGTTTAGATCGCTTTCTAACACATGATATTAGTCTCGCTGAATCAAATGGCTTAGACAGCTTTCACAATGCTTTTGATAGCAATTTATAAGTTCAATGTTTATGTCATGATTCAAAAATATAATTTAAATCAAATTTCAGAATATGAATAGCGATTTATAAGAGTAAATATATTTTCTCAATATAGCTATGATTAATATCACAATAATTTGAAACTTGCACAATATCCAATCACTCAAACTCTGTTTTAGAACTTAAGATAACAATGTGTACATCCTGTCAGGTTCAGATCACATTTAAAACAGTCAGGCAAAATTGTCCTGCGGCGCAGCTGCACTGCAGTTTGGCTTGGGAGGGGCGCAGCTCCCTGGCCAGACCAGATTTGAGTTTTGATTTTTCCTGGTTATAGCTTTCTTCTAGCATGCATGGGTACTAACACCTGTCATATACGCATGCTCACATGTATCCAACTTATTTACACATAGCTAGTATAGTTCATCACTTGAAAACCCGTTTAAAATCATGCTTGAATAACTTATATTGTGTTTAACTAGATGAGTGCACATTTTGGTCAGGATTAGTGATATAAGGAGTACTAGCATGTTATATCACAAGTTTAGAATATAACTAACACAATGAATATAAAGCTTAGCTTGCAAATCATCCAAGTTTACCTTTAAAAGTCATCCTAAATCAAGCTAATGTTAGTTGATCATAAGCAAAACAACTTTAAATCACATTTCATGCATAACTAAGACATATACATATGCTAACAAGGTCAAAACTTAAAGTACACAAGTTTCATCAAGTTTATTTTCAAAGCTTCAAATTTTCTTTAGAAAATATTCATTAAAGTAACTAAAGCAACTTATGATATACAAAGGGACTCTAGACCACATGTTAGACCTATTTTCATGCATAACTAAGTCAAACTAACATGCTAGAGGTATCACATTAAAGAAAAAAGTCACTATCAAGTTCTGGTGTCCGACGCAGCTGCGCAGTTTTGAACTGCAGAAGGGGCGCAACTTCGCCCTTCCTAGATAGTTCCAGGAACAACTCTACTTCTGCAGAACTCAAAAACCATACAACATATATTCTTTAATTTTTCATGTTCAGACCAACCATAAAGATTCCATATCATACATGAAACTCAAATAACATTATGATATACATTTCCAATTTAATTAGTAAGAATTTAATGTTAATTGTTATGAATTCATTTAAGGAAAGTCAAGAACAAACCTAGTAATGTTACCTTTTTGGGATTGAATTGGTCATTCATGTCTTCAACCTCTGATTGTTCTCCAATTTCACAGCACTCACTCTCTCTATAGAACTTATCAGAAGATTTAGCAACTTTAAATTGAGAGGAAAGGCTCCCATTTTTAGGAAATTTATTACCCAATTGATGGATTTCACACCATGAATCAAACCAATGGAATGAAGAAGAAGCCATTGGATTGAGAGGATTTGGTGAAATTAAAGCTTGTACTTCTCTCCTATTTAACCCACTCCCCCAGCCATCATCACCAATTACTGATACAAGCAAAGAAGGGTAGGCTAATGGCCTATTCACGTCTAATAATGTAATGGGACAAGGAAATTGGGGCAACTCTATTGCCCCTTTATTTACTAGCAAAATGGGTCTCCTATTAGGTCTACTCTCTTTTTGGACTCATAATTTTAACTTTTTAATGTCTAACTTTATTACCCTATGTTAAATTAAGGCCACATATACACATAATCATATAGTCCATGTACATTGGGTTAGTCTAAATAATATTTGAATTGGCTAGAATATGATTTAGTTGGGTACTATCAACCCATTATTTTCCACAAATATCATAATAACAATTAATATTAAACATTTATTAATTTTCTAAAAATTAACTTTCTTCCATACTTTTAAAATACACATTTAATTTAATTTATTCACCATGAATCATTATGCCACACACGGCTTATTTATACAAGCTTACATATCTCAAGCTTATTTTTAACATATAGTCTTATAATAACTATTCACATTATAATATCACATCTTATATTTTATGCATGAGGTAACTTTATTGTATTCAATATTTATATAACCATACAACACATGTAATTGCACATAACAACAATTAATTAAATAATAATAATAATTAGTTCATCACCTTATTTAATCATTGATTCATTAATTTAATTAAACAATTTCTTAATTCATCATTATGTCACACTAAGCATATCACATAAGCTTAAATTAAGCTTTTCATTATTTCCTCCACATTACATACTTATCACATATTTAACTCAATTTAAATCGAATCATCAATTTCCAAGACACATAATTATATAAGTATTCCAACATAATTATTCACACATTTTTATTTTTCAATATTAATATTATTTATAAAATTCACGGGTATTACAGGTTTTCCTAATATGGGCAACATAAAATCCCACATCCTTTACAGTAATGCCAACCTCTCCACAATTCAAGTGAAACGTATTGGTTTCACTCCTCCAACGCTCAACAAAAGCAGATACAAGAGATGCATCAATCTTTGACACTATAGCTTGATGACAAAATATACCGAAACCTAATTGTTCCAGTAGATATTCTTGTTATTTAGTCAAGTTCCATTTAGTTAATTTTGCATACATTTGACAAATTTCTAACACACCCCTATCCTACAAGTCAAACAGAGGATACAAACATAAATTGTCAAAACATGAAAGTTTCTAACAAAAGTTTAAGAGAAATTTGGTATACATTAATAAACTTACAATATTTTGCCATAAGTCTGAAGATACATGATTTTCTTGGTCCCATAAGACAATAGGATCAAAAGGTTCGGGATTAATATCCATATATTATCTAAAAATTCAACACAATGTCAAGTATTAAACAGTTTGTAAAAATTCCCATAAAGAAGTAAAGGGAGAAGGAACAAATCTTTGAGATTCTAACTCATTAGGATCAAAACAAGCATAAAGTATAAGATGAAGAACTCACAATTTTACCCTCAACTCGAACTTCTTTTCAATCTCCTTTCCGTAGAATTACTTGACACTGCCTAAGGAAATACATTAAAGATAGAGATCAATGAAATCAGAATTATGAGGGGTTAACTATATTTTCTTCCATGACTAAACCTTTTGTTTTCTTGGAACTAACTGTTCAATTTTGGATATGGGTGTATAAGGGTGTTTCATTGTAAAGGACATTGTTATCAAAAGCATCATTTCTTTTATTTTGTTTATAGAAGCCTCAATACTTATGCCACAATATATGAATCATGAAATCAGAAGTGACGAACTCAGAACCAAACTAGTAGAGATGGAAAAGATTTACAACTAATTGTCTACTATTAGCACAAGAGTATCTACAATCTAGTAACTACAATTGACTCATTAAAAAAAGTCTGAATAATCTAGAATGCATATGAAACTTGATAGATAAGTTCTCCCTAATTAAGAATAATTGCTATCAAATAGGAAGAACAAAAGGCAGGATTAACCAATAATTGCAGTTAACAAGAACAAGATTGGAAAAACAGAGATATTTAGCATGTCACAAGATTATGCAAAATCTAAGAGAGATGATAAACAAAGATAAATACTAAACTCCAAAGTGTAGATCACTCATCTTAGCCTTAAGGAGGAAAAAAGAAAAGAATATAAAAACTTAAAGCACACCAGAGGACGAAAAACAAACTTCTAAGATATCATATAATTGTAACAAATTAGGACAGAACTCTATATAACCACGAAAAAAGGTACTAAAAGCATAACCAAGAAAACCAGAAACTACCCCAAGAGGCAACAGGAATATAGAATTTTTGTTGATATCAAGCTGCATAGTAGTCCACCGAGTAGTCCACGCTCCTCATTTTCCACATCAATTGAGACTTGTGGGTCAAGTCATTTTTATATATGAATATGATCAGTCAAGTACAGTATCCAACCAATTAATATATATTTTATCTCTCTCAAAATTAAAGATATATTTAAAATTTTCCAATCGTAGTAATAAATAGATTGCAACATAATGTGATATATTAGCTGCATTTAGTTTAACCCATGTTTTCCAATTGTAGTAATAAATAGATTGCAACATAATAAACATGAAAAATCATGGAAAATAGAATGCGAACTACGGTTCAAGAGAATTCATGGAAAATTGCAGTTGCATCAGATTTGGGAGATTAAATAACAAACTTACCGATTAAATGCTAATTAGTTTACTGTAGAGCAAAAATTTTGGATGAACAAAGTTAAATTTCCATAACTTGTTACCGATTTACAGATCATTGCGAACTAGGGTTCATGAGTTCGCACAAATTGCAATAGCTTTGGCACTGTAGAGTTTAATTACCTTTGTTACCTTTTTCCCCAATTCACACTACAAGAAAACTAACTATTTCCGACGGAAATATCCTCGACGGAATATATTCAGTCGAATTACTATATTTACGACGAAAATTTTCGTCGGAGATAATTCCCTCGAAGATAATATATTTATGACGGAATTCCGTCGGAACAGAAAATACTTTGCTGGCGCCAGATTTCCTGCCCGCGCCGAATATAAACTCGACGGAATATAGACAATTTCGACGGAATAGTCCGTCGTAAATACGTTATTTCCAAGGGAATTAATTTCGACTGGCATTCCGTCAGAAATAAGGATTAAAACCTAATTAGCCGTCTTCTTCTCCAGTGCCTCACTCATTTCCTATTCACTCTCTCTCTCTACTCTCTCTCACACTCTCTCTCTCTCTCTCTCTTCCTTCTCTTCCCGGCCACCACAACCAGCTGCACCTGCCTCCTCCACCACCAGCCGGCCACCACCCCCTTCCATTTCCTCCGGTCCCCCCTCTAATTCCCCCCGACCCATCCCCCACACCCCCTGCCTCCTCCTTGTGCCGCCGCCTCCTCCCTTCTCCGAGCTGCCGCCGCCTCCTCCCTTCTCCGAGCTGCCGCCGCCTCCTCCCTTCTCCGAGCTGCCGCCGCCTGCCTTTTCCTGCCTACCGGTCGTATCTCTCGTTACTCACTAACAGTTGTAAGTATTTTTCATTCATTAGTTAGGGTTTTGTTAGGGTTAATTTCTGTTGCTTCATTACTTAATTAGGAACAATCTGAAATTGAGATTGAAATTGAAATTGGGAACAATCTGTTGGGACAATCTGATATTGAGAATGTATGTATATTTTGTAGAATCTCTAAAATTTCCTGAACTTTGTTTAATAATTGTATCTTGATTTGAAATTGGATTTGATATGTTGCAATTTGGGTTGAAGCTCATTTACTGCTATTATTGGATATTGATTTGCTGTAATTTGGGTTTGTCCTAATTAGTTTATGTTTAAGAATGATTCAACATGTTCATTTACTGCAATTTGGTAGTTTTCCGCAATTTGGGTTTGATACTGCAATTTGGGCTTTATAAGAATGTGATATATGATATTTCCGATGAAATTCCCGACGAAATTTCTGTCAGAATTTTCATTTGCCAAATTTGCGGGCCCTGCCAGTATAATTAATAATTAATAATAAACAATAAATAATAATAAGTAATAAGTAATAAGTAATAATTAATAAATAATAATAATAATTAATAATAAATAAATAATAGATAATAGATAATAACTCATTAATAATAAATAATAATTAGTAATTAATAATTAATAATTAATAATTATAGATAATAACTAATTAATAATAAATAATAATATTAATAATTAATATAATAATAATTAATATTAATTAATAATTAATAATTAATAGATAATAGATAATAAATAATAAATAATAAGTAATAAATAATAAATAATAATAAATAATAAATAATAGATAATAAATAATTAACAATAAATAATATAAATAAATAATAATAAATAATAAGTAATAAGTACTAAGTAATAAGTAATAAATAATAATTGATAATAATTAGTAATTAATAATTAATAAACAATAAATAATAAATAATAGATAATAGATAATAATTAATTAATAATAATATAAATTAGTAATTAATAATTAATAATTAATAATTAATAATTAATAAAAATAAATAATAACTAATTAATAATAAATAATTAATAAATAATAGATAATAACTAATTAATAATTAATAATAAATAATAAATAATAATAAGTAATAAGTACTAAGTAATAAATAATAATTGATAATAAATAATAAATAATAAATAATAAATAATAATTAATAACTAATAACTAATAGATAATAACTAATTAATAATAAATAATAAATAATAATAAGTACTAAGTAATAAGTAATAAATAATAAATAATAAATTAATAATTAATAATTAATAATAACTAATTAATAGATAATAACTAATTAATAAAAAATAATAATAAATACTAAATAATAAATAGCAATTAATAATTAATAATAAATAATAAATAATAAATAAATAATAGATAAATAACTAACTAATAATAAATAATAAATAACAAATAATAAATAATAAACGATAAATAATAATTAATTATTATTTATAACTAATTAATAATAAATACTAAATAATAAATAAATAATAGATAATAACTAATAAAACTAAATACAATTAATACAATTAATAACTAAGTAGCATTTGCTTAGTTGTGATGCAATATTTAATAAACTAAGTAGCACTTACTTAGTTTTTCATTGGCAAAATAAACTAAGTAGCACTTGCTTAGTTTGTCCGCAATATTAAATAAAATACAATAAAACTAAATACAATTAAATACAATTAATAACTAAGTAGCATTTGCTTAGTTGGGATGCAATATTCAATAAACTAAGTAACACTTACTTAGTTTTTCATTGGCAAAATAAACTATGTAGCACTTGCTTAGTTTGCCGCAATATTCAATAAATTCAATATGACTTATTCACATTGACTTTCAGTGTTAAGGTTGAAGTGTAGACATTTCAGTTCCATCACAAAGAAAGCATCTATGTGGAGCTTTGAATCCAAAGCATGTCTTCATCCATTTCCCTTTGCGTAGGCTATCAATGAATTTTACAGGAAAATCATACTTCTTTGCCAGTAAAATTCATTAATAACCTATGTATCTGTATCTTGATGAAGACATACATGCTTTTGGAGGTGTCAACTTAGAAACCCGTTTGACATTCACTCAGTAGTAGTGAATGTCGAATAGTCCCCAGTTTGGGACCGTTACTGGATGTTATGTCTTTCACTTAGGCCGGTGCCAATACGAAACGACACGTTTTTGTTGTTTTGAGGACTTTTCGGTTGTTATCTCTACATGTTCTTCGAGTACATACTTAGATTAATCTATTTCGTGTACTTGGAGACCATAGGGAGGTGCTGTCGAAGTTTTCTTAAAACAAAAGAAATGTGCATAACGTGTTGGCACTAGTGAAGAGATGCATCTAGGAACGGGATAGAAGCCTGAATTACCCCTTTCCTATAGAACTGTCGTAATAGGAAAATACTCTAATTCATACATGGACCACATGCATGAACATCCCTATAATGAAACCCGCTTGACATTCATTCATGCATGGACCACATGCATGAACATCTCTGTACTGAATCCGTGGTCTGTGCAGTTAAAAATGTCAGCCGACCGGAGTTGGATGTACCGTAGGATACGCAGTGATGGGAGGGGATTAGTATCAGCTTATCATGATGGGGTGTCAGATTTCTTGAATAAAGCAATAAATCATGTTGATAATTCGAACGGAAAGATGCGCTGCCCGTGTGTCAAGTGTAAAAACCTGATCTGGAAGAAAGTTGACGAGATTAAATTCGACTTATTTTCCCGTGGATTTGTGGATGGGTACTTTGTATGGACTCATCACGGGGAATCAGCTGAGCGGATAGATATCCTACAGGATTCATACGACGAAAACTATGATCCGGTGGAGATGTTGGTCGATGCTTATGGCCCTACTAATATTGACTAGGGCTGAAAATGAGCAGTCTTCAAGCAGTGCTAAGCAAGTGCCAAATCATACAGCTGCTGCCTTTTACAAGTTGCTATCTAAATCTGGGGTCTCGTTGTATCCGGGAAATGATACGGGCACCAAGTTTTCTGCAGTGACGATGCTTTTACACTACAAGAATGAGCACAACTGTAGTGAGAGAGGTTTCAATGATTTACTTGCCATTGTTGGAAAGTTCTTACCCAAGGATCATACTCTTCCTGCAAATTATTACGAAGTGAAAAAGATGGTCAAAGGGTTAAATATGGGGTATCAGAAAATTGATGCTTGTGAGCAGGATTGCATGTTATATTATGGGGAGGACAGAGATAAGGGACAGTGTGATATATGCAGCTTTCCGCGCTATAAGGTGACAAAACGTGGGGGGAAGGAGAAACATGTTCCCAGGAAGATCTTACGGTACTTTCCTCTTGCGCCGAGGCTTCAGCGGCTGTTCATGTCGTCTCATACGGCTCAACATATGAGTTGGCATAGAACAAGGTATGTCGTGCCTGGTCAGCTGACTCGCCCAGCGGATGGAGATGAATGGAAGAGATTTGATGCAAATTATCCTGAGTTTGCGGAAGAAGTCAGAAATGTTAGGCTTGGCATGGCTACTGATGGCTTTTGCCCTTTCAATAATTTTAGTCAGCCGTACTCAGTTTGGCCAGTGATTATGGTCGCTTATAATCTTCCACCGTCGATGTGCATGAGGGATCCTTACTTGTTCTTGACTTTACTCATACCAGGGGATAAAAGTCCTACAAAAGACATTAACGTGTACCTTCGACCGTTAGTAGATGAACTAAAGATGTAGTTGGAGACGGGGGTCCAGACTTATGATAAATCAAAAAGTGAGAATTTTGTGATGAAGGCAGCCCTGTTATGGACTATCACTGACTTTACGGCTCTTGGGATGGTTAGTGGTTGGTCAACCCACGGGAAGCTGTCATGTCTAGTGTGTATGGGGGATGTGCAAGGTAATCAGTTACAGCATGGGCGAAAATGTACTTTCTTTGGAACTGCTCTTAGATTCTTGCCTCTTGATCACAATTATAGAAAGATGTCTGCACAGTTCAACAGAAAGACAGAGAAGAAGGGGGTTGTTGGTCGACTGTCGGGCAGTGAGGTCTTGGGATGGTTGAACCAGCTTAATTTTCCTTTACCGGGGAAAGAGCACAGTAAATTGAGAGCAGCCGGGTACGGGACGACTCATAATTGGACACACTCGCCCATATGGTTTGACTTGCCGTATTGGGGCACACTTTTAGTTTGTCATTGTATAGATGTCATGCATACCGAAAAAAATGTTTTCGAGAACTTGTTTTACACTGTGCTAGATGCGAGTGGTAAAACCAAAGACAATGACAACGCTCGAAAAGATTTGGAGGCATTGAACATTAGACCAGAATTGTGGCTTCTCCCTAACAATACAAAACCAAAAGCTCCATATTGTCTTACTAAGCAACAAGTTGAAGACGTGTGTAAGTGGGTTAGTGGGTTGAAGCTTCCAGATGGATACACGTCGAACATAACACATTGTTGTAAGGTCGAGCAATTGAAAATTTCTAGATTCAAGAGTCACGATTGTCATGTATTCATGCAGAAGTTGATCCCAATTGCATTTCGTGAGATGTTACCCAGAAAAATTTTGGATGCATTGACCGAACTTTCAAATTTCTTCCGAGATCTTTGCTCAACTGTAATTAAGTACACTGATGTGGAGCAGATGGAGAAAAATATTGTTAGTACCATTTGCAAGCTCGAAATGATCTTTCCTCCAGGATTCTTTGACTCGATGGAACATCTGCCTATTCATCTACCGTATGAACTCAAACTTGGAGGACCGGTGCAATATCGGTGGATGTATCCTTTTGAGAGGTAATATAAATTACAAATTGCTTTATGTTGCTCATCATATTAATAATACTCATACGTATTTGTCTTAGGTATATGCGCCGATTAAAACAAAAGGTGAAGAACAAAGCTCGTGTAGAGGGTTCTATTGCTGAACGCTATACGGAGGAAGAACTTGTCAATTTCTGTTCATTGTATTTTGACGATGTTGTCTCAACGAAGCACAATCGTTTAAGTAAAAATGAGGTCGTTGGTCCATTGTCTCATACTGATGATGAGTTAGCTGTATTCACATATCCGGCTAAGCCTTTTGGCCATGAGACGCAGACTTTCTTAAGCGACAAAGAGTTGAAGATTGTATCTACATACGTGCTTCTCAATATGCCCGAAGTATCTAGATACATTAGGTATGAACAATTATTTGCGATATTTAGTGCAATTTATAAGTGTAGTCATCTATATGTTAAAGATATTTTACTATTTATGCAGTTCATTCGAAGAGGAAGCGTATGCTTCTAACCCAGCTTTTACTGCAGCAGAGTTGGAAACATTCACTAATGTTAATTTTCAACAGTGGTTTAAGCAACGGGTTGAAGAAGAGAACAATTTTGAGCGTTTTATAGATGTCATTGACGTACCTAAAGATGAGGATGTCGAGGAAAACGTCGTCGTGAGTGATTATGTAGTCGTCGATGATGATAATGATGACGAAACTGATCTCGAAAACTGAGGATGAGGAAGATACTGAATCCGTGACTGATATACATGTTGATTCTAACTGGGTTTGATGGCGTAAGTAATTGAAAATTAGCATTCATATTAGTAAATATCACATTGTTAAACCTTACATATTCATAATTTACCACTTTGGATATTGCAGTAGGATATTCATGGCTAGACATAGCGGTGGAGGTCGCCGAGGTGGTGGGCGATCTGGTACAGGAGACGGTAGCCATGCTGACGGCTCGTCTTCAGGAGCTAGTAAGTTATCTTAACTAGGATTTAAATATATCTCAAACTGCATTAGTTTATGTTTATTGACTCAGTTAAATACAATTATTACAGATGTACCTCGTCGACGACACCGAGGGACGAACCTCGGGCTCTTAGGTCGTCCGCCAGCAGTCCCACATATTATACCAGTGGATGTTGCTTCTAGACAGTAAGTGTTAATATATTATTAATATTTCTGTCAGTTATTGCAAAACACAATTCACATAACACATATTATTGCA